>CM075810.1:55567456-56167456 GCA_037975025.1 Excoecaria agallocha | reverse complement strand
TGCAACAATACCAACCATCTTCCCATCTTTCTTAATAGAGTGGGTGTTTCTCAAAGGTACCTAAGGGGAATCTATTTAGCGATCGTTTGCACTTGGTAAGAGTAAAAATAATGCCTCAAGATTTTAGAAGCCCAAATTACTGCTAAGCAAATCTTTTCAAAATCTACATATTTTGGTTCATATGGAAGAAACTTCTCACTGAGATAATAGACTACATAGGCAACCCCAAATTCATCTTCTTAAGCCATCATAGTGCCTACATAAATTTCCCCTATTGTTAAGTATAAAATTAAAGGCTTCAATAGCTGTGGTGGTTATAGAACTAGGGAGTGAAGAAGATATTTGCTAATAGTATCGAAGGCTTTTTGATAATCATCATTCCATTTGACCAACTAATTCTTCCTAAGATGCTTGAAGATTAACTTGAAAATCACTATCAGCTTAGCAATAAATTAGCTGATGTATTGAAGTCTTTCCAAAAACCCTTTGATTTATTTCTCCTTCTGAGGTATTAACATTTTTAATAGCTTTAATCTTATTAAGATGCACTTCGATTCCCCTTTGACTCATTACATAACCCAGCAACTTTCTTAAAGTAACTCTGGCTATGCATTTCTTGGGATTAAAATGAAGATTATACCTATCAATTCTTCGAAAGAACTTCTTTAAAGCTTTAAAGTGACCTTCTCAGGTTGTTGACTTGATCATCCTATTATTAGCATATACCTCTGCCTCCTTATGGATCAAGTTATTAAGGATTTTGGTTGCCATCCTCTGATAAATGCCACCTATATTTTTCAACCCAAAGGACACCATCCTATAAGCAAAAGTTTCCAACTCTATGTTAAAAGCTATCTTAATTTGATCTACAATATTATTAAGAATCTAGTTGTATCTAGCATAGCCATTAACAAAAATGTACATGCTAGACATGGAAGATTATCAACCAAAACATCTATGTGAGGTAAGAGGAAGTCATCCTTCGAATAGGCTTTGTTCAAATCTCGATAATCAACATATACTCGAACCTTTCCATCCATTTTGGCCATATGAACGACATTGGCTAGCGAAGTTGGATACTAGACTTCTACTATGAACTTGGCTTCAATCTATTTATGCACCTTTTCCTTAACCTCTTATGCCCATTCTAGCATAAGCCACCTAAGCTTTTGTTTAACTAACTTGTAACTCCGAGTGTGTAAGGATGTTGTGTTTCGCAATTTCTTGGTCAATCCCCAGCATATCTTCATAGTTACGAGCAAAGACTTTTTCATATTTTATTAATATTCCCTTAAAATTTTTCCTCTCTTCAAAAGTTATATTAGATGCTATCAAGATTTATTTTTGATTTTTTATAGTAGCAATATTAAATGAAGTGGTATTCATTAAGTTAATGTTAAATATAAATGATTCGTGGTCGTGCTCATGCATAGTAAAATCATGAGAAACATCACACAAGTAAGCAAAATTGTTCATATTATTAATATAATTAGTACCACATACATCATTATTAAAAAGTTCAAGAATAAAAAGAACAAATATAAGAGTATCATCATCCTCTTTTGGCAATGCAGGCACTGCAGTCATTGTCTCTCCACTCTTTATGCACAATGAAGGTTCCTTAAAGAATTCTTTCTTTAGTTCAGGCAATGACGCTTCAATCTCCACTTTCTCTTTTCCTTTAACCCTAGTGGCTAGCAAATTATAGGTAATAATTCCCTTCAACACCTTACAATCCCATTTAGAATGTTGTATCATGATCTCTTCAGCCCAAAAAAAAATAAAAGTAGTGCCCCACAATGCCAAGTACTCCCCCTCAACTTCAATGGCAATGTCCTTGAAGGACTCTCAATATTTAAGGCCTTTCATCTTGAACCCCTCTCTCAAGTATAGACTTGCATTCCTTATAAATAGCCTAATCTAGTTTGGGGTATCAGGTTTTCGCTTTATCTATATGACTTGATTCCTCCATCTAGTGAGATACTTATGAAAGGACTTCTTAGTTCTTTTTTATTGTATAGCTCTAATTCCTTCAAAGTTACCTACATTAAGGTAATAGAATCATATTCCTTTAAAAACACTTTTGTCCATATATCCCAATCTTTTTTTGTCCTACAATCTAATATGTGGTACCAATCAATAGAAGGGCCTATTAGGCTAAGATAGAAATGCTAGACTTTTCGTTTCTTGGTCAAGATGGTTCTTTTCATTACCAAAGTGTATTACTTCACATGTGCCGACGGACCTAAAGTACCATTAAACTTACGCAGGTAAGGCATTTTAAACCTCTGAGGTAGTAGCTCTTCACTATCCATATCTCTATCTTTAAGACTAATTCCCTTCCCTACTAATAGGAGATAAGGCATCTCTTCTATCTTCCCTTCCATCTTCCTCAACTTGCATCTTCCACTCGATACCCTTACTCTTTAGAACTATTGGTTCTTCCTCCTCTTCTGCTATAAAATCCTCTTCAAAAGGATGAACCCTATCTATTCTCTACTCAGTTAGTGAAACCTATGGCACCACACTCCTAAATTTAGTAGTTGTATGGTATGCTAGCACTTACTAATGGAGTGTCCCCGATAACATTTAATTTTGCTCATCTCATGGCAGACGGTGAAGGTTGAAGTCTAGAAGGTTGTGTCAAGGTACCTGCTAGGCCTCCAATCATAGCTATCAACCTCCTTTCAAAATCCTTAAGTGTTTTGTCCGAGTCTTATGTAATTATAGCATCATTATGTTGCGATGAATTGGCCATTTCTGCTACTTACATATATTCTACTAAACACTTTGAGTTTCTATCAAATTTACCAATAAAACCCAATTCTCATTCTAATTATGAACTAAATTTTGGATGTTCAATAAAAGATGCTCTAATAAGGTAGCCAAAAAAGCCCCTAAACCACCTAGATGAATCTATCATGGCTATAAAAATTAAAAATTTAGGATGATACAAGAATGACATATGATGCCTGATCGTGATATGCAACACCCATAACCACATACAAAAGTAGAAATAAAACCCTCCCAACCTTATCACTTCCCACACAGTACATTATATGGTTTCTTGCCTAGGTGGGCTTTGCCCATGGGTTATCGAGGAACAAATGATGCGTGTTGTGCATGTTAGAAAAATGGTAGCATAACCTCTCTTATTTAAAGTGCATACATATGACTTTTGGCGATTACTTATTTAAACAATAAAAAAAATAAAAATGGGCCCACTAAGGCATAGAAGCCTTTGATGAGTGACCACTTAATTTAATTTAATTTGTTAAATACATAACAACCCATAAAGCAAACACAGTATTACAGTTTATGTTACCTAATGGAAGTATCTATTGTCATTACATAAACTTATCAATCGAGTGGTGAAACTTTAGGCCTACCCAAGCATGGTCCCTGCTAATGTGTTTATCTCCTCATGAGCTTAATGTCTGATTAGGTAACCATTAATATACCAAATGATGTAAGGCTTGGGTTGTGGTCATCCTTAACATTTTTTGACATTGAGTGAACATAGAGTCATGCTTTAAGAGTACACCGGGATCAAAAAGGGATGTCTAACTTAGTTTTAACTCTAATGCATCTTACTTTTAAAAAAAGATAGAACTTTAAAAACTCATTTATATTTAAATTAATCAAGGTACTTTAGGAGCAAGGTTTCGTGGTCCCTAGTAGAGTCACCACTTTGATGCACACCATACCCCTTTGCCTCTCAACGGTATCAAATTTCTTCTCGAAAGCCCACTTTAAAGGTCCAAGATCAGATGAAGGTTCATTTGACTCATGAAGATTTTTTGTTTTGTAATAGATAAGGATTCAATCCAATTTTCTAAGCTTCAGGCCTCAAGAAGGAATGAGATAGCATCTCAGGGTATCTTTATTTTATTGTTGATGATCAACCTACGAAGGCATATATTTGGCCATAAAAAGTAGGTATCGTTGAGTTACCACCCACCAAAATGTTGGGAAAGTCAATCTAACCTTAAGAATCAAAAACTAAAAATGGTTCAGTAATTCACTCTTATTAATACCTTGTTTAATGTTTATATAAAATGATTTTTAAGATTAATTTTCTATCTTTTCTCTCACATGAGTCATAAAAATAAATAAATAAATAAAAACACAATACAAGCATATAAATAAAGTTATAAAAATAAATAGTAAATAAAAAATATCCTCACAAAAAGGAAATTAAAACATACATAAAATGAGGTATTTATCTAAATGGGAATATTGGTTTCTGTATGTATATTTACAAAAAGAGTAATTTTTAAGTTTATTTTGGAAAAAAAAAGGATGTGTATACCATTTTGAAAGAAAACTCTCTCTTTTTATTATGTCATTTTGGGATAAAAATAGGACATTAGTCCATTTATTAAGAAAAATCTCATTTTTATTAAAAAAACCCTTAAGTGAATTTTTATGTTAACATGCGAAAAATATTTTATAATTACAAATCAAAACCCAAAAGGAATAAAGACAAAACAAAAAAAAAGGGTGAAAATAAATAAATTACATAAAATTAATTACTATAACACAGGTTTCAGTCTTCAAAGCTCCATTCTCCAAGCAACTCATCTTTGCATGTGAAATTATTTAATCGAAAGAAAAATAAAGGAAACAAATTAGGAACACAATAAATGAAAATAAATATTGAAATAAATAAATAAATACATATTTGAATTTTAAGAAATAAATAAAACAAACATAATAGAAACATATGAACAACAAAAAATAAAATTGCATGCAAAAACAAGAAATCAAAATATTTCATGCAATATAATATAAAGGCAAAAAAAACATGCATGAAAACAACCAAAAAAAAAAAGCAAAACTGAAGGTCACAAATGGGCTATAGAAAAAGAGTGACGAGTGGCCAAGGAGTGAGGGGTGGGAAGGAAGGTCATGCTCTATCCCATCACTCGCTATGAGAGACAGGCGTTGCTCATGCCTTCATCCTAAGACTCACACCCTAATTGTAGTCTTGTATCCATGACATGGCATTTATGCATATATCACATAATATTTTGCATCTTATAATGCATAATATGACTTGAAAATACAATAAAATTATTACTAAAGCCAATAAACTTGTTTAAAATCTAAAAAGACTACAAATAAAAGAAACCAAAGATTTAATAAATTAAACAAAACTCAAAATTACATTAATGATAAAACCTAAAACATGCTTTCTAATAGATTTTAATTATTGTTTTCGATAATCATGACATAACAACTTTAAAAGATATATGTAAGCATGCAAAAATAATATGAAATTACAGAATAAACATTCAAATAAAAAAACTCCAAAAACCAATTTACATGATATTCAATGGGTTTTAACTCAAGAAATCAGCCTAGAATATTACCCTAAGTGTGCGTTTGATCTTAGGAAAACCAAGAAAATGTATTTTATAGCCCTTCTCCTTGGATTCCATAGTACAAAATAATGAAAACAGTGCTTCCAAGTAAAAATTTTTATATCCATAAAACTGACATTTTTCTGTGGTTTTTTTTTCAAAGAAGAAGATCCCTTTTTTTTGCAGGATTCTCCCTTTTAATTAAAATTGGAGTTAAAAATCATCTCAAACTCATTTTCAAATTCAAAAATGTAACTTGATCTAATCTACTATAGGATCAAATTGAGATCAAAATCCAACAATCCTCCCTTATGCTTATAGTAGTATAAATGTACAAAATGGGGGTAAAAATCCCCCACATATAGGTGCCACTCACCATCGATGGGTATTACTCAGCTTGAAAAGAAAATTACAAATTTCCTACATTTGTTTTACCACTTGAACTAATTGAGTCATGGGTAAGATGGCTGATGGATAGAGGAGTTTGCCAGCTAAAGACAAGCAGAGAAAAATAAGTGATAGACGAGTGTCTCATCATGAGATATGGGCATCTATCAATAAAAACCCATAATTTTTGCAATTAAAATCTCAATTGAGTTCTGGAAAATGCAAAAGGATAAAGCCTAAGAAAAACCCTTTCAAAAAATCTATGAAAACTAGGAGCAAGCTCTATCTATAACAAAGGTAACAACATCCTCAATGTGTAACTCGGATTTAGGCTACCTCGAGATCTAGTGTCTACAGCTGATTTACTACTTCAACTGCTCTTAGAGGCATTTCACCATCTTCCCATCAAAAGAAATTGCAATCCCTATCTTGTGCAAAAAAAATAAAAACAAAAATAAAAGTAGAGAAAATGAAAAAACAGAAAAAAGAACATAATTTAATCATATTAGCATAAGTTAAACAAAATTTAGAAAAGAAACACCATTTGAACATTATAACTTACATGAACTAGAAAAATTAGCTATTGATAAAATTGTAATACCATATATGCAAATATTGGATCGAGTATTGATATGCCATAAGTATCAGCTTGCTTAACTATATTATCAAATAATTCCCTTATTATCCACCTCAATATCAATAAGCATCATCGATACAACAATTATCACAAAATAACTCATATGTTATTCCTCTAGAATACACATATAAAATTCCAACTCTCACAAAAATAATATTACTTGTTTCTAGCCTAATTTCATTCAATTTATGTTTTATAAACTTACTCATCGCACATATACATGCCATATATATATATATATATATATATATATATATATATAACAAATTCCCTTTTTTAATGTACAGTCTCCTTAGTACCCAGTGCCTGTCCCTCCAAAGCTCCTGTATATTCTTTTATATACTTATGCACAATAAATAACTATATGCTAAGCATAGAATGCTTAGTGGTAGGTACCTAACTAATACTTTTCACATGCATGCACACATAAACTGTTGTTATTTTATTCATTACCTATATGTAATTAAATTCTTTATTCGAACTTTTTTTTAAAAAAAATCCTTAACGAATTACTATTATTACCCTTTTTAACTTTTTATTACATTTTTGCTTGTCATTTTATAAATTTATCCTTTTTTATTACCAATCTGTTTTTCCTATTCTCTTTCTCATTTGTAGAAGTATTAATTTCTTTTCCTATCATGTACATATCCTCATTTTATTATCATTTGGTCACTGAAATATCATTTTACCTTCTTATTTACTACTTATTACTAGTTTCTTTATTTAGTTACCAAATTATGATTTTTACCCTTGCTTCCTCATTTTATCCTTGGTTTCATCTATTTAATTATTTATTTACTATTTGACTTGATTTTTTCTATTTTGTTCACTATTATTCTTTTTGCACCCCATCCCTGCTAAAATTATATTTTTACCCCTAATATTCTTTGTTGCATCAAATTTATCATTTTACCTTCGATTTCTAATTAATTATTATGAAATTTTCCTACTGAGCTAACTTATTTTATTTACATTATCTTATTTAAACTCAATCAAATTTAAGCTACTATCTTTTTCATTTTTACTTATCCTTACTATAATTCTCCATTATTTTCTCTTAAGGGTCATTATCTTTGTTGAATTTACAACTTAGTCTATATAGTTTCAATTTTTATTGTCAACTTTATTTGTTTCAAATTTTTATCCTTATTTAACAAAAATGTCATTTTTATTACTTATTTACATTTAGGCTCTAATTCTCTAATTTTACAACCAAATTACCATTTTATCTTTCAAGCATTATTTCATCCTTAAATTACTAATTATTTTATTATATTAATAAACTTTAATTTCCATTCCATAATTTAATTCTCATATATAATAACTTCTATAATACTCAATTTTCACCTCTAAAACTTATAATCCATTTGATTCACATTCTCATCCTTTAAGTACTCATTTGTGCTAAAATCTACTTTTAGTCCTCAATTTTTAATTTGCTTATATTTTCATCATTTTTATTAAAATTTACATTTTTAGCTATCAATATACCAATTATTCCTTTTTCTTCCCAGGTGTTTGTGAATTTACTATTTAGTCCCTATTTTATTCCTTTATCTACATTTATCATCCTTTCATCAACGTATCCACATTATACTTCATTTTACTACTTATTCCATATTTATCACCCATTGTTCACTTATTTAAATTTTTTCCATCTTTTATCTTTTATTTACATTTATACCATTCATAATCATTTATTTTCTTATTTATCCATTATTTATTATTAATTTACATATTTGACCTTTTTTATCCTTTATTTATATAATTGCCACTTTTCATTATTTCTTTACATATTTATCCTTGATTAACATTTATTTGTATATTTATCTTTTTTTTCATTATTGATTTTTATATTTATATATTTTCCATCATTAATTGCCAATTAAATTCTTGTTATGCCCCTAAGTAGTTTTCAAAAGAAACCCTTAAACTATATATGTCATCAATAGACCCCATAAGTACAAAAAAGTCAAGGTGACCACATAAAGGGCCAACACGACAACTAACATCATAATACTTTTTCTTTTTTTTTTTAACTTTCTCACATATTTTATAATATGGATATGCCTTTGGTCCACTTATGCAAATCGCCATAGCAAGTATCCCTATGGCAAGCTAATTAAATCCTTTACTTCTGGTTTCACTATAAGATACTAAGGGTAAATCTATTTTTAATATTTCTATTGGATGTTGATATTTTCATCATTTTCCTTATAAATTTGATTGAAACATGGTTTTAAATCTATATGGCTTACTCAATTATCATCATCATATGTCATCCATATATAATATTTCATCATGCCATAACATCATAATTTAGCCAAACACATCATTTATTCCATATGTACCATTCGGCCCATATGATATATTTATCTTACAATTCTTATGTATCATCATCATATTCAAGCTCATATATACATTTCAAATTTAATTTGTCATTTTACATCAAATAAATATGGCTTCACTCATCATCATCATTTATTCAACCAATATTCAATTGCCATTCATGGTGTTTTCATCTTATTTAGATTCAAATCTTATTTAAATGACTAAATCATACATTTTTACTAAGGTTCCATCACATTAAACTTAGTTTTTCTTTATGCTTCTAATTCAACCATCACTTATTCTTACCCATTTAATATTCATTTCATGTTATACATTGTACATAATGGTTAATTTCACCAATTTACCTATAATTTTATCTTAAACCATAATTTCATGCTTTTTTATTGTACCATCAAAATTTCTAAGTATATGCTTGGTGTACCATTTGGCCATAATGTGTATTACCACCAATTCATTCTATCTCTTCATATTTTATACTCCACACACATTATTTAGTTCATTTAAGTATGTTTTCAACATTTATTCAATTTAGTTTCTTTATTACATAATTTATCTCTAACTTACATAATATAGAAGAAAGTTGAGCATTATGATTCTTGCTTTATTTTTTTGTACTTTAATCATATTAGTTTACTTTTCTAATATCTAATTTCATCATACATGTGTCAATTTCAATTTTCCATATTTTTATGCATTTTTACCTAAGTTACATATTATGTTTTTGTTAAGGTTTCAACATTCTAAAATTGTTTTCCTACATTCATCATTATTAATTTGCTTTATAAACCTTTAATTTAACTTAAATACCATTAATTTGAATTATTTGTACTTTACATATAAAAATATTAATTTACATAACCAAAAAAATATGAAACATACTAGTTTAGGTATCGACTTACCTACTACAAGAAAAATCTAAAATATCAATGGAAAATTACTATGAAAAAAATTTCATAGGTAATTAACAATGAAAAATTCATTATTTAGGAAAAATGGTAAGGGAAAATTGTTTATTGCGATGGAACTATTAATAGAGTAAAATTTTACTACCAAACATTACCGATGGAATAAAAATTCATCAAAAAATTGGCGCTAATATTTTGTAGCTAAAATTGAACACAAAATTTACCAACAGAATGTTTTTTCATCGATAATTTACCAATGGAATCATTTTATCGTAGGTAATTTCCCTATACAATTGTGTTTCAATAGGTAATTACCAATGAGACATAGTTCCATCGATAAATTACCGATGGAAAGGTTTTATAGAAGTGAAATTACCTGCAAAAACATAATTTCTTAGGAAAATTACTGATGAAAACAACATTTCATCAGTAATTTTCCTATAAATTTAAATTTTTATAGGTAATTTCCCTACAAAACTATATCCTGTTGGCAATTTACCTACATAATGACATTTTTATTTGTAATTTCCTAATGAAAATATGTTTTTAACATTAAATTACCTATAGAATTTTCATCCGATAGGGAAATTGAAATAAATTAAAAATTAAATTTTAATTCCCTTTCATTCTTGTAATCAATCGAATCCCTTTCTTTCACCTAAACCTTAAAAAATTGCTCCCATTATCCCTCTCTTTCTATCACCATCGATGGTTAATCCCCTTTACTACTTTGCCACTCCCCACATCGTTTACTATTTCACTACTCCTATGTACATCAAATTTTTCCTTTCCATCCATCACCGTACACAACTCCCTTTATTTTGTTTAATATTTATCGATCTATTTCTCAATTTAAAAATTTTTGAAGAATTAAATCAATTTTTATTTTCTAAATTGCTTTTAATCATCTTAAAATTAGACTTCAAAATGAAAGATTCATAAGCTAATTCGAATTAGTTCATCGATTTAGTGAATGATGTTGTGTCATGTCTGGTTATACTTTTAGGTCTAAATATGATACATTTGGCACCTTTGTTAAAGCTGCAGATACATTTGGCAGCTCTATTAAAGTTGTACTTATTTATCTTATGATAGCATTAGTAAAGTTCAATAGTAATGTGGTATATGCTCCTTGTAAAATCATAGTTAAGTTACTGGAACTCTTTAATTTCGATAAGAACAATAAGGGTTTTAGCTGTTGAATTGAACTTTATTTTAATAATCCATCTCAGACTAAAGTTTGGGGAGAAAAATAGAGGGTGCAGATGAAAGAGGAGTAGAGAGAGTTGTTGACACCAAAGATATGCAGCAACAAAGCAAATCTTTTTATAAGCTTACTGATCGTGTCGAAGATTGCTAGCTTACTTCTGCTCACATTTAAGAGGTTACTTCTTACTCTAAATTTTTGGTTTTAGATGCTATATTTTGGACTTTTAAGTGCTATAATCAATGCAATATAAGTATGAAAGGGAATTCAGATTTATTTTAAATGGAAATAGGGTTTTTTTATTGCATTTTGCTTTATCACTTATGTCATTATGGTTTAATTTTATTGGGCTATGGCTTTAATTGCTTCATCTATATAAGCAAACTATAATTCCATGAGAATGACGGACCAATGTGTAATGGGAGTTATAAGATATAAACTCTTAGTCCTTGGTTCTTTGCTTTACTGCAACTTACAAGTTACATATTGATGTTTTTAACTTGGCAATGGATGCTAATTTATTAACTTTTTAACTAAAAATAATGTAAAAGTTTAGTTTAGTTTGGGCATTATTCTTATCTTTTTTGTTGGTTGAATATGATATTGCCGTATGGTATGTATAATGTTTTTATACCAAGTAGATTTAACCTTTTTAATTTTCAAAATCTTATAGATTTAGACCCTCATATTTTATCCCATTAATATGATGTAAAATGTTTGGTTCTATAAATTATTGAGAAGTCCTTTAATTTTAACTCTTTTGGTATATTCTATTATAGTTTTCTTTTTGTTTATTTAGTTCATGTTTGATTTAACAGCACCATTTTTAAGGTCATATTCTATTTCTTTATGATTATATATAATTGTGATTTGATGTTGGATATTGGCATAGATGCAATAAGGTTATGAGTTTATCCATTGTAAAGGTCTTAATAGAAGCAAAAGGCTGCTATGAGGGAAGCATAAAAAAATAAGAAGTTTTTACCTCTTAATTTGTGTCCCAAAAAGACCAAAGTTATCTACAGGAGGCTTACCAAACATCAGGTATTCCACTTATTTTGAATACATGCCTATCATAGTAAGAATACTTATCTTGTTTTCTAGCTTCCTTATTTGGCTCTATTTACTTTAAACATGGCTACATTCCCTAATGGACATTAGAGTGCTAATTATTTTTGTTAATAATTTATATTCCATTTTTCCATCAAACATTCTGAATAAATATTCATATCAAACTAGGAATCTCTTATTTAAAAATCATTTCAAAATAGTGATGAAATGCTAAAAATCATTATTTAGTCATAGTATGAATAACTATAGATCATGTTTGTTTAAACTCTATCTTTATTGATGAAAGATTGGAATTTTGAATTCTATTTAGCATGTTATTATTGCATTATGATGAGCTTCAAATTTGTAAAATAATGTGGAAAACCTCACATTTTTCTTGTGGCTTCCTATAATCCTCAAATTTATCTAGATCTTAGTCTCACGTGATAGCTTTGAATATAAACTATATTTTTTAGTATTTTTTATATTTCTTTATTAGTTTTTAATGTTAAATTGCTTGATTTTTGTTTAAAGTGTTAATGTTTTGAGTTGGGATTGTTTAAGTTTGATATTAAGTGTTTTTGTAGTTTTTTCCTATTGATAAAGAACCAAATTAACCTAGCAAGGATGATGCAGCTCCCCATCGAGTTACTTAAGGCAATTTTCATATTAGCCTAGAAATAAATAACTCACTAGGGAGGAATTCTATCTCTATCGAGTGCTTGTTGATCTCTATCTAGAGACAAATAACTTAGTAGGGATAAAAGAGCATCCTTATCGAGTCACTCATCTTTCTAGGAAAAAAAATCAACTCAATAAGGACATCCATTCATCCCTACTGAGTCACTTATATTCCCAACTATTTTTAATCAACTCAATATAAACATCTAGCCATCTTCATTGGGTTCTTTAGCAGGAGTTACGATAAAGAAAGCTTTTTACTCTTTTAATTTATTGGGTGGCGGCTAGACACCAATTACAAGAAAAGAATCAAATAAACCAATTACAATGGGAACAAAAGGAGGCTAAAATTTCCCTTGAAGCTAGCAAGGAGGGTAGCGGCTAGGGAAGAAGAAGAGAAGTTTTTTTTTTAAAAAAAACTCTTAACCCTAAATTCCCTTTATTTTGGATTTTATAGCTAGGTTAAAAAATCCAACTTCATAATGGGATAGGTCACTTTAATATTTCTTAGAGAAATATTAAATAGGCTTCTGAAATTATTACTAATTCATTTGGATATAATTAAAATTCAATCCAAGCCCTTTCATTAAGGATCCTGCACATAACCTATAACCTAGGTAATTTATGCATACACTTGGATTTAAGTACCCAAATCAAATTTAAACCCAATAAAATTAAATATATAGGCTCCATAACACTTACGAAATATATTTGATATATTTTAGTCAAAAAATTGAGCCTCTAAGGCCTTCTGTATTGTTCTGTGTGGAAGCCATTCTCTAGTGGGCTTCTGAGTAGAAACTAACTTTATGGGCCTTTAATTATTTCTCCAATGGACCTATTAATATTATATCATCCCTATGATATTTATAGTCCAATAATATTTAATTATAAAATATAACATTTCAATTAGGTCCATTTTGCATAACATTTCTATAAAGTTCTACTTAATCTATCGATCCATATATATTTAATAAAGCTAAATTCAAAGAGAAGTCAAGAATGAAACCTGTGTGAATCACGGGACCACCCAGCTTATTGGGACCACCATCACGTCGTCTAGGCTTCCAAGGGCTAACAAACGCTAAGCCTTCAGGGCTGACCAAAGTTTCATCGCTCCAAACACAATCTCAAAATTCTCTTTAAATTTTTCTTAACTAAATATACTTAGTTGGATATCTTAATTAGAATAATTTTCTATGAAAGACTCTAGATCTGGTTCAACTAGCGAAGATAATGTTATAAAGTTAGATGAAATGAACTCTATAAAGGAAAGAGAGTTAGATGAAATAAACTCTATAGAAATAAATATTGAAAAAGTAGAGAATGATTTATTTGATTGGACTATACCAAAACAAGATATTCGAAAAATATATTCAATTGGCACTTTTGAATTTTTTCATGAAAATTCTTTTAAGCAAACAAGACAAACAATAGCTATTAAACAGGAACATGAAACTATTCAATTGTTATCGAAAAAGGCAATACTTAAGCATAAGAAGAAAAAATATATAATTTTGTATATAGGATCAGTACAGATAGCAATAAAACCTTTATTTAAATTAGGATTAGATACTCCTGTTTTAATATGTTTAATTGATGCTCGACATGTTAATTTTTCTAATTCTTTACTTGCTATGGCAAAAACAAATTTCGCTAATGGACTAGTATATTTAAATTGTTTTCTAGGATTTACTATTAGTTTATATGATTCAAATATATTAGATACTTTAACTTTAACTGTTAAAACAAAGAATTTAAATTTTAAGAAAAATGTTAGAGCAATAGCAATAATATATAGAGTATATTATAAAGTTATGTCCACAACTATAGATCCTAAAACTAGGAAACCTTTTAAACAAAATGAAACTTTATTATTTGAAGCAAATAGAGCCCATTCTAATATTCAAATTACAAAAAGGCTTAGATGGGATAAGATTACTAGATCTACAAATTGGAAACTAAAACAAGTATGTGAACCTAAACCAATTAATATTAATAATAAATTTTCAAGAATATTAGAACATAGTGATGGATCAGTTCAAATAAATTTTTCTTCAAATAATAATCAATCAAGTAGTTCTTCAATATATTCAAACAATAGACCTTTAATACCTAAATCATTATCCGTAAAAAAATTAGAATTAAAAGGGGTAGATTTTAATACAAGTAGTCATATGCCATTATATATTGAAGAAAAAGACAGTGAATATTCAGTTAGCCCAACTAGATCTCAAATGAAAGCATTTTATCAAATTAATTAATAACTAAAAAATGACTAATTTTTAGATAAATAAAGAATTTTTAAGAAATGATTTAAAAGCATAATATAATAAGCAAAAAGCTAAATGGTATTTTAATAACTTTTCTCAAGCTGAATTAAGTAATTTTAGAAGTTTATGGTATAAAGATATGGAAGATAAACAAGTTTAAATTTATTTATTTTTATGGTTTGAAAATTATTGTTATTATAATAATATAGATTATCCGTTTGAAAAATAAATAAATGTATCTTCAAAAATAGGTAAACAATGGAAAACTTTAGATGGAAAATCAACAGTATCTATACATCCTATGTTAGAGTGTATTCAAGTAAAAAACAAAAAAATAACTTATTTTTCCAAACCATTTAAAGAAATAAAAGCAGAAAATAAAGAAGTAGAAAAAGATTTACAATATGTAATATTACAAAATAATTGTTCAAATCAAATATTAGATACTATAGCTAATCAGTTAAATACAGTTGAAGAATAGTATAAACACCTAAGTCACAAGCAGAAATAGGACAGACGTCAAAGAGTTGTAGAGAATCCACCTATAGCATTAGAAACAGATTATGACTATAGACGAAGAAACTATGTCTGAAATAGAAACTCCATCAGAAGCATAAAATTTAGAAGAACCATTCAAGCCAAATAATGAGGATGAATTATCAATTAAAAATTACATTTTAATACATATACACCCAGACCAAAAACTCAAAATTACTATCCTAGACCTACACCTCTAGATACTCAATATGAAGAGACTAGATATCAATTAGAATATGATTGAAGATCTTTGTATGAATGGAATATAGATGGGTCATCACAATATCAAATATTAAATTTATTGTAAGAAATGACTATAGCAGCTAATGCTTATAAATCAAAAGGAAATAACAAAACTGCAATATCTCAGATGTTAATATTAGGATTTACTGGACAGTTAAAAGCTTGGTGGATCATTATGTAATAGGAATAAATAAAAATTTTATATTTACAACAAGCAAAAGTATTATTAAGGTGGAAAATAATGTTCAACTAGAAACAAAATAAGATGATATAATAAGTACTTTAATATTTGCAATTGCTAAAAATTTATAGGACATCCTCATTTATATCAGGAAAAAAGTTCAGAAATTCTTCAAAACTTAATTTGTCCTAAATTACAAGATTTTTTATGGTTTAAAGATTTATTTTTAACTAAAGTAATGACCATAACAAATTGTAATAATATTTATTGGAAGAAAATATTTTTAGCAGGATTACCTAAGTTATTTGTAAAAAGAGTTGGGAGTAGATTAAAAAGAGACAATAATGGTATGATACCTTATAATGATTTAACTTATGGACAATTAATAAATATAAATAACATAGAAAGATTATCAATTTGTACTAATTTAAAATTAAAAGCAAAACATAAGAGAGATAGTGTAGTAGGAAAAAAAGAATTAGGATCATTTTGTTTACAGTATAGTTATCAATAGATTAGAGCACCATCAGCTACTAAAAGGAAAATAAAACCTAAAAGAAGATATACATATAAAATAAAAAGATATAAGCCAAAAAGAAATTATAATCAGGAAAAAGCCATTAAGAAAAAACCAAAATATAGAAAGTTTAAACTTAAGACTAGTAAAAAGGATATAGTAATTTGTTATAAATGTGGCAGACAAGGACATTATTCAAGAGATTGTAGAATAAAGAAACGCATAAAAATTTTAGTTATTTCAGAAGAATTAAAAAAATAAAATAGCTAAAATTATAGTCAATGAAGATTCAGGTAGTGATGAAGAACTTAGTGATTATTTAGAAGATGATTTAAATGCAATAAGTGAAAAATCTGAAACCAATAATGAAGATAGCAATCCTGATTCTGAATCCTATAGTTCCTTAGGAACATATCAATGTAATAATATAAATATGATAAGTGATAAAAAATAATTTTTATTAGACATTATTGATAAAATAGATGACCCGAAAAAAAAAAAGAATTATCTACTTATATTAAGAGAAATAATTAGTACAAAAGAGAAAAGAGATTTTACATCTTATAATTTAGCTAACGTATATAAGAAATTTTAAATTAAGAAGGAATCAACTACTTAAGATCTTCAGGAAGAAATTAAAATATTAAATTAAGAAGTAAATGTATTAAAGCACAAAGTTCAAAGTTTGGAAGAAGAAAGTTTCAAACTTAGTCTTAGTAATTCTATAAAAGAGGATAAAAAAATTAAAAGGAATAGTATCCTTTGGTATTATTATTAGAGATACTCAACATGAATACATAAATAGTTGATCTTAAGTAAATTATCGAAAATGGTATGTAAAATTAGATATAGTTGTTAATTATGATTTTCATTTAACTACATTAGCATTAATAGATAGTTGAGCATATCAAAATTGTATTTAGGAATGATTAATTCCAACTAAATATTATGAAATAACTTCTGAAAGATTAGGAACTGCCAATGGATCAAAATTAATAATCAATTATAAATTATCAAAAGTTAAGATTTGCAATAAAGGATATTGTTTTAAAACTCATTTAGTGTTAGTTAAAAACTTAAATTCTGGAGTTATATTAGGAACACCATTTATTATAATGTTATATCCTTTTCAGGTAGAAGATAATGGAATTAAGACAAAGATTTTAGATAAAGAAATTCTTTTCGAATTTGCATTTCCTATCGTATCTAGAAATATTACTCATGTGAGAAAAAAAAAATTTCAAGAAATCAATTTGTTAAAAAATAAACAAAAACAAATTAAATTTCTCACAAAAGAAAAAGAAGGAAAAAGAATAAAAGAACAATTAGATAGTCTAGAAATAAGAGAAAAAATTAAAGAATTTGAAAATATATTTTTAAAATAAATTTGTGCACCAATACCTAATGCTTTTTGGAATAGAAAAAAACATGTAGTAAAATTACCTTACATAAAAGACTTTGATGAAAAGGAAATTCCAACAAAATCTCAAGATATTAAAATGACATTACATTTAGAAAAATTTTGTCGAAAACAAATACAAGATTTAAATGATAAAAGATTAATGAGAGATTCTAAGTCTCCTTGGTCATATTCAGCTTTTTATGAATGCGGCAGAAATAGAAAGAGGCACACCTAGATTAGTAATAATTATAAACCTTTAATTTAAGTTTTAAAATGAATAAGATACCCTATACTATACAAAAGAGATTTATTAAAGAAGTTATATGATGCAAACATTTTTTCCAAATTTGATATGAAATCAGGATTTGGCAAATACAAGTAGATGATAACGATAGGTATAAAACAGGTTTTAATGTTCCATTCGGACATTTTGAATGGAATGTTATGCCATTTGGTTTAAAAAATGCTCCTTCAAAATTTCAAAATAGTATGAATGATATTTTAAGACCAATACATGAATTCTCAATAATATATATTGACGATGTATTAATTTTTTTCGAACTCCATAAGTCAACATATCAAATATTTAAAGAGTTTTTTCACTTGATTCATCATAATAGATTAGTAGTTTTAGCACCAAAGATGTAACTTTTCCAAACTAAAGTTAGATTCTTAGGAAATGATATAGATCAAGGCACTATAAAACCAATAAATAAAAGTTTAGAATTTACTAGTAAATTTCCAAATGAAATAAAAGATAAGAAATAGTTACAAAGATTTTTAGGATATTTAAATTATGTTCATGAGTTTTAAGGATTTTGAAAATTTATGTAAACCATTATACAATAGATTGAAAAAAAACCCAAACCATGATAGAAAAACATACTAGTATAGTTAAGGAAATTAAAGAAAAAATTAAAAGTTTACCATGTTTAAATATATAGCATCTAGAAGCTTTTTTAATAATTGAAATAGATGCTAGTGATATAGGTTATGGTGGTATTTTAAAACAAAAACGAAAGGAAACAAACAAAGAAGAACTAGTAAGATTTTATTCAGGAACCTAGAGTCAAACTCAAAAGAATTATTCTATTAAACACTTAATACATATACACCTAGAACAAAAACTCAAAATTATTATCCTAAACCTACACCTCCAGATTCTCAATATGAAGAGACTATATATCAATTAGAATATGATGGAAGATCTTTGTACAAATGGAATATAAATGGTTTATTAGAATATCAAATATTAAATTTATTACAAGAAATGATTATGGCAGCTAGTGCTTATAAATCAAAAGAAAATAATAAAACAGCAATAAATCAGATGTTAATATCAGGATTTACTGGACAGTTAAAAGGTTGGTGGGATCATTATGCAACAAAAATAGATAAAAATTTTATATTAACAACACGCAAAAGGATTATTAAGGTAAAAAATAATGTTAAACTATAAACAAAACAAGATGATATAATAAGTACTTTAATATTTGCAATTGCTTAAAATTTTGTAGGAGATCCTCATTTATATCAGGAAAGAAGTTCATAAATTCTTCAAAACTTAACTTATCCTAAATTACAAAATTTTAGATGGTAAAAGGATTTATTTTTAACTAAAGTAATGACCATAACAGATTGTAATAATATTTATTGGAAGGAAAGATTTTTAGCAGGATTACCTAAGTTATTTGCAGAAAGACTTAGGAGTAGATTAAAAAGAGATAATAATGGTATGATACCTTATAATGATTTAACTTATGGACAATTAATAAATATAGTTAACATAGAAGGATTATCAATTTTGCACTAATTTAAAATTAAAAGAAAAACTTAAGAGAGATAGTGTAGCAGGAAGAAAAAAATTAGAATCATTTAGTGAATAGTATGGTTATCGATAGATTAGAGCACCTTAGCTATTAAAAGGAAAATAAAACCTAAAAGAAGATATACATATAAAAGAAAAATATTTAAGCCAAAAAGAAATTATAATTAGGAAAAAGCCATTAAGAAAAAACCAAAATATAGAAAGTTTAAACCTAAGGCTAGTAAAAAGGATATAGTAATTTGTTAAAAATGTGGCAAACAAGGACATTATTCAAGAGATTGTAGAATAAAGAAACGCATAAATAGTTTAGATATTTCAGAAGAATTAAAATAGGAAATAGCTAAAATTATAATCAATGAAGATTCAAGTAGTGATGTAGAACTTAGTGATCATTCAGAAGATGATTTAAATGTAATAAGTGAAAAATCTGAAACCAATAGTAATGATAGCAATCATGATTTTGAATCCTATAGTTTCTTAGGACCGTGTCAGTGTAATAATATAAATATGATAAGTGATGGAAAAGAATTTTTATTAGACATTATTGATAAAATAGATGACCCGAAAATAAAAAAGAATTATCTACTTAGATTAAGAGAAATAATTAGTACAAAGGAAAAAAGAGATTATACATCTTATAATTTAGCTGACGTACATAAGAAATTTGAAATTTAGAAGGAATCAACTATTCAAGATCTTCAGCAAGAAATTAAAATAATGAAACAAAAAGTAAATATTTTAACGGAAAAAGTTTAAAGTTTAGAATAAGAAAGTTTCAAACTTAGTCTTAGAAATTCTATAAAAGAAGACAAAAAATTAAAAGGAATAGTATCCTCTGGTATTGTTATCAGAGACACTCAAGATGAATACATAAATAGTTTATCTCAAGTAAATTCTAAAAAATGGTATGTAAAATTAGATATAGTTGTTAATGATGATTTTCATTTAACTACTTTAGCCTTAATAGATAGTGGAGCAGATCAAAATTTAATTCAGGAAGGATTAATTCCAACTAAATATTATGAAAAAATTTCTCAAAGATTAGGCACCGCTAATGGATCAAAATTAATAATCAATTATAAATTATCAAGAGATAAGATTTGCAATAAAGGATATTGTTTTAAAACTCATTTAGTGTTAGTTAAAAATTTAAGTTACGGAGTTATATTAGGAACACCCTATATTACAATGTTATATCATTTTCAGGTAGAAGATAATGGAATTAAGACAAAGATTTTAGATAAAGAAAATTTTTTCAAATTTGCTTTTCCTATAATATCTAGAAATATTACTCATGTGAGAAAAAAATATTCAAGAGAGCAATTTGTTAAAAAATAAACAAAAACAAATTAAATTTCTCACAAAAGAAATAGAAGGAAAAAGAATAAAAGAAAAATTAGATTTTTCAAAAGTAAGAGAAAAAATTAAAAAATTTGAAAATACATTTTCAAAAGAAATTTGTGCTCCAATACCTAATGCTTTTTGGAATAGAAAACAACATGTAGTAAAATTACCTTACACAAAAAAACTTTGTTGAAAAGAAAATTCCAACAAAATCTCAAGCTATTAAAATGACACTAGATTTAGAAAAATTTTATCGAAAAGAAATACAAGATTTAAAAGATAAAGGATTAATAAGAGATTCTAAGTCTCCTTGGTCATGTTCATATATTTATGCTATGAATGCAACAGAAATAGATAAAGGTACATCTAGATTAGTAATAAATTATAAACCCTATACCATACAAAAGTGATTTGTTAAAGAAGTTATATGATGCAAACATTTTTTCCAAATTTGATATGAAATCAGGATTTTGGCAAATACAAGTAGATAAATAAGATAGGTATATAACAGGTTTTGATGTTCCATTTGAACATTATGAATGGAATGTTATACCATTTGATTTAAAAAAGTGCTCCTTCAGAATCTTAAAATGTTATGAATGATATTTTAAGACCTATACATGAATTTTCAATAGTATATATTGACGATGTATTAATATTTTCAAACTCTATAAGCCAACATATCAAACATTTAAAGAGTTTTTTCCACTTAATTCATCAGAATGGATTAGTAGTTTCTGCACCAAAGATGTAACTCTTTCAAACTAATGTTAGATTTTTAGGACATGATATAGATCAAGGCACAATAAAACTAATAAATAGAAGTTTAGAATTTACTAATAAATTTCCAGATAAAATAAAAGATAAGAAACAGTTACAAAGATTTTTAGGATGTTTAAATTATGTTCATGATTTTTCAAGGATTTAGGAAAATTATGTAAACGTTTATATAATAGATTAAAAAAGAAACATGAACCCTGGATAGAAAAACATACTATTATAGTCAAGGAAATTAAAGAAAAAATTAAAATTTTACCATGTTTAAATATACCGCATCCAGAAATCTTTTTAATAATTGAAACAAATGCTAGTGATATAGGTTATGGTGGTATTTTAAAACAAAAATGAAAGGAAACAAACAAAGAAGAACTAGTAAAATTTTATTCAGGAAGCTAGAATCAAACTCAAAAGAATTAATCTACTATCAAAAAATAAATTTTAAGTATAGTTTTATGCATAAAAAAGTTTGAAGATGATTTATACATGAAAAGATTTTTGTTACGAATAGATTGTTTATCAGTAAAATATGTTTCAGAAAAAGATGTCAAAAATTTAATTCCAAAATAGATTTTTTCAAGATGGCAAGCTTTACTTAGTAACTTTGATTTTTAAATCGAATTTATCAAAGGAAAAGATAATAGTTTACCTGATTTTCTTTCTTTGTGAATTTTTACAGGAAAAAGGAGTTCTAATAAGAAAGTTTTGACAAAAACTACATTATCAATAGGAAATTCATTATCATCAGGAAATTCTTAACAGAATCATCCACTCATACCTCTTCCTATTAGGGTATTATCCAGACCTTTATTTCAGATAATACCTTTTTTTCCTCCAATTCAAAGACCTCAAACTTTTTCAGCCTCTACACCTCCTCGTCCATTCTAATCAGCTTTAACTTTACCTTATTCTACTGTTTCTCCTATAGTACATTTTCCTTCTACTAAAATTTCTTCTCCTTATCATATGAAACAAAAAAGATTATTTATTAAAGTTTTAGAACCAGAAGAACTTCATATATCAGAGTGTCAAAGTTTTTATAGATTAATAGATCATGTTTTCCCTGAAGTCATATTAGTAGATATTGAGTCGGTAGAAATAGATCATCATTATAATGAGAAAGATAAGAATAGGATTGCTTATAGTAAGGTTAAGATTATTCATGTCATTACTCAATCAGAATGGTGATCACGGCCATATCAGTTGAAAACGTTATTAGGATATCCTCCCAAGTTAATATAGCTATTATGATTATTAAGAAGCATGGTATAAAGTATTCTACTTAAGGAATTTTCAACATTTGTGGTTTTTTTATTTTTCACATAGGTTTGGTGGCATTCTCCCAAATTGGTTCATCAGGTGGTTTAGTTATTTTGGTTTGATCATTGAAGCAACTCCGTTCTAGATCAAGGAAGCTTTTATTAAGTTTACTACTTACTGCAATCCCAATGCTCCTAGTAATCTTTTCAAATATCATACAATGTCTAAGGTTCCATGAATTATTTCTTGGACCTATCACATTTTGAAGCAGGTTAATCAATTACCAATTCTTTATCGCAAATTTTGAGTAAAATGATGGGACAGTTTTGATGTTATGAAAGCAAATAGAGAAGCAGTTGTTAATTATATAAAGCAGCTAGCATCAATAGCTTTATCTTCTACTTGTCCAATAGGATTTATTGCAGATAAAAATTAAATTATCAATTTATTATCATCAGCCTCTATAGAAGATAAAATCAATTATATTCTCAATCGCATTTCAGCAGAAAGAACTAACTCATCCGAAGGTTATACTCCTCCTCCTCGATGAGCGTTTGAAGATTCTTAAGACCAATATGCAGATGTAGAATTATAAATTATACAATACATAGTCATATTGTATAAAGACTAAATATAATAGTATATAAAGACTAAATGGACTATATATGAACCTAAAGAAAAAATGAGAATGAGAAAAACAATCGTACAAAAAGGTCACAAGTCAAAAACTGTAAGCTATCTTTAAGCCTTTCACTCGGCACTTTCTTTCAAAGTTTTAAAAGATAAAACTTTAGTTTTCTAATAGTATTTTACTATTCATACTTTATTACCTTATCCTGACACAAACTATTATTTCACAAAAGATAAGTTTTCATCATTTCAAATAACACATTTTCAAAAGAAAAATCAATGCATTTTATCCAAACCATTATTACAACTCTGAAGGCCTTATCAAGATCATCATTTCAAAGATAGATGCTAAGTGTAGCAGTCAACTTTATCTTCATACAATTATTACAAGGATTGAGCATCAACTTTATTCAAGTATATAAGAAGGCAATTTTCACGAGTTTTGAAGACATAAGGTTTTACACGCAAAGATTTTAAGAATTTTCAAGATAGGTGACAATTAGAGAGAAGATTAAAAAATCCCTTGTAATACCAACTTCCTTTTTGTAATAGAACCTTAGATTTACAGCTTATATTTTCAAAAGCTTGTTCTTGTACTCCTATTACCTCATCATAAACTCCTTGTGTATTATCATCAAATTATAATCTATTGGGTATTTCATTTTAATTATGTCTTGATCTATAGATAAGTTTTTAAATGGTTTATATTCAATTGATTTTGATAATGATAAGGATATGTTCAATTGGTTTATGTTCAAATTCACAAAGGACTATTTAATTAAAGAACATGAAGATTTTTATTTAAATGAATTTTATAATTGTTAAGATTTTCATATGGAAATAAATTTAATTGATATTTTAATTGATTTTGTTCCTAGTATTGCCACAGATCGTTACTTGATTTATAAAAATTGTATGTAATGGATAGAGAACAAAAAAGACAAATTAATAGAAGGATATGAAAAAAAATTTGAATGTTAGAAAAAAAAAATTTGTGAATTTAATAATCAGATAACTAGATTAAAATTTTATCTTATAGTTTATCATCATTTATTTCATGAATATAATTTGGGTGATTATCAATATTTTAATCATAATATAATTTAGTAAATTTAATATTAGAATTTTTTATGGTTTTAATAGAAATTTAAAATGAATAGGTTAAAAAAATATGCTATTTAATTACAAATTATAATTACTAATATAATATTATACAATAGAGAATTAAAACTTCAATTGGAACGAGAAAATAAAATTAAAAGATTTATAAAAATATTTGAATTATCTCCAAAGTATAAATTGTATCAGAGAATAGAAAGCTTAGAATTTATGATAAAAATAAATAATTCAAGAATACAAATATTAAAAAATAAAATAAAGATACCTTTAGGTTAATAATATGGAAAATATTAAACAAAAAAATTAAGAATATAGATAGATCAATAAATGAATTAAAAGAAGTGTTAAAAATTCTTGAACCTAGATTAGCATAATTAAAAAAATGTAATAAAAATAGAAAATTTAAATTTATCTCCATTTGTAGATTATGATATTATTGTAGAAAGTATTACATATATGATCAATAGAAATAAATATTTAATTAAAAAATTAGAAAATAATAAAAAATTAATACCTATATGTTAATTATTATGAAAAAATTATAGCTTATATGTCAAAATTTAACTTCATTAATCCCCAAAACTAAGTAGAAGACCCGATCCATCATTGGTATATAAGGAGATTTTAGGCCTTAGATGATTAGGATATCCTTTTCAGCCAAATGGTATCAGAGCCTACCTTGTATCCCCAACGCTGTAAAGTTGCCAGGGTTCGAGCCGCGAGGGAAGCGAAACCACAAGGAAGTGGGAGAGTACCTAAAATATTACACCAACGTGGAGACGTTACCTGGCGACATGTGGCAGAGGGTTATATGAGGAGATTTTGGGCCTTGGATGATCAGGATATCCTTTTCATCCAAATGATCCTCCTTTAGAGTGTATTCATGTAAAAAATAAAGAAAGAACTTATTTTGCCAAACCATTTAAAGAAATAAAGGCGGAAAATAAAGAAGTAGGAAAAGATTTACAACATTTAATATTAAAAAATAATTTTCCAAATCAAATATTAGATATTATAGCTAATCAGTTAAATAGAGTTGAAGAAATAGTACAAACACCTAAGTCACAAATAGAAATAGGATAGACATCAAAAAGAGTAATGGAGAATCCAAAAACAACGGATTGGGTCTACCACTTCACTTCAGGGATTAATTAAGTTAAATAAAGTTAAATTTTGATATATAAGCTATAACTTTGTCATAATAATTAACATATAGGTATTGATTTTTTATTATTTTCTAATTTTTTAATTAAATGTTTATTTCTATTGATCATATATGTAATATTTTCAATAGTATAATAATCTGAAAAAGGAGGTAAATTTAAATTGTTTATTTTTACTATATTCTCTTCTAATTCTATTAATCTGGGTTCAAGAATTTTTATTTCTTCTTTTAACTCATTTATCAATCTATCTATATCTTTAAATTTATTTTTAATATTTTCTATATTATTATCCTAAAGGTATCCTATTTAATATATTTTCTAATCACTTTATTTTATAATTTCTATTATATATTTGTTGATAATATAGCATTAAAGTATATTTTTCAGGATTAAATGTATATCTGTTAATAATTCTTTCCTATCATTTATATTTTTTATTTTTGAATGTAACCTATTAATTTCTTTAATTAATCATCTAAATAAATCTTTAAGATAATCCATAAGTATTAGATTAAACAATTCCAACATTAAATTAACTAATATTGTATTAATTTGAAAATCTCTACAATCCCATATTAATTTCATGAAATACTTTATAGATTTGGGAAATGATTTGCAGGAATACTAGGAACAAAATCAATTAAAATATCAATTAAATTTATTTTCTTATGAAAATCTTAACAATTACAAAATTCATTTGAATGAAAACAATGTAAACTTTCATGCATTTCAATTAAATGATATTTTAAACTAATTAATTATTTTTTGAGTAAAAACATTTAAAAACTTATCTATACACCAAGACATAATTAAAATCTGATCATAATGCACAAGGAGTTTCTGATGAGGTAATAGAAGTACAATAACAAGCTTTTGAAAATATAAGCTGCAAATCTAAGGTTCTATTACAAAGGAAGTTGATATTATTCTTCTCTCTAATTGTGAACTATCTTGAATACTTTTAAAATCTTCGTGTGTAAAACCTTTGTCCTTAAAACCCATGAAAATTGCCTTCTTATATACTTGAGTAAAGTTGATACTCAATCCTTATGATAATTGTATAAAGATAAAGTTGACTGCTGCACTTAACATCTGTCTTTGAAATGATGATCTTGATAAGGCCTTCAGAGTCGTAATAATGGTTTGGATAAAATGCATTGATTTTTCTTTTGAAAACATGTTATTTGAAATGATGAAAACTTATCTTTTGTGAAATAATAGTTTGTGTCAGGATAAGTTAATAAAGTATGAATAGTAAAATACTATTAGAAAACTAAATTTTTACCTTTTAAAACTTTGAAAGAAAGTGTCGAGAGAAAGCCTCAAAGATAGCCTACAATTTTTGACTTTTGACCTTTTTTTTATTATTTTTTCATTCTAATTTTTTTCTATAGGTACATATATAGTTCATTTAGTCTTTATATACTATTATATTTAGTCTTTATACAATATGACTATGTATTGTATAATTTATAATTCTACATCTGCATATGGGTCTTGAGAATCTTCAAGCGCTCCTCGAGGAGGTGGAGTACAGCCTTCGGATGACTTAATTCTTTCTGCTGAAATACGATTAAAAATATAATTAAATTCATCTTCTGTAGAGGCTTGTGATAATAAATTAACAATTTGATTTTTATTTACCATAAATCCTGTTGGACAAGTCGTAGATGAAGCTATTAATGTTGGCTGCCCTAAATAATCAATAATTGCTTGTCTATCTGCTTTCGTAACATCAAAACTATCCCACCAATTTATTCTAAATTCGAGATAAAGAATTGGTAATTGATTAACATGCTTCCAAATGTGATAGGTCTAAGAAACAATCCATGGAACCTAAAACATTTCACAATATTTTAAAAAATTATCAGAAGCACTAAGATTACAGTAAGTAGTAAACTTAACAAAAGCTTCCCTGATCTGGAATGGAGTTGCTTCAATGATCAAACCAAAATAACTAAATCACCTCATGAACCAATTTGGGAGAATGCCACCGAACTTATGTGAAAAATAAAAGAACCAGAAATGTTAAAAATTCCTTAAGCATAATGCTTTATACCATGCTTATTGATAATCATAATAGCTATATACTAACTTGGGAGGATATCCTAATAATATTTTCAACTAAGATGGTCTTGATCCCCATTCTGATTGAGTAATGATATGAATAATATTAACCTTACTATAAGTAATCCTATTCTTATCTTTCTTTTTATAATGATGTTTTATTTCTACTGACTTAATATCTACTAATATAGCTTCATCATACTCTCTTGTTTTACTTTGATCTTCCTCATGAAAATGCTAAATGTTGGGGAAAACGTAATCTATTAATCTATAAAAACTCTGACTCTCTGATATATGAAGTTCTTCTGGTTCTAAAACTTTAATAAATAATCTTTTTCGATTCATATGATAAGGAAAATAAGTTTTAGTAGAAGGAGAATGTATTATAGGAGAAACAAGCGAAGAAAATGAAGCTAAAGCTGATTAGTATGGATGAAGGAGGTGCATAGGGTGAAAAAGTTTAAGGTATTTGAAGTGGAGGAAAAGAAGGTGTTACTGGAAATAAAGGTCTGGATAATTTCCTAATAGGAGGAGGTATGAGTGGATGATTTTGTTGAAAATTTTATGATGATAAGGAATTTTCTATTGATAATGTAGTTTTTGTCAAAACTTTCTTATTAGAACTTATTTGCCCTGTAAAAATTCATGAGAAAAAAATCAGGTAAACTATTATGTTTTCCTTTGATAAATTTGATTTAGAAATCAAAGTTACTGAGTAAAGCTTGCCATCTTACAAAAATCTATTTCGAAATTAAATTTTTTATATCTTTTTTTAAAATATATTTTGCTGAAAAGCAATCAATGCATAGCAAAAATCTTTTCATGTATAAATCATCTTCAAACTTTTTTATGCATAAAACTATACTTAAATTTTCTTTTTTGATAGTAGAATAATTTTTCTGAGTTTGACTCCAGCTTTTTGAATAAAATCTTAATAATTCTTCTTTGTCTATTTCCTTTCATTTTTGTTTTAAAATACAACCTTAACTTATATCACTAGCATCTGTTTCAATTATTAGAAAAGCTTCTGGATGTGGTATATTTAAACATGGTAAACTTTTAATTTTTTATTTGATTTCTTTAACTATACTAGTATGTTTTTCTATCCAAGGTTCGGGTTTCTTTTTCAATCTATTGTATAATGGTCTACATAATTTTTCTAAATCCTTGAAAAAATCAAGAACATAATTTAAATATCCTAAAAATATTTGTAATTATTTCTTATCTTTTATTTCATCTGAAAATTTACTAGTAAATTCTACACTTCTATTTATTGGTTTTATAGTGCCTTGATCTATATCATGTCCTAAGAATCTAACTTTAGTTTGAAAAAGTTGCACCTTTGGTGATGAAACTACTAATCCATTCTGATAAATCAAGTGAAAAAAACTCTTTAAATATTTGATATGTTGACTTCTAGAATTCGAAAAAATTAATAAATCATCAATATATACTATTAAGAATTCATGTATTGGTCTTAAAATATCATTAATAATATTTTGAAATTATGAAAGAGCATTTTTTTAAATCAAATGGCATAACATTCCATTCAAAATGTCTAAATGGAACATTAAAACTTGTTTTATACCTATCTTCTTCATATACTTGTATTTACCAAAATCCCGATTTCATATCAAAATTGGAAAAAATGTTTGCATCATATAACTTCTTTAATAAATCTCTTTTGTATGGTATAGGGTATTTTATCCATTGTAAAACTACATTTAAAGGTTTATAATTTATTACTAATCTAGGTGTACCTTTTTCTATTTCTGCTACATTCATAACATAAAAAAGTTGAACATGACCAAAGAGACTTAGAGTCTTTTATTAATCCTTTATCTTTTAAATCTTGCATTTCTTTTCGACAAAATTTTTCTAAATTTGGTGTCGTTTTAATAGCTTGAGATTTTGTTGGAATTTTCTTTTCATCAAAGTCTTTTATGTAAGGTAATTTCACTGCATGTTGTTTTCTATTCCAAAAAGCATTAGGTATTGGTGCACAAATTTCTTTTGAAAATGTATTTACAAATTCTTTAATTTTTTCTCTTATTTCTAGACTATCTAATTGTTCTTTTATTCTTTTTCCTTCTATTTCTTTTGTATGAAATTTAATTTATTTTTGTTTATTTTTTTAAATAATTGATTTCTTGAATATTTTTCTCACATGAGTAATATTTCTAGATACTATAGGAAATGCAAATTCAAAAAGAATTTCTTTATCTTAAATCTTTGTCTTAATTCTTTTATCTTCTATCTGAAAAGGATATAACATTGTAATAAAGGGTGTTCCTAATATAACTCCAAAATTTAAGTTTTTAACTAACACTAAATGAGTTTAAAACAATATCCTTTATGGCAAATCTCAACTCTTAATAGTTTATATTTGATTATTAATTTTGATCCATTAGCGGTGCCTAATCTTTTAGATGTTTTTTCATAATATTTAGTTGTAATTAATCCTTCCTAAATACAATTTTGAACTGCTCCACTATCTATTAAGGCTAAAGTAGTTAAATGAAAATCATCATTAACAATTATATCTATTTTTGCATACCATTTTTGATAATTTACTTGAGATAAACTATTTATATATTTGCCTTGTGTGTCCTAAACTATTTATATATTCACCTTGTGTGTCCTTACTAACAATACCAGAGGATACTATTCCTTTCAATTTTGTCTTCTTTTACAGAATTAATAAGACTAATTTTGAAACTTTCTTCTTCTAAACTTTGAACTTTTTCCTTTTATATATTAACTTCTTATTTTAATATTTTAATTTCTTTCAAAAGAGCTTGAATAGTTGATTCCTTCTTAATTTCAAATTTCTTATATACATCAGCTAAATTATAAGATGTAAAATCTCTTTTCTCGTTTTTACTAATTATTTCTCTTAGTCTAAGTAGACAATTCTTTTTTTATTTTTGGGTCATCTATTTTATCAATAATGTCTAATAAAAATTCTTTTTCATCACTTATCATATTTATATTATTACATTGACACTGTCCTAAGCAACTATAGGATTCAAAATCAGAATTGCTATCTTCGCTATTGGTTTCAGATTTTTCACTTATTGCATTTAAATCATCTTCTAAATAATCACTAAGTTCTTCATCACTACCTGAATCTTCATTGATTATAATTTTAGCTATTTCCTTTTTTAATTCATCTAAAATATCTAAACTATTTATGCTTTTCTTTATTCTACAATCTCTTGAATAATGTCCTTGTTTTCCACATTTATAACAAATTACAATATCCTTTTTACTAGTCTTAGGTTTAAACTTTCTATATTTTGATTTTTTTCTTAATGGATTTTTCCTGATTATAATTTCTTTTTGGCTTATATCTTTTTCTTTTATATGTATATCTTCTTTTAGGTTTTATTTTCCTTTTAGTAATCGATGGTGCTCTAATCTATTGGTAACCATATTGTTATCAAAATGATCCTAATCCTTTTCTTCCTACTACACTATCTCTCTTAAGTTTTGCTTTAACTATATTTATTAATTATCCATAAGTTAAATCATTATAAGGTATCATACCATTATTATCTCTTTTTAATCTACTCCTAACTCTTTCTGCAAATAACTTAGGTAATCCTATTAAAAATCTTTCCTTCCAATAAATATTATTACAATCTGTTCTGGTCATTACTTTAGTTAAAAATAAATCCTTATACCATTTAAAATCTTGTAATTTAGGAAAAGTTAAGTTTTGAATAATTTCTGAACTTCTTTCCTCATATAAACGAGGGTCTTCTACAAAATTTTTAGCAATTGTAAACATTAAAGTACTTATTATATCATCCTGTTCTGTTTCTAGTTGAACAATGTTTTATACCTTAATAATCCTTTTGTATCTTGTTAATATAAAATTTTTATCTATTTCTGTTACATAATGACCCATAAATCTTTTAACTGTCCAGTAAATCCTGATATTAACATATGAGATAATGTAATTTCATTATTTCCTTTTGATTTATAAGCACTAGCTGCCATAGTCATTTCTTGTAATAAATTTAATATTGGATATTCTGATAAACCATCTATATTCCATTCGTACAAATATCTTTCATCATATTCTAATTGATATCTAGTCTCTTCATATTGAGCTGGAGGTGCAGGTCTAGGATAATAATTTTGAGTTTTTGTTCTAGGTGTATATGTATTAAAATACAATTTTTAACTGATAATTCATCCTCGTTATTTGGCTTAAACTATTCTTCTAAATTTTCTACTTCTCATGGAGTTTCTATTTCAGACATAGTTTCTTCATCTATAGTCATAATCTGTTTATCCTCAATATTCAACTTTGCTCATTTTTCTTCTATTTTCTTTAATACAGGGTCTTCATCTTTAAGCTTAATAATTATTGTGAGAATTCAAAAGGTTTAAAAATGGAGTTTTTAATGCTATAGGTGGATTCTCTACTACTCTTTTTGACGTCTGTCCTATTTCTGTTTGTGACTTAGGTTTTTGTACTATTTTTTCAACTCTATTTAACTGATTAGTTATAGTATCTAATATTTGATTTGAAAATTTATTTTGTATTATTACATGTTGCAAATCTTTTCCTACTTCTTTATTTTTTGCTTTTATTTCTTTAAATGGTTCGGCAAAATAAGTTATTTCTTTATTTTTTATTTGAATACACTCGAACAAAGGATGTATAGATACTATTGATTTTCCATCTAAAGTGTTCCATTGTTTACTATTTTTGAAGATACGTTTATCTCTTTTTTAAATGAATAATTTATATTATTATAATAACAATAATTTTCAAACCAAAAAAATAAAGGAATATTAACTTTTTTATCTTCCATATCTTGATACCATAAACTTCTAAAATTACTTAATTCATCTTGAGAAAAGTTATTGAAATACCATTCAGCTTTTTGCTTATTATATTCTGATTTTAGATCATTTCTTAAAAATTCTTTATTTATCTGAAAATTAGACATCTTTAAATTATTAATTAATTTGAGAAAATGCTTCCATTTGAGATCTAAATTTTCTTTAATACAGGGTCTTTATCTTTAAGCTTAATAATTGTTCGTGATGAGAATTCAAAATGTTTAAATAATGGAGTTTCTAATTCTATAGGTGGATTTTCTACTACTATTTTTGACTTTTGTCCTATTTCTGCTTGTGACTTAGGTGTTTGTACTATTTCTTCAATTCTATTTAACTGATTAGCTACAGTATCTAATATTGGATTTGAAAAATTATTTTGTAATATTACATGTTGTAAATCTTTTCCTACTTCTTAATTTTCTGCTTTTATTTCTTTAAATGGTTCGGAAAAATAAGTTCTTTCTTTATTTTTTACTTAAATACACTATAAAGGAGGATGTATAGATACTATTGATTTTCCATCTAAAGTGTTCCATTGCTTACCTATTTTTGAAGATACATTTATTCTTTTTTCAAACGGATAATCTATATTATTATAATAACAAAAATTTTCAAACCACAAAAATAAAAAAAAATATTAACTTGCTTATCTTCTATATCTTTATACCATAAACTTCTAAAATTACTTAATTCAGCTTGAAAAAAGTTATTGAAATACCATTCAGTTCTCTGCTTATTATATTATGCTTTTCAATCATTTCTTAAAAATTATTTATTTATCTGAAAATTTGTCATTTTTCAATTATTAATTAATTTGAGAAAATGCTTCCATTTGAGATCTATTTGGGCTAACTGAATATTCACTATCTTTTTTTTCAGTTTATAATGGCCTAGGAATACTTGTATTAAAATCTACCCCTTTTAATTCTAATTTTTTTGCAAATAATGATTTAAATATTGAAGGTCTATTGTTTGAATATATTGACGAACTACTTGATTGATTATTATCTAAGGAAAAATTTATATAACCTGATCCATCACTATGTTTTAATATTCTTGTAAACTGATTATTAATATTCAATGGTTTAGGTTCACATACTTCTTTTAGTTCCCAATTTCCTGATCTAGTAATCTCATCCCATCTAAGCCTTTTTAGAATTTGAATATTAGAATAGGCTCTATTTGCTTCAAATAATAAAGTTTCATTTCATTTAAAAGGTTTCCTAGTTTTAGGATCTATAGTTGTGGATATAACTTTATAATATATTATATATATTACTACTATTGCTCTAACATTTTCCTTAAAATTTAAATTCTTTGTTTTAACAGTTAAAGTTAAAGTATCTAATATATTCAAATCATATAGACTAATAGTAAATCCTGGAAAACAATTAAAATATACTGGTGTATTAGCTAAATTTGTTTCTTTCATATCAAGTAAAGAATTAGAAAAACTAACATGTCTAGTATCTCTTAAACACATTAAAACATGGGTATCTAATCCTAATCTTAATAAAGGTTTTATTGTTATCTGTACTAATCTTATATGCAAAAATCTATATTTTTTCTTCTTATGCTTAATTATTGCTTTTTCTGATTACAATTGAATAGTTTCATGTTCCTGATTAATAGCTATTGTTTGTTCTGTTTGATTAATAGAATAATTATGAAAAAATTCAAAAGTGTCTATTGAATATATTGTTCGAATATCTTGTTTAGGTATAGTCCAATCAAATAAATCATTCTCTACTTTTTCAATATTTATTTCTACAAATTTTTTTTCATTTAACTCTCTAATATTATCTTTGCTAGTTGAACTAGATTTAAAATCTTTAATAGAAAATATTCTACTTAATATATCCATCAAAATATATTTAATCAAGCTAAATTCAAAGAGAAGTCAAGAATGAAACATGTACGAATTACGAGACCACCCAGCTTATCGGCACCACCAACACACCACCTCAACTTTCAATAGCTGACCAACACTAAGCGTTCAGGGTTGACCAATATTTCATCGCTCCAAGTACAGTCTCAAAATTCTCTTTAAATTTTTCTCAACTAAATATATTCAGATGGATATCTTAATTAGAATAATTTTCTAAGAAGGATTCTAATTATCTAATTCAATTTCGCTAGATAATACTTCTCCTAATATATCTAAGACAATTTCTTGCTCACAACATATTTCTACTAATGCTAATACTACTTCACTTTGAGTAAATTCCCAAAAAAAATTTGACACTCAAAATTTAACTAAGGTACGCTCATACAACCTCACCGAGCCTATATACATATGTGTGTGTGTGTGTGTGTGTGTGTGTGTGTGTGTGTGTGTGTATGTTTGTATATATATATATACATATGTATGTATTTATATATACATACATATGTATGTATGTGTATATATATAGAGATATATATACATATGTATGTATATATGTACATATATACATACATATGTAGATATATATAGATATATGTATGTATATATACGTATGTATGTATGTATGTATGTGTATATATATATATGTGTGTGTGTGTGTTTGTATATATATATATATATATATATATATATTTATATGTATATATATATATATATACACATATGTGTGTGTGTATATATATATATATATACATATACATATACATATACATATATATATATACACACACACACACACACACACACACATATATATATATGTATACATATACATATACATATATGTATGTATATATATATATATATATATATATATATATACATATGTGTATGTATATATATTGTCCAAAATAAAATATCCATTTTATATGATTTATATTAAAATTAATTGAAATCATACATAATTTATCATCAAATAATATCGCTTAAAACAATACATCAACATACTATTAATATTATTTAAAATAAAATCAGCAATAAAATTTAAAAAAAATAATAATCAAACATGTAATGCTGTTGATGTCACTAGGAAGTAGAATCACCATAAGCAGATGGAGAATCATTATGTGGATGAGCATCTTGTGTAGTTGAAGGGGCAACACCATCATGTCTAGGTCCATCAGTAGTAGTATGAGGCTGGTTAATTGGTTGTTGAGTCCAAAGTGAGGAAACAATGCTCGAATGGTTTATGTGACAATTTCCTTCATATCTACCTTTATAACAATATCCCGCTAGCATAGGTTATAGTGTTGGACTCACGATGATGTGATGGAGCTGATGTGGATCCAACATGAGGGCTATATAAGCCTAATACATATAATCGTCTCCTTTTATTAAATTATGCAACCTTATAAAACAATTCGATCTCATCTATAGATGATTTCCCTTATGATCGCTCATCTCGAAGTTGCTCATGCCTTTCATATAAAATGACAAAAATTATTAATGAGCATAAATAGGAAAATAACTCATAATTTAGAAATATAAATCTTTAAATAATTGTAAAGGCTAGAACTAATAAATTTCATATTACTTACATGTACTTTCCTGCTACATTCGGCCACATAAGTCTTGCGATCATGATTTACTTTATGTGTGTATAGGAAGGCCTCGGGAAGCGTAGGTGGTTGGCAATTAAATTTGACTAATAACAATTTAGCTTATATTTTCTAAATAATTGGTAAGCTTTCATAGGCATATAAGCAATTAAACCATAATCTTCTTTATGTTTCAAAAAAAATCCAGCAAGCTCCATTGGTATATGATCAAATAATATGACCAAACAAAATCCAGCAAGCTATCATATGCATATGACTAATAAATAACCAGTGTCAAGCTGCCATAAACATATGACCAATTAATATGCTCCCTTGTACAAAAGCCATAAACACAATCCACTACTATAACATGGCATCATCTTAATTCAACACGATTGACAAAATATTTTATGTCATACATATGGCAACATATTTTCATAACAAAATTCAAAATAAATATGTGATCATCCATAATAACCAGCATCTAATAAATAGAATATTTAATGTTAAAACTAAAAATAGTAATATAGTCACCAATTTTAACATATGCTCAATAATAGAAAGAACCACCAGTGTATGATCCCGAAGCTTTGTTTTGATTAGATCCTCCTAAATAGTTAAGCTTTTTTTGCTTTGACACTTTAGTGCATGTAGGGAGATTGAAAATTTGTTTCCATTTAGTCCACACAGTTTTTGGAAAGCCTATCAACTTTTCTTTGGCCTCTTTTTGCTGGTAAATGAAATCTTTATAAGGAATTACAACTTATCTCCTAACCTATCTTAATAAGATCATTGATTTAAATACCCCAATAGCACTTCTTCTGCAATTATATTACAAGTAGTATTTAATTAAATATAATTATAGTGAAAATTCAATGTAACTTGAATGCCAAAATTTGAATGAAAATAACCATTAAAGTTGATTACAAAAATATACATTTACCTTAAATTTTACTAGTAAAACTCTTTGTTCTCTTTTGAGACCTCCTTCAAACTAACTTCAGTCAAATATGGTCACTGATAAAAGTTGTTGTATATAAACCTAGAGCATTGGAAGGAAGGTTCCAACCTGAAATATGAATTTTAAAAAATCATTAGAGTTGCACAATTATTTGAAACCTCTTCACTATTTCATAGTTTCATAGGATGAATGTACTCACATTCCTTTTTCATTGATAGTGATGTATAACTTACTATTATTTCCATTACTTTCCTCACGCATCATATATGTGGTGCTGTTGGTAGTGTGTGGAGACAGAGTTAATGCTATATGGCATCCAAAAGATAAAGAATCAATTACAGGGGGAATAGGGTTGGAACTTGGTTGGTTATGTGATCCAATAGGAGGACCTACCATAGAAGGGTGTGGTGTAGTAGATGATGTAGGATATCCAGGGTTATCTAGCATATCTTCATAAGGTGGATTAGTTGAATCCACTCTAGATCGACCTCCTAGTACCCTTACCTAGCATTTTGTTATCCTTTATTACAAGCCATACCTATATAACATTAAACTCAACATATATGTTGTAAACAAAACTTTTATTTTCATATGGACAATATATATAACAAAAATGTAATTGCTAAATGATCAGATTAATAACAAAGTTTAACACACTTTACTATATTAGTAATTTAAAAATTAAAATTATTTAGCCACTATTTGATAAATATATAAATTACTCTTCATCATCTTCACTGCTATCATAATCTATAAATTATTTTTCATCTTTGTCTTCCTCTTCAATTTATTGAACAACTACATCAGTGTTGTCAGTTTTAATGACATGCCATAAAGATTATTTCCTACCATATTGTTTGAATGGCTGAAACCCATCTGTGTACCCCAACCTGACATTTCTAGGCTTAGCACTAAAAGAAGGATGTGTTTCATTGAAATATTTCCAAGCTAAAGAGTCAGATGTTGCATAATCCCTTCCTTTTGGATATGGTTATAATGCCATCTCATATATGATGCTGTCATTTTTTATTGATACAATTGATACAGTTGAGGTATCAAAGGGAAGTAATACATCTTTATATAAGCTTTGAATCTATGCTTTTCTGGATCCAACATGCATTTTGTATCTAGGGTGATTAAAAAACTTATAATGAGTTAAGTTTTCATCTTCATGCCAGTATAGCATACATCCCTCATTTTAACAATCAATTTTTTTGATAGGTAATCCTAAGCTTCAAATAAGCTTTTTAGTTTGGTAAAAATTTTCAGGCAATATGTTGCCTTTAGCCAAAGCTTACTTAAACAATTAGACATTTACATCATAAAACATCTCTGGTAGATTAAAGTTAAATTTGGCATGTAACATCCTAGCAATTATAGAAAGTTGAGAATGGTTATCATAACTAGTATACAATTATGCATTGCCAAATTCTAAAAGATCATAAAATTGCAGAGATTATGGATTAAGAGGCTCATCCACTGAATTTACATAAAGATTCAATAGATCAGGTTGGTTAGGATTCAATAAACCGGGTTGGTTAGGATTCCAAATAGTTTGATCTTCTAAATTAAAATATTAATGTTGAGTGTCAAGTTTAAAATTAGGCCCAGCTACATCAAATATCATTTGCTGGTATGGATTTATTGCCTCAAAATATAGTATTATTTAATTGATTAATTCAAAAGGATTTTCTTTGTAACCCATCACATTCATCTCTCCATGGCAATTCTAGACCAAATAATCTTGAACAAATCCCACCGAAATAGGTGATATCTAATAGTGTCAACATCATAGAACCTTTGATTCTTACAATGTTTGCATATACATATAATATGATCACCACTCATTTCTTCAAGATGAGAAATGGCGAATTTAACAAAGGACTCTATTCCATATACGAACGAGGAATTAATCCTCCCTATATTATCACATTGATTATACATCCAACTACGATCTAAGGATTTTATTTACTCTACATTTTTAAGTTTTAACAAAGTGAGAAAAAACAAAACTAGTTTGCTAAAAATAAAATATTGGTAGAAGAAACGTTAAGATAATAATGAATATTCCATCCTTGTACATAATTTTGGCATACATTCATGGCATTTAATGGTTAAATAGGAATCCAATCCCAACAACCTTGGGTTACATATTATAGTCCTTCTCAGTGTATGCATATATATTAATAAAGACCTTGGGTTATATATTATGTTCCTACAGAATTAGAACACGGATCAAATGACATGTAACTAAAGCACATATCCACTTAACAACCCACAAAATCAAGACTGTTAAATAGTTTAATGGTATATCATCCAAATAAAGCAATCTATATTTTATGTATTTCCATAATATATTAATAATGGTTTCTCATGTAAGCTGTTAATTAGTTTCTTATCTCATGTATACAACAAACTTACTTACTAGTTTGTTAACTAGTGCCGATTATCAACTTTTTCCCACTGATCCAAATTTTTTTATCTTCCCACTAATCCAAATAGAAGCCTAAACAAGATGTTAACAGCCCTAACAAAAGAGCATATCTAAGCACTGTGGCAGTAACTACCATCCAACTAATAAATCCAGTGAAAAAAATAAAACTTCATATATCAAAAGAAAATCACAGCAGCTTTTTTTTATTTTTCAGTCTTATTAAAATAATGAAAATTAAGAGCTAAAACCAACTGTCCCAGCAGCCAAGCAACAAGATACAATAGAATGCAAAAATACAACACAATAAAATTAGGCCTATTACATCTCTAAATGCTTATCGACCTATGAAAACAACAATGAATCAAACCCAATAGCATAGCCTCCTAAAAAGCAACACCAAATTCAAACATGACAGTAAACTTAATTTGAGCTCATTCATATTTTATCATCATGTTTTGATCATTGCTAATTACATATTCTATATTATTACACAAATACTACAATAGGAAGTTTTAATTTATCAAAAGTAGAAGCTAAAGCTCATAATAGAACAATTACCTTTCTCTTTTTCCCCCTTCTCTCCTATTCCAAGTTAAGCAGGGAAAAAATAAATAGTTATGTATGAAAGCATAACAAAGTTAATGGTTATCTCAAAGTTAATAAGAATTTTAAAGTTGGACCATGTTGGCTTAAACCATTAAACTTGCATCAATGAACAACAACTGCTTCATATAAGAAAAGTTAAAACCAAAGCAATAAAAATGTCATAACAAGAGAAATTTATAATCTTCTGGGAAAAATGTTAAACCATATGCCAAGTTTTGTTATTTAAATAATTAATGAACAGCTTCAAATGCTGAAAATTTTTTATAAATAAAAAATTAGTATGAGATTAAAAAAAGGATAATAAAAAATTAAAGAGATAATAAAAAAAGGAAAAAGAGAATCAAACATCAAATAAAAGGCCCAGCAAAATTATTAGTTCCAAGAAAGAGGATGCACAAAAAATGAACTTGCAAAAGCAATAGACAAATACAACATATAAATATAAGAAATCAAGGGTAAAAAGAAATAAACAGCAACTGAAGTTACTTTTCACCATTGGTCATACCAAAAATCACTATTTTACCACTTAAATTATTCTTCATAAACCTCTTTCTATAGTTATTTTATAGCAAATCTACTGTAATTCAATAAAAAATTCAGAAAAAAGAACACTTATTAAAAATAATAACTATAGTTAAACAATAAAAATATGATTAAATGGCCAATACTTAATAAGAAAACATAAAAAATTTCCAACACATGCTTTTGAGCTAAATGGTGTAAATGAAACAATTATTAGTTGATTTAAAGAAGTAATGATAAGATATTACTATTAAAACACATCCAATTTAGTATAAAGATTATTGAAAAAAATAGAAATCCAGTTAACCAAAGCCATAAAATTAGCAAAAGAATTTTTCAGAATGAGCATTGACCCTTTTTATTTCATTTATTTCCAATTGCCTTTCTTAACAAAGTTCATGGATCAATATATTATATCTTACATCTTTTTTGAAAAAGATAGCTCAACAGGGTATTATAAATGATGCTTGGTCAATCCATTTGTCCTTCATTCTAGTAAAATCTCACAGGTTCACGTCCTTATTGTTTTCGCAATATGGCTTAGATTACAAAACTCTTCCTCATTTACTAAACATCTAAGCGATACCAAACGTCCAATTTCGATCATCAATTCTAACAACCCATTTGCTTCTTTTACCTTTCCCAATTTGAAAATTCAATAAAAGCACGTTGAAAGTTATCATAATTGGAGATAGTCTTCATTTGATGCAATAGCCTTATCCTTCATTTGCTAATAGATAGAATTAGATTTGATAAAATATCTTCTTTTCATTTGAAAAAATGTTGGTACTTCCCAACCCCCAAGACCCATCAGTTAAAAGATTTACATGAATTACATTATAAGCAGTTATAAAAAAATACTCATTTTCTAATAATTGCTTCAGCAATTTTACCTTACATATAAGTTCCCCTAACCAAAATACCCAGCCGCTTTTCAAAACAACTCAAAACCACAAAACCATGATTTTTTAAAGCAACAAAATAAATTTCTAGAATAATCAAATTGTAACCATTTCTTAAAAATTATTGTTTAGACCAGATCCAACAAAAATATATACAAACTCAAAATTCCTTTAGCAAAACCAAAGCTTAAAAATAAACAATATAAGAGAAAGTTAAAAATGTGAAAAAGGCATACCTCATCACAAAAGAAGGATAAAAAAAGATGGATGTCAAAGATGCTAACACCACCCAGAAGAGAAGCCAATGAAGATTATGTTGAAAATGAACAATGGGAACGACATTGACATTCGAACAACCATTTGCAAGAATTTGATAGCTTGGGCTTTGTCTAATTTTGGGCAAAGTGTGGGAGATTGATATTTTTTATTTTTATATCAGCACGTGAATAAAATAAAAAAAAGTTACTTTTTATTTAATCCATGATGCCATTAACGACTACATCTGCCGTCGCTACTCTACATTACTAAAATCTAAAACTTTTAGTGACAAAAACAATATGTTGCTAAATCAATCACAAACTATGGTGTTATTTTTTCCATCCAAAATTTACAACTAAAACTTTAGTAGCTACATTTTTTTGAATTAAGTTTCTGAATAAAAAATTAAAAAGTTTTTGCGACTGCGCTTCTATCGATAATTCACTTGCAAAACTTGGTACAAACATTTCCTACCTATAATTAGTGATTGTTTATTGCTTACTGTTGCTATTTCATCAAAAAAATTACAAATAAGCTTCCTACAGTGCAATTGGAAATCAATAGCAAAACCATTGCAAATTTGCCACTTATTTTAATCTAGTTTTAATTTTTGATTTGTTTAGTTGTTGATATAGCTTAGTCTAATCTAGAATCACTTTATAAAATGTGGGAAATTATTTCACAGTTCATTTATTCTAAAATTTGAAATACACAATCACTTAGGTATGATATTAAAGGCTTTTAATTTTATTTTTCTATATCACTAGCCGATCTAGTACACTTGCTAGATATTGATCAAGTTTTTGGAGCTGTTGTAGGGGATTAGCATTTATTTTAGATTTTTTAGTGAATTTTGTGTGCTATTCTTCTTCTCTTTCTTATAATTCTTTATTCTTTTAATCTTTTTAAATGTCAATAGTCCCTATTAAAGGACAACCTACTATTACATATTGACCTTCAGATTGAGAGGAACTTGTATAGAAGAAGGCAGCAACAAAGACAAAATTTGAAACTATAGGATATTCCATAAGATAATCCACCTCTTAATAAAAAACTACCACTGCTAGAAGGGAAAATCAATTAGAATCAAAATCAGATACAGCATAACCCAAATCAAGTCCAAAGGAATGGGATGAGAACAATGACAATTAGAGACCATGCTACTCATAGGTGGAATGAGGAGTATAGAACTCTCATGCTACCTCAGAATAATCACTTTGAGTTGAAACCCACCACTATCATGATGGTACAAAAGAATCACTTCTCAGGATCAAAAATTGAGGATCCGGCTAAGCATTTGGATATTTTCTTGGAAATAAATGATACAATTCAAATTCCAAATGTGTTTATGGATGCTCTCTGTTACAAATGTTACCAACCCAATCTATAAGGTCCTGGAAGCAAATGTAAGAGAAGTTTTTAGTGAGATTTTTCCCACCAACCAAGGTATCTACCATTAGGAATAACATTTATAATTTCAAACAGCTTTTTGAGGAACCATTTTATGAGGCTTGGAAGAAGTTTATGAGACTTTTGAAGAGTTTCCCTCACTATGAGATTTTTATACATCAACTAATGTCTACTTTTTATGTAGGTGTTAATTAATCAATATGATCTCTCTTAAATATAGTCTTGGGTGGAAGTTTTATGAATAAGATATCGGAAGAAACTTTGCTACTTCTAGATGAGATGGCCACCAATAAAGCTTGATTGGCCAATATAAGAACTACAAAGAAAAAGCAAGGAGTGTATAGTGTAGATAATGTGGCAATGCTAAGGGCTCAAATGGAGATGTTAAAGAAGGAATTGACCATCCTGAAACTATAGAATGTGTGAGCCCTTTCTTAAGGATGTGATACTTATGGAGGCTAACATGTTATACTGGAAAGTAAGGTTAGGGATGCTAAAAGTTCAGTGGTTGAGGATGTTAATGTTGTAAACCCATATAACAGCACCTATAACCTTGGTTGGAGGAGTCATCCCAACTTCTATTACTAATTTTCCATTGCTATTTTAGAAATTTCATGTAGTGGGTGTTACAATTATGGGTGGCATAAGACTTAAGATTTTGTTGAGGGAATTTTAAATTTTAACTTATAATGTCTATTTTTTTACATATCATGCATCATCCTTTACATGGCATCTCATACACATATATAATCATTCATCGTATCACCTATCGATATAATATACATAATGTATAAAACATATCATAGAATGGCCAAAAATTATATGATCTTCATAAGCCAATATAAAGATCAAAGCTTAATCTTAGGTGGAATTTCAGCTTTGCACCTGCATCATCATGGAATTGGATTGATCCCCTTCACGGACTTCATGAAATTCCTTTGTTTTCATTACAATAATGAAATAAACTATTCTACTAAAGCTATTAGTAAAATAAAATTACAACAAAAGAATAATAGGTAGGTCATTTTAATAATTAGAAACCCATATAATGAATAAATAAAATAAATAAAGTAAACACCATTATAAGGATTTCAATTGGCCATGCTATACACCATGCAAAGACATCATACATACGTCAATTAAAATTAAATCATCTCATATCATGCTTAATTAATTGCATTAAATTGATGTATTAAATTGGCAAATAATAACTTTAACAATATATTAGGTGTTAAATTCTAACATGGCAATTCTGCTAATATCTAATCTCAATTAATTTCATTTAATAGATATAGAATACCATCAAATTTAGTTGAATATAGATTACACATTTAATCTCATGATAATTTGTTTAATCATATTAAAACAGAGTTAATACACACATGTTAATCATATTAACAACTATCAATTTCGCAGCCAATGTACATAATATTATAAATATCAAACAATCAATTATGTTTATATCTCATATAAATAGATTGATTTCATTCTATATCTTATAGAAATTGATTTATTTCGTTCACATCACATATAAACAAAATAATTATAACGATTGAAATAGTAAATAATTCATCATGTATCAACATACATTCTATTCATATCAAATATAATCGATTTTATATACATCACATACATATAAAACATGATAATTAAATCAATTGAATTCATAACCTAGCTCTAATACCATTTTAAGGTTTTGATAGGAAAAATTAAAATAAAAATGCAAAAATAAATAGAAACCTACCAAGATCCATGCAATCCAATTGATTCAACAAGCAGGGTGTAACAATTACCAACCTCTTAAAGTGTAGGAAATTGATTCTTTAGGTGTTGCCTCTATCGAAATAAACACTTTCTACCGATATCCACACTCAAATGGATGATCGAAATCACCCAGGATGCTAGCTGCCTTCCTTGGTAGCTAGGGTTTTGATCTTTTATTTTTTTCAAAGTTATAGAAAAATGAAATTTTTCTCTCCACTTAAAGGTGATAGCTGCCACTCTAATTTAATATCCTCAAATTAGGGTTTAAACTATATATATCACTATATATATAGTTTACCAAACCCTAATTTAGAGGCCGAAAATTTTAGGCCCACATTTTTCATTAAAATAAGAAATACTTTATTTCTTATTTAAAATAAAAATTATAATATTTTTAATTAGATTTATTTTGAATTTTAATTTGTCACAAAATAAAATTCAAATCACTTCAATTAACCCTTAGTCCATTCATCACATTCTATGTGTGCGATCTAATAGGTTCATATTGTATTGGCAGTGGGCCTTAATCCAATCATGGGCCTACAAATTATAAATGGCCTTTAGCAAGGCATTATGACTGCCCAAATAATATGAATATCAATAATTCAATTTTAACCTAATAGAACATGCTATAAACCCATTGTCACATGTTATCTTATTTAAACAAAAGTCATTGTCCATGTCAAACTTGTATAGTCCAAATATATAATTTCTCGATTAGTAAGTAGGCTGATAATATCAAATGACATTGACCACTCCATCAATTCATTTGAGCACTGTAGCACCCCCTATGCAAATAACCCATTAAACATGTATCATGAATACTATTAATCATGCTTATACTACATGTTCATTTAATCATCATTTAGCCATTAATCATGCCATATGATTTCATACGCTTATATTCGTGCTACAAGTCTATTCATGTTTTTCCTTTTCATACCTAGTATCATGCATACTATACTACATGAATATTACTTTATGTATATCACATGCACACATATTCTGTCTTAGCTTTACTACTAGTGAGTTACAATATTTCGCATAGGTTTTATACATATCATAAGATAACTGGCCTATACACAAAACATATGATAATTGTATTACAGAATATCCTACATCAAGGTTATAAGTCGATGGTTGGCCCTTCCTGATGCAGAGAACGTTCCTCAACAAAAGTCTCGCTATTTGAACCTACACGGATAAAATAACCCGTGCTAAGCTATAAAGCTTAGTGGGGAATATCTACAGATGAATGACCACTCACACAGGTCATCAAACATACATATACAATGTATACAATTAATAACATATGCAACATATCATGTCTTTAATACGAAATACTTTAAAGCATAACATATTCTTCCATGTTCCTAATCATTGTACCCAGAAGAGTAACAATTATGCTCATATTCATAATTCTTATAGACATCAATTTCCCATGTAAACATATTCAAATAAAACATAATTCCTATGGTAAAACAACATTATGATCCACAATATCAATCATTAGTCAAATCACTTTAACTGTTTAATTTCTTTATCGTTACTATGAATAACGTTTAGCCTACCTTAGCTTTATTGGTGGATAACGGGAACTATGGATACACATCGGTATCAAAGAAGGATATCCGAAGATATCAAGTCTATAGACCCAAATGGGGCCAAACTATACTATGGACCGGTCAAGCATACCCAAACGGGGTAGCCTTTCAACCCAAACGGGGCTGATCATAATCCAAACGGGATCATATATACTATGGACCCAATCGGGCCAACTATGACAGCTGCAATTTCCCTATAGGCACCTATCTATCCATATCTAAAACTCTATCGCAGGCATAACTATATTCGTGTTCAATTCACATATCAATATTGTACTCATAGTATACTGTTGTGCACATATACATAGTCCTATATAACTATGAATTCTCTGGTGCATAATCAGATATATGCACATTTCACATGCCAAGTTATACATTTGGCTTTTTCAAATCTGTATGAAATATAGGTATGGAAGTCTATTTTTCAATGCAAAAAGAATCACTCAATTTTCAGTTCTATAGCTCAACTTATGAGCATAACATTCCAGACAGGTCATTCAGTCGTGAAGGAGTGTTCAACTCGTGAAGAGCTTCACGAGTGAAGCAAATAGGGCAAATCTCACGACTCGTGAAGGAGTTCACGAGTGGAAAAGAAAGGCATATACTTCACGACTCGTGAAGAGCTTCATGAGTCGGACAAAGGTTCACAACTCGTGAAGAAATTCACGACTCGGCAAGAATAGTCTTTTTCTTCAACCTTACGTCTTTAAAATTCCAGAAAAACATAAATTAAGTTCTGTAAATCCTACGCAATTCCAGTAATCATCCTCACATGCAATATGAACAGCCTAAATTCCCATACCTTAACTGATAAACCCAAAGTCTTCAACCTCTATCAATTCCTTTTCCTTTGTTTCTTCTTCCTTCCTCTTCTCCTTCACAAATACCATCACCGTCATCATTTAAATTTCCAGCAATTACATTGTTCTAAGTTAACTTGAAAAGAAGAAGAAGAAGAAGATGATGGAGGGTTAAATTAAGAGTTTGATTACCTTAATTTACTGCATTTTACTCTTGCTTAAACAACAAACATCATCCTCAATGCATTTGAGATAAAACATTGGAAATCAAAAGGAAGAAGAAGATCTATTTTTTTCTGGTTTTTCACTCTTCACTGCCGATTTCTCACTAACACTTGACACCTCCAAATTCCACTAACTCAAGCCTTTTATACCAACTTAACAATCCCCTCTTTAGTCCCTTGAAAAATTGCATGTCAAACAAATGGCACAAACCTTTATGCATGCTATAATATGACCCCTCCACTAACTCTTTTTCTTAATTGAACCTATCAATTAATTCAATCTTCCAAATTAACCTTGAATTAAATGCTTTTATTCACAATTGGCCACCAAAATGCCACAATTACAAATTAACACCTATTTACTTCAATTACATCCTCAATTACTATTAAACCATATTCTTATATTTTATTTTCATGCAATTAACATAATAGCATGCTAATTTATCCCCAAAATTAAATTAGGGTCATGTTAGGGGCCTTACAATTCTCTCCCCCTTAAGAATTTCGTCCCCGAAATTCATACCTATTTGGAATAAGTGAGGATGTTGTTCCTTCATAGCTGCTTCTGGCTCCCAAGTAACTTCTTGTATATCATGATGTTGCCAGTGTACTTTAACAAGTGGAATTTGCTTATTTCTAAGCTGTCTAACTTCTCTAGCCAGAATTGCTATAGGTTCTTCATCATAAGTGAAATCTAGCTGTACTTGCACATCTTGAACTGGTATCACATGGGATTCATTTGATCGATACCTTCGAAGCATAGAAACATGAAACACATCATGGAGTTTGGCTAGTTCCATAGGGAGAGCCAATCTATATGCCACTGGCCCAACTTTTTAAAGGATTTCATATGGGCCTATAAACCTCGGACTCAGCTTACCCTTTTTCCCAAATCTCAATACTTTTCTCCAAGGGGACACTTTCAAAAACACTTTGTCACCCACTTGATATTCAATATCTCTTCTCTTCAAATCAGCATAAGACTTCTGTCTATCACTAGCTTCCTTCAATCTCTGCTTGATAACTTGTACCTTTTCTTCTGTGTCTTTGACAATATCAGGACCAATAACTTTGTGCTCAGACAATTCAGTCCAGTAAATAGGAGTTCTACATTTTCGGCCATACAAGGCTTCATATGGTGCCATCTCGATGCTCATTTGATAATGATTATTGTAGGCGAACTCCATTAAAGGTAGATACCTATCCCAACTTCCTGCAAACTCCAAAACACACCCTCTCATCATATCCTCTAGAATCTGAATAACCCGTTCAGATTGCCCATCCATCTGAGGGTGGAATGCTGTACTGTATCGAAGCTGAGTTCCCAATGCTTGTTGCAAACTTTGCCAAAATCTTGATGTGAATCTCGGATCTCGATCAGAGATTATTGACACCGAAATGCCATGCAGTCTAACAATCTCATTTACATAAAGTTCTGCCAACTTATCCATAGGGTAGTCCATCCGAACTGGTATGAAATGAGCTGATTTAGTTAGCTTGTCAATTATAACCCAAACAGCATCATGCTTTTTCTGTGTAAGGGGCAATCCTGTTACAAAATCCATAGTGATATCCTCCCATTTCCATTGTGGAATTGGAATGGGGTTCAACAAACCAGTGGGTAACTGGTGCTCTGCTTTTACCTGCTGACAAGTCAAACATTTGGAAACATAGGCTACCACATCTTTCTTCATGCCAGGCCACCAATATCTTTGTTTCAAATCCTGGTACATCTTATTCCCACCAGGGTGCATAGTAAATACTGTATTGTGAGTCTCATTCAATATTGTTCTCTTTAATTCTTTGTCATCAGGAACATACAATCGATTCTGATAATACACACCCCCATCTTCTTTCACTGAGTACTCAGACTGGGTCCCTTTATGTAAAGATTTCAAAATCTGTTGCAACTTTTCATCATGTTTCTGTGCATCAATCACTGTTTGCCTCAAACAAGGTCTAGCCTTCAACTGTGCTATTAAAGCACCATCATAAGCAATTTTCCATCTACAGCGATGTGCAATCATAGCAGCCATCATCTTACGGCTCAAGGCATCAGCTACAACATTAGCTTTGCCTGGATGGTAATCCACTATACAATCATAATCTTTAAACAGTTCTAACCATCTTCGTTGTCTCAAGTTAAGTTCCTTTTGAGTGAGCAAATATTTGAGACTCTTGTGATCTGTATAGATTCTGCACTTTTCCCCATACAAATAATGTCGCCAAATTTTCAAGGTAAACACTACTGCTGCTAACTCTAGGTCATGGGTTGGATAGTTTTGTTCATGTGGCTTCAACTGTCTAGATGCATAGGTAATTACTTTGCCTTCTTGCATTAACACACAACCCAAGCCAACTCTAGAAGCATCACTATACATAGCATACTCCTTTCCTGTAACTGGCTGTGTCAAAACTGGAGCCTCTGTCAAAAATTTCTTCAGTTGATCAAAACTTGCTTGACACCGATCAGTCCACTCAAACTTTATACCCTTTTCTCAAAAGTTTAGTGAGTGGTGCGGCTAAAACTGAAAAGCCTTTCACAAAGCGATGGTAATAACCTGCTAAGCCCAGAAAACTTCTCACTTCTGTCACATTTCTAGGCGGCTTCCAATTCACTATAGCCTCTATTTTAGCTAGATCCACCCTAATGCCTTCAGAAGATACTACATGGCCAAGGAAAGAAATTTCCTTAAGCCAAAAATCACATTTGCTCAGCTTAGCATACAACTGATTCTCCCTCAAAATCTGTAAAACAATTCTCAAATGCTCAGCATGTTCCGCTTCATCCTTCGAATACACCAAAATGTCATCTATGAACACAAAACAAACTGATCCAAGTAGGGTCGAAACACTTTATTCATAAGATCCATAAACGCAGCAGGTGCATTTGTTAACCCAAATGGCATCACCAGAAACTCATAATGCCCATATCGGGTTCTAAAGGCTGTTTTGGAAACATCTACATCCTTAACCCGAAGTTGATAATAACCCGAGCGCAAATCAATCTTGGAAAACACTCCAGCACCCTTCAACTGATCAAATAAATCTTCAATTCTTGGTAAAGGATACTTATTTTTTATTGTTACCCTATTTAACTGTCTGTAGTCTATGCACATCCTCATAGACCCATCCTTTTTCTTCATAAATAAAATCGGTGCACCCCAAGGTGATGTGCTAGGCCTAATGAAGCCTTTGTCAAGCAACTCCTATAGCTGAGATTTTAGTTCTTTCAATTCCAAAGAAGCCATCCTGTATGGTGCCTTCGAAATAGGAGCTGTACCAGGTAGAATGTCTATAGACAATTCAACTTCCCTTTCAGGTGGAAGACTAGGTAAGTCTTCAGGGAACACATCAGGAAACTCTTTCACCACTGGAATCTCTTGAAGATTCACATTTTCTATTCTTAAATCAATCACAAGTGCTAAGAAAGCTGCACACCCTTATCTCAAAAATCGCTTAGCTTGCATAGCTGATATTACATTAGCTATGGGTTCAGATCGAATGCCCTATACTAAAGTTTCTTCACCATCAGTACCAATGAGAGTTACAGTTTTAGCTTCACAATCAATCACTGCATGATGTCTAGACAGCCAATCCATACCAAGTATAATATCAAACTCTCGGAATGGTAACTCAATAAGATCAGCAAGGAATTCTTTCTCTTGAATTACAATAGGACACTGTTTATGCACTCTATTAACAACAACACTGTGACCCAAAGGGTTGGTTACATAAATATCATATTCCAGTTCATGTACATTAGACTCATTTCTACCCATATCCCCAGTGCAAACATAAGAATGAGTGGAACCAGGATCAATAAGTGCATGCATATCAGAATCAAAAAGAGAGAATGTACCAGCTACGACTTCTAGAGCACTCTAATCCTTTCTAGCTTTCATTGCATAAGCCCGAATAGGAACAACTGGAGTTGTGGGCCTGTCAACTGATTCAGAAATGTTCCTGGACTGAGATCCCTGATAACTCGATCCCCCACGTCCTCTTCCTCTGCCTCTTCCTGAAGATGGTGTATTAAAAGTTCCTCTACTGCCTTGTTGTTCAACACCCTGTTCCCTCTTCGATGGACAACTAGCCATGAAGTGATCGGTACCACCACATTTGAAACATGCCCCAGACAATTTCCTGCAACTACCCCAATGTTTCCTAGAACAATGGGGACACACTAAAGGTTGCCCCCCACTCTGATTCCCTGAAGCTTGCTTTCCCTGTTTAGACATTGCAGAAGATTCTTGTCTCCTATCCCTTTTTACAGAACTATAGCCAGACTCAGCTGGCAGATTTCCTTGTGCTCCTCTAGCTCTCTTTCCTGTAAAAGATCCACCCTTGGACCCACTTCTTCTCTGTTCTCTCTCCTTTTTTGCCATTTCATTCTTTTCAACTCGCAAGGCTGCTGTAACCAGTTGAGTGAAATTAATCACTTGCAAAGATGTAGACCCAATCAACTTTTCTCGTATACGATCATTCAACCCATCTTCAAACCGTCTACATTTGAAAGTATCAGTTAACATCTCATCAGGAGCATATTTGCACAGGTGACTGAATTCTTTCTCATACTCAGCCATAGACATAACTCTCTGTCTCAAGTTGAGGAATTGCTTTAACTTCTCTTGCTTATACTCCTCAGTAACATACTTTTTCTTGAATTCAGCTATGAAAAATTCCCATGTAAGGGGATCTGGTAACTGAGGTTGCTTCAATACCAACTTCCACCAATCATAAGCTGCACCCTACAATAGAGACACAACACAAGATGCTTTATGACTCGCTGGACAACAAATTTCATCAAAAATTCTCTCTAGCCTTTCCAGCCAAAATTCAGCTTCTTCAGACTGTTCCAGATTAGTGCCTAAAAACTCTTCAGCACCATGCTTTCTAATTTTAGATATTGGAGCTTTAGGCGCTGTCATTCTTTGAAGAACTTGAGCCATATCCTGAGATATTTTTAATAATGCTTCTGTAGGGGCGGTTGTTGGGACCTCATTTGGATTGGAAGATGAAGGTTCAATATTTGAAGGATTAGTTCTAACTGGCCTGTTACTTTCAGCTGATTCCTCAAATGCATCTCTAGAGCTCTCCATCCTCAATCTATAAGAAAAATAGGGACTTCTGCATCAGGCCAACAAAACTATATCATACTATAGAATCCTAGGTTCATTTTTACCCAGAAAAGGCTAAACCGGGCTCTGATACCACAAATTGTAGCACCTCCTATGCAAATACCCCATTAAACATGTATCATGAATACTATTAATCATGCTTATACTACATGTTCATTTAATCATCATTTAGCCATTAATCATGCCATATGATTTCATACGCTTATATTCGTGCTATAAGTCTATTCATGTTTTTCCTTTTCATACCTAGTATCATGCATACTATACTACATGAATATTACTTTATGTATATCACATGCACACATATTCTGTCTTAGCTTTACTACTAGTGAGTTACAATATTCCGCATAGGTTTTATACATATCATAAGATAACTGGCCTATACACAAAACATATGATAATTGTATTACAAAATATCCTACATCAAGGTTATAAGTCGATGGTTGGCCCTTCCTGATGCAGAGAACGTCCCTCAACAAAAGTCTCCCTATTTGAACCTACACAGATAAAATAACCCGTGCTAAGCTATAAAGCTTAGTGGGGAATATCTACAGATGGATGACCACTCACACAGGTCATCAAACATACATATACAATGTATACAATTAATAACATATGCAACATATCATGTCTTTAATACCAAATACTTTAAAGCATAACATATTCTTCCATGTTCCTAATCATTGTACCCAGAAGAGTAACAATTATGCTCATATTCATAATTCTTATAGACAGCAATTTCCCATGTAAACATATTCAAATAAAACATAATTCCTATGGTAAAACAACATTATGATCCACAATATCAATCTTTAGTCAAATCACTTTAACTGTTTAATTTCTTTATCATTACTATGAATAACGTTTAGCCTGCCTTAGCTTTATTGGTGGATAACGGGAACTATGGATACACATCGGTATCAAAGAAGGATATTCGAAGATATCAAGTCTATAGACCCAAACGGGGCCAAACTATACTATGGACCGGTCAAGCATACCCAAATGGGGTAGCCTTTCAACCCAAACGGGGCTGATCATGATCCAAACGGGATCATATATACTATTGACCCAATCGGGCCAACTATGGCAGCTGCAATTTCCCTATAGGCGCCTATCTATCCACATCTAAAACTCTATCGCAGGCAGAAATATATTCGTGTTCAATTCACATATCAATACTGTATTCATAGTATATTGTTGTGCACATATACATAGTCTTATATAACTATGAATTCTCTGGTCCATAATCAGATATATGCACATTTCACATGCCAAGTTATACATTTGGCTTTTTCAAATCTGTATGACTATATAATTTGCATCATAACATATAGGCATGACATATAATCATCATATCATATACTTGGTCATGTTCTCATTAAGCATTTCACATGTTCATAGTCATGCTAATTCATCTTCTATCTCATAGGGCAATTACATGCTCATATACTCATATACATAATCATAAATGTACATACCTGTGGGTACATTAGCATATAGTTGATTTATTCTTATGAGCATGTTTCCAACACACATATATATATATATATCTATATCATCATTCAAGTCATGTGCTATACAGCATATCCACATGTTTCCATATGGGCATATACACATGCCAAAGTCATACTATTATAGTTCCTATTTTATAGCATAGGTACATGTCAATATGTGCACTTTCATGTCATAGGATTTACATGTGTATATATATCAATTTGGCATATGACCATCATGCATAAGACTAATCACATGTATAGGTTAGATATTTCATCACTAGTCTTTATTCATATACATAATTGAATGCATCTGTATTCATATAAATCCTTCATTGACAGTCATATTACATGCCTTATTCAATTAACTTTACTATCACATAAGCAACTATCTGTCTCAATCAATTTAAAGTCATATTATCAAGTATAGCAACAATCTGTACAATATTGTAATTTCTGTTATCTTGAACAGTCTAGAAAACAAGTCTGAATTCAACCCTAGATTACATGTACTTAGAGACAGATTTAAACTTAGTTTTCTTCATATGAAATATAGGTATGGAAGTCTATTTTTCAATGCAAAAAGAATCACTCAATTTTCAGTTCTATAGCTCAACTTATGAGCATAACATTCCAGACAGGTCATTCAGTCGTGAAGGAGTGTTCAACTCGTGAAGAGCTTCACGAGTGAAGCAAATAGGGCAAATCTCACGACTCGTGAAGGAGTTCACGAGTGGAAAAGAAAGGCATATACTTCACGACTCGTGAAGAGCTTCATGAGTCGGACAAAGGTTCACAACTCGTGAAGAAATTCACGACTCGGCAAGAATAGTCTTTTTCTTCAACCTTACGTCTTTAAAATTCCAGAAAAACGTAAATTAAGTTCTGTAAATCCTACGCAATTCCAGTAATCATCCTCACATGCAATATGAACAACCTAAATTCCCATACCTTAACTGATAAACCCAAAGTCTTCAACCTCTATCAATTCCTTTTCCTTTGTTTCTTCTTCCTTCCTCTTCTCCTTCACAAATACCATCACCGTCATCATTTAAATTTCCAGCAATTACATTGTTCTAAGTTAACTTGAAAAGAAGAAGAAGAAGAAGATGATGGAGGGTTAAATTAAGAGTTTGATTACCTTAATTTACTGCATTTTACTCTTGCTTAAACAACAAACATCATCCTCAATGCATTTGAGATAAAACATTGGAAATCAAAAGGAAGAAGAAGATCTATTTTTTTCTGGTTTTTCACTCTTCACTGCCGATTTCTCACTAACACTTGACACCTCCAAATTCCACTAACTCAAGCCTTTTATACCAACTTAACAATCCCCTCTTTAGTCCCTTGAAAAATTGCATGTCAAACAAATGGCACAAACCTTTATGCATGCTATAATATAACCCCTCCACTAACTCTTTTTCTTAATTCAACCTATCAATTAATTCAATCTTCCAAATTAACCTTGAATTAAATGCTTTTATTCACAATTGGCCACCAAAATGCCATAATTACAAATTAACACCTATTTACTTCAATTACATCCTCAATTACTATTAAACCATATTCTTATATTTTATTTTCATGCAATTAACATAATAGCATGCTAATTTATCCCCAAAATTAAATTAGGGTCATGTTAGGGGCCTTACAAGCACAGCCATGCATTTCTCAGTCCTACTTATTGAGAGGCTTGATAGATATCTCCATCATAAGAGAGGGATAAATTCCATCTTTATTATTCATAATCCTCTGCATGATTCTCATCATGTCCAATCATAACCTTTATTACTATATGATTAAAGATAATATTTGATTATGTCAAAACATAATGTTATTCATGTAGGATATTGTGATAATCTCAGGTCTAAGGATTTATAACATAACTATAATGAGATCAATAATGATATTAACCCATGTAGTATCTTATAGTGGCTCTATCCAATACCCTATTCTTTAACAAGTACCTATAGGTTTGGTTTATATCACCATATATAATCATCCCATGATTATTAATCAAACTCATACTAGCCTTTATTTATCATTATTCCTTTAACGATATTGACTATGGATAGTCAAAATAACATTAAATTATTATTTACAAACATTATTATAATGTAACATGCAAACAATATAATAACATAAATAAAACCCAATTTTATAAAATGAAATGTGACATTACATAGAGAACCAAATATTTGGTCTACAACATAACCACTAATAGTTACTAATGAGAATAATGAACTTATTTCTACACATACAATTATGGGTTGGAGAGTGTGTATTGACTATAAGAGGTTAAATAATGCTACTAGGAAGGACCATTTCCCTTTACCCTTTATTGCCAAAATGGTAAAAAGATTGATAGGAAATAGATTTTATTGTTTCTTAAATGGTTATTCGGGGTTACATGCAAATACCCATAACCTCTGAAGACTAAGAAAAAACCACTTTCACATGTCCCTATAGTACCTTTGCTTACAAGTGAATGCTTTTTCATCTTTGTAACGTGCCTGCCATATGCCAAAGGCATATGATGGCCATTTTTTATAATTTTATTGAAAAATTTATGGAAGTTTTCATGGATGATTTCACATTGTATAGGCATGATTTTAAGAGTTGTCTAGCCAATCTTGCTTTAATTTTAAAGAGGTGTGAAGAGACTAACTTTGCTCTCAATTGGAAAAAGTGTCATTTTATGGTGAGAGAAGGCATAGTCTTAAGGCATAAAATTTTTGAGAAAGGGATTGGGGTTGTTAAATCCAAAGTTGATGTCATTGATGAACATCCTCCCCTTGCTAGTGTTAAAGGTATTAGAAGTTTTCTTGGTCATACCCGATTTTATAGCTTGTTCATTAAGGATTTTTTCAAGATTGCAAAATTACTTACCAATTTTTTGATTAAAGATATTGCATATAACTTTGAAGATGAGTGCTTGCAGGCTTTCAATTTATTCAAGCAAAAGTTAATTTCAACACTTGTAATTGCATCACCAGATTGGAGTTTACCATTTGAGATTATATGTGACGCTAGTGATTATGCAATGGGAGCAATTTTGGATCAAAGAAAGAAAAAAGGTTTTTTATACCATCTATTATGCAAGTCATACTATAACACCCTCATAACTATTTTAGCAACCTACACTGTTCATTATTATCCTTATAACTACTAAATCGTTATTTCGATTTTAATGAAAAATTTGCAATATAACGGCTTAATTTTCCTAGTTCCCAAACCTGTAAAAGATCAGACTTGCACTCCCAATAATAATCCTCCTACTCCAAGACTTCATTCAACAATCCACAACACTTCAATAAATCAATCAATCACACACATTCAGACACATTCATTCCATAGTCTTCATTTACATCCAACAGATTCATAAGCTACATTAATATTACAAGCCAATAATTCTCATTATTTTCATATTAATTTACATATATTTACATAATAAAAGTTCAAAATCATGGTCTTCTATGTATGCCATATCATTCTTTGGTTCTTGTCCCTCAACACCTGTCCCTGTGCACAGTCATAAAACTACACACTAAGCAAATCTAATTGCTTAGTGGTGGATACATTTACAAAGAATTTCAACTAACTTAATTAATTTATTTATTTCATTTTAACCACTATTATTTTATTAAATACTTACAATTTCTTAAATTCATAATTTATTTCTTTTATGTCCAATTACTCATTAGATAGTCTCAAAACTTTTCTTTCTTATTTAATTTCAATAACTTATTAGTAAAAGTTGAAATTACCATTGTACCCCTACAATTGACTTTTTCCACATGTTGACCAATTTTGACTTTTGGTTGACTATTTCTATTCTTATCCATTTTAACTTCAATTTTTTTACCTAGTTATTTTTTTTACTCCAATTTACCATAAATTACACAAATTACCATTTTACCCTTTATTAAATGTGAAATTACAATTACCATTATTAAGCATATACACTTCATTTTCCATCAAGAATCACTTTTGTTCACATTTTCCACATCTTTAAAGCCAAAATTCTCATTTTTATACAGTTTTATACAAATTACCATTTTGCCCCTAGTTATTGACAGCAGAAAAAACCATGAATTTTTTTCAACATTCATAGCATTTTATCATGCCTTTTTATACTATACTTGTTTCCTTATTTATTTAAACATCATTATCTCAAAATATGCTTGGTTTGCACACAATTTCCCAAAAATCACAAACTTCCATCATTATGTACTTATATACATATGCACATATACTTGTCATTTTTTATTTTTATCAAGTCTATTATTCTTTTCATATCTCATATTATCTATGTATAACCCAATAATGCATTTAATATTGAATTACATGGTAGTTACATAAAGATTAGCATTCGGCCATCACTAGGGTCCTCACTTCCAAATTATTTTTTCACTAGATCAAGTTCATACTAGTTTAAATAATCCCAATACCAAATTATCTCAAGTTAATTCATCAATTAACCCTAGTTCACATAGTTACATAATATAGATCTCATGGAAAATTCATCGAAATAATTGAAATTAATTATAATTTGTATCCACTAACCTTATTTAGTCTCTTTGATATCTATTCCATCTTATCTTTGCCATTTCCTCCTAAAGAGTGGCCTTCCTCTTTGTGTTCTTCTTTGGGCCAAAAATACAAAGGAAAATTTCATTCATTAAAGTAATTTAAACACACTACTATAGTTCTCTAAGCCCACTCTACATGATTGATGCAAAATCTCTCCCAAATTCAAGCTCAAACTCATAAAACTATCAAAGTGTGCCTTAGAAATTTTACCTCAATACTTATGTTTCTTGGCCTTCCTTTGTTACAATCTCCACCTATGTGAAAGAGCAAGAATTTATGAGTATAAGAGTATAATTTGAGCTAAATTTATGGAGAGAGAAAGCTTAGGAAGAAGAAAGAATGAAAGAGAATAAACTAGAAGGAGTTTTGGATTTGAGGGTGAAAACGAAAGAAGATGGTCAATTTTTCTAGAGATTTTCTATGGGTTTCCTAATTATATAGGGTACTAGAAGTCTACAAAAGGAGAGGCTAAGATTCATCTATTTACTATTGAATCCCATGGATTTAAAATTGGCCACTTGTCACTCATCTAGGCACTTAGGCTTATCTTACTATCCTGAGCTAACACACACATAATCATTATACCAAAGTAGCCTTTCATGTAAAATATCATGGTCAAATTATTGGATTTCACCCTTCAAATGGCCCAATTTTGGTTTTTCACTCTAAAATATTAATTTTTGATCCCGATATCGGATTGCCCTGAAATTTTTCCTCGAGTGTCACTATATATTATAAAATATGTGGTAAAAACTTCAGCCCATTTCAATGTCATTTTGATATACTTTTAGCTTCAACAACATATGTGGCCAATCCGAAACTCGAATTCCTAAAATTACCAGAATCACTATTTTTTAGTTTCCATTGTGTCACTACACTATTTATAGCATGTATATGAAATTTGAAGTCAATCAGAGATCTTTAAGGTCTCCAAATGGTCAGTCGAAGTTTTGGTCAAGCCTACACTGAACCGTAAAATTTTTCTTCTTTTTCCTTTTTGGAGGTTTATTTGACCTCAATTTTCACTCAAATTGTACCACTCTACTCCATTTATCATGTACTTTTATATTTGATATTAAACCCACACTACCCATTGGATCCCCCTTTCTCGAGTTTCCTGGCTTTGCATGTTTAATGGTGGACTCTTTTTAAAATTTTCCATCCCAGTCAACCCAATCACTTTGAAATATGACCTAAGGTAACTGTTCACACTTTAAAACATCTCATGCATGAAAAATGCAAATTTAGGGGCGTTACAGTACTCCCCCTTTAAATAAAAATTTCATCCTTGAAATTTACCTAGGCTAAAAAAGTGGGGATACTACTGTCTCATCGTATTTTCCGGTTCCCAGGTGGCTTCTTCAATATTGTGGCGCATCCAAAGCAATTTAACCAGCAAAATTTGTTTCTTTTGAAGTTGTCTGGCCTCCCATGCTAGGATTTTCACTGGTTCTTCATCATAAGATAAGTCATGTCTCAGTTGCATGTCTTCTGAAGTGATAAATGGGAAGGATCCGAACGATATCTTCTTAACATGGAAACGTAAAATACATAATGGATCCTTTCCAATTCTGAAGGTAACATCAATCTATAGGCCACTAGTCCCACTCGTTGGATTACTTTGTAGGGTGCGATGAATCTGGGACTTAGTTTACCTTTCTTTCCAAAACGAAGCACTTTTTGCCATGGCGAGACTTTCAAGAACACCTTATCTCCCACATTAAACTCTATGTCTTTTCTCTTCAAATTTGCATAATATTTTTGTTTGTTGGTGGCAGCTTTCCAATTATCTCGAATCAACTTCACTTTTTCTTCAGTTTCTTTAATTGAATCAGGTCCCACTGGCTTACTTTCTCTTAACTCTGTCCAGCATAGAAGGGTTTTGCATTTTCTCCCATATAATGCTTCATATGGAGCCATTTTGATGCTAGACTAATAGTTGTTATTGTAGGTGAACTTAGCAAATGGGAGATATCTTTCCCAACTGCTTCCAAACTATAGCACACAGCATCATAACATGTCTTCCAACACCTATATCACCCTTTCAGATTGGCCATCTGTCTGAGGATGGAAAGCTGTACTGTAGTCCAAGCGGGTTTCCAATGCTTCTTGAAGTTTTTGCCAAAATATGAAAGTAAATCATGGATCTCTATTAGAAATTATAGATAATGGAACACCATAAAGCCGTACAATCTCGTTCACATAAATCTCTACAAATCTGGTTAAAGAAAAATCTTATCCCATTGGAAGGAAATGAGCTAACTTAGTCATTCTATCTACAATCACCTAGATAGAATCATGTTGTCTTCTGGTAAGGGGTAACCCAGATACAAAATCCATAGTTGTAACGCTCTCCTTTAAAAAAATACCTAATATAATTTCTTTTAATAACCTTCTAAGGTCTAAATAATTTATTAAAAATTTTGGTGGCATAATGTCTAATAATTTAAAATCCCAAAACCTGCAAATGTCAAAATACACTCCCTAATTCAATCCTCCTTACACCTGAACTCCATTCAATCAACTCAAACACTTCTAAATTCATCATACATCAACACATCTCAAATAGTATGCATATAAAATTTAATTTACATAACCACAACATAACTTCAATTATGCTTACATAATAATTTATAAATCTTAATTATTTTACATAACCAAAATTCTTAGGTACATGCCACCAAAATTTTGCTTCTTACTGTAAGTCTTCCTGTACCTGTCCCTGCGCGCAGTCAAAAAAACTACACGCTAAGCAATATAGTCGCTCAGTGTTGGATGCAATTACATAAAAATTTCACTAACTAAATATTAGTAATTAATTTAACTCAAATTATTACTTTATTTTTAACAAATGTAATTTAATCAAGTTACTCAATTTCTATTTCTTTCCCTCCATTAATTAGTTTGAATTATTATAATAATAAATTTTCCTATCTTATTTTAACTATTTACTAAACTTTATAAAATTTTGCAATTAAGTCCCTACGTTGACTTTTTCTTCAATTTGATTTCAAATTTGACTCGTTTGACTTCATTTGACTTTTATTTAATTTCTAATGTACAAATTATATTTTTAATCCTTCAAATTCCTCAAAAATAGTAAATTTATATTTTAGTCCCTAAACTTTTAACTAATTACGATTTTACCCTTTTCTTCATTTAGCAATTTTAACTTCCTTAATCACTCTTTTTGTTTCAAATCACCATTTTACCCTCGCTTAATCACGTAATTACTAATTTGCCCTTAATTATCATATTGATCTCATTTTTTTACATTATTTATTTCATATTTATTAATATGGCATAATTTTCATTATAATTACTCTTTTATTCCAATTTTTGTGCAAAATTACTCTTTTGCCCCTAGGTGACACCAGTGGAGAACCACGAACTGGATAAACAGGACATAAATACGGTGTACCGGAGGGATCCCACCACTAGGTGCGACACCAAAGCCCTAGTACTAATGCATATAATATGCCGGCTATCCTGTCTTATATCTCATAGTCATTTTTATAACAATTATCTCATAGGCTCATGGTATCCTGCGGAATAAATTCCTATGGCTAGCCATACTATCCAAGAGCTGGAATTACCCACTGTATGCTAAAGGCATTATTAAATTTTATCTTTTCTTATTTTTTTTGTTATTATTTATTCTTATTACTTTATTTTAATCACATTATGCTCCAAAACTTATTCAAATAAGCTCATTAATTGCACATTCATCATAGAAAAGCTTTATATCACAAGAATTTAAACAAAACATATTATTTTAATTAGAGTTGCTATTTGGCCATCAAAGAATTTGCCACTTACAATTTATTCTTTGCTCTAAATTAATGCCATACCTTATTTTATGTCAATTTTAGGTCACTATATGGTGATAAATGATAATTACACATAAAAGTTTACAAGTTTCATCAACTTTTTACATTATGTAACTATTACATAATGTTTCCTAATAATCATTTTTCATTTTATCTAGCATATTTTCATTTCTCAATGAAGGAATGGTAGAAGAAGTAAATGCCTTGAACCCATATAGTAACACCTACAACCTAGGATGGAGAAACCATCCAAATTTTTCATGGAGGGAAGGTAATTAAGCTTCTTCTTCTAACCCTAATCCTAGACCTCTTTTTAACCATGATCAACTTTCCAATAACCATCCTCCATACCAAAATCAAGCTCCACCACATTTTCTAAACCAATACCGATCACAATCATACTATCAATCACACGGTTTTCAAAAATCTCAAGCTCCTCCTCCTCAAGAAAAGAAAACCACTTTAGAAGAGATGATTGCAAACTTCATGGACTCCCAAAACTCAATTTTGGCTAGTCAAGATGCCAGATGGAAATCACAAGATATTTGAATGAGGAACCAAGAGGCATCCATTAGGAATCTAGAGAACCAACAGGGCAACTTGCTAGTTTATTATCCAACTGAACTCAAGGTACGTTTCTATCTAACGTGGACCGCTATCCAAAGGAGGAAGCTAAAGCAATCACATTAAGGAGTTGAAAAGAGATAGAAAAGTCTGAAATTGGTAAAAATTCTTCCCCAAGGGTGGAACCGACAATGAAGATAAGTATTTCTAACTCTGAAAATATTGAGAGTGTGCCTCCTATGGTTGATAAGGGTAAAGGTAAAGAAAAACTTGTTTCTACGATGCTTGATGAGTCTCAGTTACCTTTTCCTATTCTAGCTAGAAAAGAAAGGCAAAATGAACAATTAAGTAGATTTTTAGACATGTTTAAGAAGCTACATATAAATTTACCATTTACTGAAGCTTTATTACACATGCCTAAATATGCTAAATTTATGATGGAACTTTGCACTAATAAGAAAAAGCTAGAAGGTATAGAAATGGTCCAATTATCCAGTAATTGTAGTGCTATATTGACTAATAAAATCCCTGAAAAGTTAGAAGATCCTGGTAGTTTTATATTGCCATGTGAATTAGGAGGAAATTTTGTTGGGCATGCTTTATGTGATTTGGGTGCTAGTATTAACTTGATGCCTTATTCAATTTGCAAGAAATTGAACTTAGGTGATCTAAAGGAAACCCGAATGACACTTTAATTGGCAGATTGATCGATGAAGAAACCAAAGGGAATTATTGATGACCTATTGGTGAAAGTCAAAAATTTTATCTTTTCGGTTAATTTTGTGTTTATAGACATGGAGGAAGATAGGAAGATACCTTTGATAGTGGGTAGGCTATTCTTAAACATGGCAAGAGCCCTAATTGATGTTCATGGACAAATGGTTACTTTGAGGTTCAATGAGGAAGAAATGGTTTTTAATGTGAATAAGGTTTTAAAACACCCGTCATATGATTTTGAAGAGTCCATTTACTTTATTGATGAAGCTCAAAAATGTGCCAACACGAAACAAAAGGGGATCATTCTCAATTATGAGCTTCAAAATTGTTTAATGCATCCTAAAGAAATGGAAGAGTTGGAAGCAAAAGAGAAGAAGTTGGCACAAAATCTAGAAAAAGAGCACAGTGAAAATGATGAAACAGAGGATGAACCGTCCCCTCCTAAGGGAGATTCTAAACTTAAAACACTTCCATCTCATTTAAAATATGTATTTTTAAAGGATAATGTTGAACCAGTAATTATTTCATCTCTATTGACAAGTTTGGAAGAAAAAATGCTCATTGAAGTCCTCAATAAGCATAAAGGAGTAATTGGTTGGGCAACATCCGACTTAAAAGGGATTAGGCCCAACTATTGTACACATTAGATACCCATGGAAGATAATTTCAAATTGATGGTACATGTAAGGACCCAAAATAGGCCCTAGTAGAATTCAAAGGCAATTACATGTTATTAAAGTCTAATTGAGCATTATTTGATGAATTATTAAGAGTTAAGTTATTAATTGGGGAAAAAATATTATTAAGTTATCAATAATTATGTGATAAATGTGTAAATTATATGGTATGAATTTTATAAGATCATAATTAAATTATTATTGTTGGTTTAATAATATTCAAGGGTGTAATTGAAGTAAAAAGGATTAATTTGGGGTAAATTTATAATTATGGCATCTTTAGGGGCAAATGTGAATAAATAAATAATTGAAAGGTCAATTTAAAAGAAAGAATAAATGTAAAGGTTGATTTAAGAAAAATATTTAGTGGAGGGGTCACTTTATAGCATGCAAAAAGGTGGTTGTTCATAGTGTGACATGCAAACTCTTAAAGGACCAAATAGGGAATTTTACCTTGTTTTATATAAGCATGTGATGAGAGATGGTGTGGGAGAGAGTGAAGTGTCGGCATTTTGAGAGGAGAAAAACCAGAAATTACTTCCTCTCATTTTCTTTCAAAGTCTTTGAATTTTTCAAGCAATTTAAGTGACAATTCATGATGGTTTACTAAGGCAATTAAGTGTATAACTATAAGGTAAATATTTTAACTTGATAGTTTATCTCTTCATCTTCATCTCCTTCTTATTTTGATTGATGATGGATTAAGATAAATGATGGAAGATTGTTGTTGAATGAATGAATTGATGCAAAGGATAAAAAGAAGGTAGAAGAGACAAGGAAAAGGGCTTGCAAAGGACTAAGAGTGAAAGGAAAATTTAAAGAAGATTTGAATTACATGTCCAGGTTTGGGAACTATTATTTCTTGCATGCATTAATATTGTGTTGATTATGGATTTTATAAATATATTGACTTATATTAAGATATTAGACATTAATGTAAAAATGCTGTCCATAAATTCGGATTGACCTCCAATGACTAATTTGATCATAAGTTGAATTTTTGAACTCCGAATTTGATGTAATTAGTTGGGTTAGAACCGGGACTTCTGTGCCTACAAATGTTATAGAAATAACAATAATGAAATTGTTCCTATAAGGTCCTCAAAAATGCCCAAAACAGTAGCCTTTGAAAGAAGAAAAGTTAATGAATTTGAAATTCTGGGTTAAGTTCATTTGACCTAGCTGTATTAGTTTGTTAATAACTTGAGTTCTAGAAAAGGAAATTGAATGATTCAAGTTGGTATGTTTTATTAAGACATTAATGTATATTTTTGTAGAAGGAAATCATTTCTAGATCGGCCTCTAACTTCTCTTAAAATTAGCTTGAATCTCGTAGAAACAGTTGTTCACTGTCAAAGAACAGATCTTAGTATTTTTGGCATAATTATCAGTAGAAAAGTCGAAACGTTATGATATAAAATTATGGGTAAACTAGATACATAGGAGCACAACTTTGATGAAGGGAAGTTGGTCTAATTATGTGCCCATTTTATTTTATGAATTTTCTAATTGGTGACAAAAACTGTTTTGGTGTTATGAACAGCTTATAGTTTTCTTCAATATCTTGAGTTATAAATGTGATATTAAGGTAATTCTTGATGTTTTGGAAATTAGAAACACAGGGGATTAGTATTCTCATACTTTCATGTAAATAAATAGAGAAGTAACATGAATATTTTTGTAGGATATGTTGAACAAATGTAATGAGAATAAGTTTTATGAATCTTTAATAAAGAGAAATATGTAAGTATCATGAACTAGTTGCTGTAATTACAGCATAATTTGGGTTATAAAACCTCAATTGAGTTAATTAAATTTCATATTTTACATGAGAAACATACCTATAACTTTGTAGGAGATGCCAAGGGCTAAATATGCTTGTAAGCTATTCAAATGTTCACTTTAAATTGTAATGAGCTGTTAATTTCGGTTTCGGAACAGGCTGAAGTAAAAATGATGTATTTTTGTGTGTATTGCTCAGAATGCTATGAGGTTGAATCCTATGAAAACTATACTTATGAATTAACATTTTTTATGAAGGAAACTTTGTTTAATTATGTTTGTATGAGTTCCTAATGTTCGCTTGAAATTCTTGAAAAACTGGATATACTGTTAAGGAACAGATTGAGGTATTTTGGACATAAATCTTAGTGGGGGAGTCAAAAAGCTATGCTGTAAAATTATGGATAAACTAGACACCTAAGAGCATGATTTTTTTGAAGGAAAGTAAGGCTGATTCACTCCCCATTTTATTCTAAAAATTTTACAAATGGTAAAAATAACTGTTTCTGAATTTATGAACAGCCAATGGTTTTTCTTGAATATCTTGAATTATAGATGAGATATTGTGACAAATTTTGATGTTGTAGAAACAAGACATATAGGGGAATGAAATTTTAGAAGGACACATGGCCTAAAAATTATATTTACTAGACCAAAAAGGGCACCTAATTTTGATCCAGAAAGCTGCCCCTGTGCAGATTTGTGTAGGAAGAATTTTAATTTGTTTTCTATATTTGGTTTAAATATAGTTATGTTAAATATGTGTATATATGATTACACATTGAATTATAATAGCATTTAATATGATTGACAATAAAGATAGGTATAATCACATATATTCAAACTTATGTACATGATTTATTACATGAAATTATGCTTACATGTATATACTTATATGTTGCGCTTATATGCCACTATGCAAAGAGTATATGAAGACAGTGACATATGTTCATTCACAGATACTTGTATTGTGCTGATTATACTCGTATTCATGTGTATATTATCAGAGATTCCTTATCATCTTATATGAACATATATTTACATATATGTGCATATTGAATATTTATAGTCATTTGTATAATTATCAGTGATTGTATATTTATAGTCATACACATACATACGCATATAGGTTAAACTGTTGTGAACATGATCATACACATCATTGATTTAAGAAACCCAATAGAGCATGATGTTATGTATCATCATATTACATATGTAAAATAGCTACTTGATTTGAAGGGATTATAAGTACAAAATAGTAATACCCAACAGTGAACATGTTCACAGATTTACAGAAAGTTACACATGAACATGTGTATGAGTACATTATTCATAGTTACCCAAGAGAATACATGTGCATATAAGAATATGATTGAATAAATGAAAGATAAAGTAAATAGATGTTACTGCCTGCGTTAAGTCTAGGAAGTGGATAGATAGGCATGCCTATAAGGGTAACTTGCAGCTGCTTTTGAACATTTTGACCTCTTTAGGTCCATTTGAATTTAAAAGTATAGTGACCCTGTTTGGGTTTAAAAGTTAAAGTTAATTTAAACAACCCTCGTGTGGGTTGTAGCCGACCCCGTTTGGGTCCGCTTGACCGGTCCATGTTATTTGATTGACCCCGTTTGGGTCCATGTTATTTGATCGACCTCGTTTGGGTCCATGTTATTTGTTCGACCTTGTTTGGGTCCACCGATTTATCATATAGTTTTATCCCTACATGGGATCATCATTTAATACCTCCGGGTATCTCCTTGGTGCCTTCGGGTGACCTATTATCTCTTTGGTGCCTTCGGGTGACCTAGTACCTTCGGGTACCACCGTATAACCCGTTATCCACTCTTTAGAATAGTGCAGGCTTTATTATCAAGGTTAAGAAAAGTTTAATAAGGCATGCAAATTCTTAGTTGACTTTATACTATTCTACATATGAAATTCCTTTTGTTGCATACAAAATCCAAGTCTAAAAGAATGCTCAATATACATATGTATCTATACTGCTAGTACAAAAACAAATTGCATGTTAATTACTAAATGCTCTCTATATATATGTGTCCTTTATTCTTATATGTATTACATTGTATGATTTCTATAAGTGAATTTAAATGTTTAATTTCTTTCATTTCTTGAAATAAATCATTGTTACATTTGAAGCATGTTGGATGCTTGTTGACGATCACTGTGAGTGGTCGTCTATCATGATTTAGTTCCCCACTAAGCTTTATAGCTTAGCACGGGTGTTTCATCCGTGTAGGTTGCAAGGTTAAGACTTTCTCTCAGGATTGATATCTGTAGCTGGCTGGCCAACACAAGTCTTTGAAGATTATAAAGTATATAGTTGTCTTTTTATTCCTTTTTGTATTTCAAAGGTTTTATGTTGTGTTGGAAATCTTGTAAAAGTACAACTATTTTGTAAGATGTTATTAGCGGTTATATTTTTGTACAGAGACTCTAATGTATATTGTGAAGTTTTAATAGTTTAGCACTCTTATGGATTAAGTATGAATATCAGTTCTCTATATAGTTGATATATGTTTATGTTACACAGTAGAACATGTGTAATGAGATGAATAAAGTGATATGTATAGATTATAGAATAAGGGTGCTACAGTACAACCCCCAACGAAGGCTCAACCTAACTATGCAAGAAGTAGTGAAAAAGAAAGTATTGAAATTACTTGATGTAGGTATAGTTTATCCTATTTCTAATAGTAATTGGGTAAGTCCTATTCAATATGTGCCTAAGAAGGGGGGAATGACTGTAGTAATCAATGAAAATAATGAGTTAATTCCTACATGCACAATAACGGGATGGAGAGTATGCATTCACTATAGGAGGTTAAACAATGCCACTAGGAAAGACCATTTCCCATTACCCTTTATTGACCAAATGTTAGAAAGATTGGTAGGAAATAGTTTTTATTGTTTCTTAGATGGATATTCGGGGTATATGCAAATCCCTATAGCCCCGGAAGACCAAGAAAAGACCACATTTATATGTCCATATGGAACATTTTCATATAGGAGAATGCCTTTTGGTCTTTGTAATGAACCTACCACATTTCAACGATCTTTTATGATTTTATTAAAAAATTTATGGAAGTTTTCATGGATGACTTCACAATTTATGGTCATGATTTTGAATCTTGTTTGAATAATCTTACATTGGTTTTAAAAAGGTGTCAAAAGACTAACCTTGTTCTAAATTGGGAAAAATGTCATTTCAAGAAGGAATTTTCTTAGGGCATAAAATTTCTAAAAAAGGCATTGAGGTCGATAAAGCTAAAGTTGATGTAATAGAAAATTACCTCCACCGACTAGTGTTAAGGGCATAAGAAGTTTCCTTGGTCATTCCGGGTTTTATCATTGGTTTATTAAGGACTTTTCTAAAATTGCCAAACCACTTTCTAATTTGTTGCTTAAAGATGTTGCATTTAACTATAAGGCTGAGTGTTTGCAGGCTTTTAACCTATTGAAGCAAAAATTAGTAAGTGCACCGGTCATCACATCACCCGATTGGAACTTACCATTTGAAATTATGTGTGATACAAGTGATTATGCAGTTGGAGCAATTTTAGGATAGCAGAAGGAGAAGATTTTCTATACCATTTATTATGCAAGCCATACACTCACTGGAGCCCAAGTTAATTACACTACTACGAAGAAAGAACTCTTGACAATAGTCTTTTCATTCGAAAAATTCAGATCTTATCTCCTAAGGTCCAAAGTTAGAGTGTGGTCGGACCATGCGGCATTGAGACATCTTTTTGCAAAGAAGGATTCCAAATTGAGGCTTATCTGATGGGTTTTATTACTCCAATAATTTGATATTGAGATTAAGGATAAGAAAGGAGCGGAGAATTTTGTAGCTGACCATTTATCTAGATTGGATCATGCTAGCATAGAAAAGGGAGAATTTCTAACTTGTTTCCCAATGAACATATTTGTGCTTGTTACACTTATGAAACTTTAGTTCCATGGTACGCTAATATAGCTAATTTTTTTGTAGGAGGCTATCTTCCTAAGCAGTTTACTTGGCAACAAAAAAAAGCTGAAAGAGAATGCCAAGTAGTACCTTTGGGATGATCCGTATTTCATCAAAATCTGTCCAGATCAAGTGCTAAGATGGTGTGTACCAAAATCGAAACAAGAAGCTATCATGCAATAGTGCCATGGAGATGAGGTTGGGGCCATCATGGACCTAATCGAACAGTATAAAAGGTCCTCCAATTAGGTTTTTTCTGGCCAACCTTATTTTAGGATGTCAAAGCTTTTATTGAAATGTGTGATAGATGTCAAAGGGTTGGAAATATTTCTAAATGGGTTGAAATGCCTGTGAATAATGTGCTTGAAGTAGAAATTTTTGATGTATGGGGAATAGATTTTATGGGACCATTTCCTAATTCTTTTAGTTTTGAATATATTTTAGTAGCTGTGGATTATGTTAGTAAATGGGTTGAAGCCATAGCTACTAGAACTTGTGATGTTCGCATAGTGCTTGAATTTATTAGAAAGAACATTTTTACTAGGTTTGGAGCACTAAAAGCTATAATAAGTGATGGAGGCAAACATTTTGTCAACCATCAATTCAAAACCTTGTTTAGGAAATTTGGAGTCAAACACAAGATTACTACCCCATACCATCCTCAAGCCAATGGGCAAGTTGAGGTATCTAATATGGAGCTGAAATCAATTCTAAAAAAAATAGTTAGTAATTCTAGAAAGGATTGGTATCCAAAATTAGATAAAGCTCTATGAGCCTATCGAACTGCATTTAAGACCCCTATAGGCATATCTCCTTATAGGATTGTTTTTAGAAAAGCATATCAACTTCCAGTAGAATTAGAACATAAAGCTTATTAGGCTACCAAATTTCTTAACTTTGATTTGAGAAATGCAGGAGAAAAGAGAAAATTACAGCTCAATGAACTTGATGAAATTCGACAATGGTCGTTTGACAATGCAGCACTTTACAAAGAAAAGACCAAATGTTGGCATGATAAACATTTAAGGGTAAAAGATTTTGTTCCTGGTATGCTAGTTCTTCTATATAATAGTCGTCTTCGTTTGTTTTCAGGAAAGCTGAAATCGAAGTGGCTCGGACCATATCAAGTCATGTCAAGAAATAAATTTGGAGTAGTGACGATAAAAAGTTTAAGAGATGGTCGTGAATTGACGGTGAACGGTCATCGGCTCAAACTATATCAATTAGGATAACAAGAGGTTGTTGAGGCAACCATGGTTCTTCAAGATCCCTAAGAAATAGTTTGGATAGTCTAGGTTGAGACTCTAAAACTCAGAACTTCAATTTTTTCTCTTTTATTCATACAGTTCTTTTTTTTGTGTGTTTTTATGTTTTGGTTCATGAAATGAGTGGGTTAAAAAGGTTTTTCAAAGAATAAATGTTTTTAACTGAATGGGAGTTTGTGTTTTAAATGTTCAAGAGGAAAAATCAAAATTTTAAGAAGGCTAAATATGTTTAGTGTCAGGTGTGTTCAAACATAGGGGGGTATGATCAAGGCTACAATTACGTTTAACTAATTTTTCATATGATCTTTGGTGTTTAAAACAAACATTGCCCGATGAAAAAAAATTTTTTAAGTACCTTCACACGCGCCCACATACAAGCCTTCACTAGCAACACGCGTGGCCACGAGTTTCCCTTCTATCTCCCATCAATCACATACACACACCCACGTGAGGAATTCCCATTGTATCTCACGTGGCCACGCCTCAAAGTTCTACTCCCCATCAATAACACACACGCCCAAGTAAAATTTTTCCTTGGCCATCGCGTGCCCATGCACAAGGCCTCTGCCTTGCTCTTCCCTTTTGCGTGACCACGTGTGGGAATGCCCACACCCACACATGGCCACGTGAATCCTTGCTGTCCCCATATTAAAAACCCACGTGATCTTTCTTCTTTCACTCTCATTTCTTTTGCTCTTCACACACCCACATCTCCCCAACTCACTAAATCATCCACGGCCATGCACCACAACCCACCAGCACCATTGTCTTCTCTGGCCACCATTCTCTCTCTTCTTAACTCTTTTCTTTTTTCCATTCTTTTATTCATTTTTCTAGGGTTTTATCACTCACACACACCATCTCTATTTTGTTCTAACAACTTTGTTCGTTCTCATTCTCAATAGCACCCAAGCGAACCAAGTATCCTGATGTAGCAAGCTCTTCTGGTATACATATCCCATCTTATGTAGACAGCGCTAAGGTGAATAAGTTTGATTACTTCAGCAAATGTATGTATGTCCAACCTACCTATTTAAGTCAATACTTCCTAAATATTCCTACTGGAAATCTGTGGGATCATGAGGTACAACCATTACTTCAACATATTGGATGGACATAGTTCATTGAAAAGAAACCTAACGTATATCTGGATATGGCGTGGGACTTCCTATATTCATTTGAATGTTACTTTATAGGAGATGCTGACATGGGAACAGTAGGCTTTAAGTTTGGAAAGAAATAATGCTCATTAACTTTTAGGTAGTTTTCAAAATTTTTAGGATTTTTCCCAGATGCCCCGATCGAATTAGCTGATGCATCTCCTGTGGACAATTGGGACAGAATCACAGATCTTGAGCAAAATGAGCTGTGGGTAGGAGGATAATGCAAATTTTATGCTTTAAGGAATCATGCTTTATGGATCATTCATCGTTTTTTGACGAAAAGTATGTATAACAATTTGAAAAATGCAAGTACTATCAGTGTTTCTCAAGCCATGGTTCTCCAATGCATGGTAGATGGCATAGTTATCAATGAAGCAGCAATTATAGCTCATCAGATTAAGGAATTACAGAAAATGCCAGGAAATATTGATAACATTTCCATTGGTTGAACGGTTTTGGCTATTACAGTAGAACATCCTGTCTATGAAGAACCACTTTCGGGAGATCTACCATGTATTGACAATAAGATGTTAAAGAGAATGAAAATTCTGATTCCTAGGCCTCGTGGTCATTGGGCGACTCGAGAAGAATATTTAAGAGAAAACAATATTAGGATTGAGGAACCTGAGGAACCATAAGAGGAGCCGAATGAAGAAGCTGCACTAGCTAAAAATCCACCTGTCAATGAGCCAGCAACACAAGAATGGGAATTTCATTTTAACCAGTTAAGTCAGCGATTGGATTTGTAGCAAATTCATTTGGATACTTTGCAAGACACTATTTTGGGCCTCACAAACACAGTGGAGACATTTGTGCAGCAATATTGGGAGCGCAACCCACTGCCACCTCCACCTCCATCAGCCTAATTTACCTTCATTTGCTGTGGATAGCAAAATTTTGAGGAGGGGGTAGTATTCTTTCAGGGAGATTGACTTTTAACTTTCCTCATATTTTTCATGAATCGGTTTTTATTATTTTGTGTTTTCTATTTTGTTATCTGTTGTTTTGTTTTATTATGTTTCTTTTGCTTTCTTAAGTCCGTAAAACATATTAAAAACTTATGTAGTTCACTTTTTCATTTAGTTTGTATGAGAACTTAGTTTGCCCTGGTTTCCTTCAAAACTTTGAACAAATTGAACTTGGATTTAGGAATATGCATGTTTAGAACCTTTGCTTGGCAATAAAAAAAAATATGTTGTTTAATGAATCTTTAGATAGTTTAATCTTCAATTTGATAAATATTTGTTAGTTTCCAATTCCTTGTAAGCACTTAGACCAGTTTTTTTAACTTAGAAAAACTAATACAATAAAGTAGTAAAGTAAGAAAATTTAGAGCACTACAACCTTCCTCATCACCCTTCAAAGCATATGAGCAACTCAAATAACTTAGAAAATGATCTAGGCAACAATTTTTCTTGATAAGGTTTCTAAAAGACTCTTGTCCTACCCTTATGAATTATATCTTTTGAAAGCCAATTAGAGCCTAAAAGGGTATGCTTAATATGTACCATTAATATTTTCTTGTTACACTCAATGTTTTACCATAAAACCTAAAAAGCCTTTATCTCACCATATGGAATTGGCCACTTTAGGATTAAGTGGATTTATGTGAAGATTAATGTCTTATTGGGTGTAGTGAGAAAATCTTAGCGAAAGTCATTGATAAAGTTAAATGAGAAATTTACCTTGTAAATACCTTGAGTTTATTTATTTATCCTTTAAATACTAGTTTGAAAAAAAAAACGTTTAAAAAGTTGAGAAAAAAAAAGAGGCTAGCATTTATGAAACAAATCTAAGTATGGGGTAATACAAGGAGAAAACCTTTGGTGACTTTTTTGAAAGGGTATGATTTGGGTACATTTTCTCTCAAAAGAAATTTTGTAAGTGAGGCAAGTATGTGCAAAATATGCGTTGATCAAGCTAATGGGATTAGTAATCTATTTTGTCTTAGAGTGGCTATTAATTTTGATTATCTTTTATCCATTCTTTGATAACCATGTCCTTATCCCCATTACAATCCTTGAAAGACCTATGTGATTTTAAGTTTGTTTTGAGTTGATTAGCGGAGATGACCTTCGGGTTTTGGTACTAAAAGAGAGGCCTATTGTGTTTTTAGAGTTTCGAGCATGAAACTGATTGTATGCATATGCATTCATATATTCTATACTTCACTATCTAGTTGTGTTGATGTTTTGATTTTCAAATTGCTTAAAAATGATTTAGTCTTGCACACACTCAAGGAAATTAACTTATATTATCTTGTTTGAAGTTATTCTATTTAGGGATTATATTAAGTGCTTTTGTTAAAATGCTAAGTTTGGTTGTAAATGTATAGTTCTTTATTCAAGTTTGATTGTTGTGAGGGTTGGATTGTTCTAATTTACTTGAGGGCAAGCAAGGTTAAAGCGTGGGCTATTTGATAAGTGTGAATTATGTATAATTTTTAGTATGTTTTAAGTGTTGTTATTTAGTTAATTTAGTTTAATTTTGGTTAAATTAGAGTTAAATTGTTAATTTGTATGTTTTTGAAGTTAATCCAAAGTTTTGGGTGTTTTTCAGGTGTAATTTGCTAAAAAAGGGCTTAATTGTAAAAAGGCAAGAGATTAGGGTCAAAACTGTAAAAATGAGAAATTTGATACGAGAAAATAAGCGTGAAGTCCAGAAGGTTTTCATGTGACCACGTGAAAGATATGAAGAGAAGAACACGTGGCCACGTGAAGGTTAATTAGTACATGTAACATGGCCATGTAAAAGTTATAAGGAGAAAACCATGGCCACGTGAATGACTTGAAGAGGATGAGGCATGCCCACATGTAGAAATACAAAAAAAAAAGAACCCTTAGCCATGTCTCTCTTTTACTGAAGAACACGTGCCCACGTGTGACTTAACAAAGGAATGGCCTGTGGCCATGTGCAGACTCTCCCATTCGACAAAGGATTTTTTCAAGCTTCCTATTTAAGAAGGATTTGCTTCATATTTGATTTTTGGAGTTTAAGAAGGATTCTACTACGTTTTTGGCCTATAAATAGGAGTTTGAAGCACCAAAGAAAGGGAGTAATCTTTCAATTAAGCAAATTATCATCTTAGTTCTTTAGTTTTAAGCTTTTACATAGTTTTCTATTTTCATTATTTTCTTCAAAGCTTTGTTTTGATTGTAAGCATGTCTAGTGAGTAGTTTTCATTAACTTTTGCTAAAGGATACTTGAATCCATAACTTTTATTGTTATGACTTAAGCTTGTGCTTCAATTTAATGCAAGTTTAATTATTTTTTAGTTTTTAAACACAATCTTATCTTTATTCAATTTAAATTGGTTGTTAACCTGATTAAACATTGGTTAAGTAATTGGTTTTAAGTTGATTATTGATATGCATGTTCTTGGATTAATTCATTTAGGTTGATGCTTGATTATAATATGAATAAAGCTATAATTGTGTGTTAATCAAAGTAAATTAAGATTGGGAAAGGTGTAACTAAGAATAGGTGAAAGTTAAATTACTTGAGAAAGGATTTAATAGACATCTAGGATAATTAATTCAAATCATTATGCTAAGTGTTGAGTTTATCTGAATAAGATAATTTTAATGCTTGAAATGATAATCTTGAGTAAAGTTATCTGGTTTTATCAATCTGAATTCTTTATAATCACTTGTGTATTTTCTTTTGATTAAGTCATAATAATATTGGTTAAGGTGGATAGTCCTTTAGTGAAAGTTGCTTTTACTATTGATTTTACCTTAATCACTTGCTTGTTTCTATTTTATCTTTAATTATTTCAACTCTTTTTTACTACTTAATTTTATTTTTAGATTTAAAAGTCTGTTTTTAGTTTTTATTTTTAATCATCACTATTTTTGGGATTTCTCCTCTTCCTTCTTCACACAAATTTAGTTTTAAAATTAAACTCACTCATACAAACACAAGTTTCCCTTGGGTTCGATATTTTTGGTCATAATTATATTTCCCCATATTACTTAGTCGATCTAGTACACTTGCTAGACACCGATCATGCATGTGTCACCTTCAACATCTCCTGGCTCCTATACTGTAATGCCCTAATTCTTTACCATGGATAATCATCAATCATCATCATACCTAATAGAGATTAGGCAAACATAATAATAACTATAGAACAGGCCATAATTACATGCCATAATAAAATAATCAAGCTTATAATGAAATAATTATAAAATAAATGGCCTTCAAGAATCTCGAAATGCTCTAGGCAGCTGTATCTAGCTTGATCTTCTGGAGCTGAACTTGAAACCTACATGGATAAATGAACCCGTGCTAAGCTATAAAGCTTAATGGGGAACCCCAATTCTATGGATAAATTTATAATAGTTATCATACAATCAATACTACTTTCATTATATAGAAAACATATAAACTTATGATATTAATCATTAACATAGCACTTCAGAGGAGTGTCCAACCTGAACTAATTTAATTATTCTTACCAACCTAAAGCAATTCATGAACTCTTCTAGTTTTTCAAAACCTTTCCTAATACAATTAGTTTATTAATTCTTTCCTTATTATTATAACATCATACATTTGCTTCATAATCCTTTCATTAATGACTCTGGATATTGATTACTAATGAGGTAAGCTTCAATCCTATACCATTCGGTTTTTATTCAAAGCACAAGAAGTGCCTATGACCAGCAGCACCTATAACCCATACTATTAAGCATAACGTACTTCTTATATCTCATGCATCATAATTATAGAATACATTTACAGTTTATAACTTCTGTTCATATTCATGTATTTCTTAACGTCATCTTATCGTGGCAACTAAATGCCACACAACATCAAATTATATCCTACACTAGCCTTTGATTATCTCTGGATTATTGTTATGTACGAGCATGTGTAACCTCTATGTGTAGTGTCTAATCGATCCCACATGTAATTATATAGAGAAAGGATTACATATCATGAGCACCTTGGGAGGGTCCAATTGTCATAAGTATAGATTTCACAATTATCAAAGCATATGCGACTCAATAGCACAACTAGTTCTTATTATAACATTGTACACATTCATCATAGAATGGCAAAGTAAATCTTATGGGTATCCATTCCAATAACTTAATTTCATAAAAACGGTTTATAGATAAAGGAATTATGATAACGAAATATAATAAGCTACACATCATGCTTCCATTATATAAGCAAAGAAATTGATTCATGAATTCCTTTATTTCAAACTCTTTCTTAATTTTTAATCATTGAAATGGTTTATAGTTAAAAGAAACCATGATAAGCAATATAATAAGCCATTCATCATGCTTACATTACATAAGTGAGGCAATTAATGCATGTTTTACTTTATCTTGTGTAGATTTTTATCATCTTTAATAGCCTGCTTAAGCACTAGTTCAAAAGGTGGATAACGGGAGCAATGGATAGCCGAAGGTATCAAACTATGGATATCCGAAGATATCAAACAATTGACCCAAACGGGGTCAAGCAATAGTTCCAGCAAGGAACAAACTATAGACCAAAATGGGGTCAAACGATGGTTCCATTAAGGAACGAAACCCAAACGGGGTCAACTATGGCAGCTGCGACTGTATCCCTCTAGGCATGCCTATCTAATCCACAACTAAACTAAAACCCACAGGCTTAACTTTTCAAGACATCTTTGATTAACATATTCTCCTTTACTTAGCACATCATTCGGCTTAACACAACTTTTCATATAAGAGTGCACATTATTCTCATCGTGCTTTAAACATGGAGCTCTAGGCTTCAATACACATGTAAGCTATCATATAATCATATAGTTGCATCACTTTCTTTCATGCATATTGTGATGGTTTCAGGTTAAATAAATAATAATATGCAATCTTTCTTAACTATCATTGTACATGTCCACATACGCATATACATATATATATGTAGTTAAAATCATGTAAACACATACTTTCATTACTCATACCTGTACATATATTAAATTAAGCTACTCATCATAACATGCTCATATCAATTATACAATATATAGTACTTACATAACTCATAGAGAGTTCTTGATGACATACCTCGTTGCTGCTTGCTAGGAATCATTTCCCTAATCTTACACTGATTAATATCATTCCATAAACACACACACATATCTAGATAGCAAACTCAAGCATTTATGGTCCATATACTAAAATAATTGAGTTCTCTTATAGGTTAAGGTCAATACATGTTCATATTCAATCACTTGATTCTCTTTTAGGGTCTATCAAATTTTAGACAATAGGGTATACACCTTAACATTTTAAGATATATATATATATATATATATATATTTCAATCATCTTACTTGCAATTTCATCTTGTGACCTTTTATGCTTATTTTAGTCATGTGTGATCATGTCATCTTAGTCATTAATACACTATGAGTGCTCTTGTGCTAATCATATTGTTTTATAGGCATGAACAAACAATGAGCAAATTATTATATATTATTACTAATCCTCAATTCTTCTTGTGACCTGGAGTATAACCAAGCTTCTATGATTTCATAATTTAATATAGCATGTGATGTGCCCTTTCTTTTAACTCGGACATGCGACCTTACACTATTCTCTTGTTATCACTAGGTTAAATCATAGCATTTTTGGACAAAACCATTCCTGGACCTAGTGTGTACCTTATTTTAGTTTTATAAGAAACATTGTATAACATATCATTTAGGTTACTATATTGCCTTATGATATTCTCCATTTGATGCTCATTAAGCTTTAACATGCCCTTTTATAACCTAATTCATATTAACATTGCCATGCGCAAACCTCTCTAAATTTAGAGTTCAAGTGAACAATCATTACTTAACTCAATGTTATTGATTATCAATAAACTTGTGGAGATTCCCTCAATTAAGTGATCATACTATATGCAGCTCACTGGTGTCTTTAGATGACTTATAGCTTAATTCATTCTTCTTCCTATTATTATAGCATTGATGTCTTTTAATCTTCAAAATAATTCATGTTATATTCATGTCTTTCTAAAACGTATCTTTGTGGACTTTGGCATTTGGAGAGACTTTCCTAATATATTACTCTACTTAAGTAACATGCCAAACTTCACTTATTATTAGCCATTTCACCTCAATTCTCACTCTCTTAATGATTTTATGGACCATATAATATGGTGTTCAATATCTAATTACTTGGCTTAAATCTTGGGGTATGAATATACTTGAAATAATGATAGAGTATATGTAAAGCAAGGCAGGTCAAGCATTTCATACAGAGAAAGGAGGGTTGGCCATGTATTTTAGGAGATAAAAGCATAATTGGCCATGTACAAGGGAAGATAGACATCACGTGGCTGTGGGTGAGAGGAAGGGAAGTATCATGTGGCCACGACTTCCAAAGAGAAAACCCATGCATGGCCACGTGTGGAAAAGAAGGCATTCCATGCGTGGCCACGTGCTTTGAAGAAGAAACATAGAAAAGACACACACGTGGTCGTGTGTCTCAAATAGAAAAACATATGCATGGCCACGGGTTCACAAAGAGCAATACCTGCATGGCCATGGGTGAGAGAAAGAACAAATGCAAGTGGCCATGTGTTATGAAGAACCAATACACATGACCATGTGGTTTGACGAAGAACCAGAGACGTGGCCACGTGCAGAGAAGGAAGGAAGCATGCTTCGCCATGGGGTTGCATAAGAGAATGAGTGTGTGGTCACACATTCTCAAGGAGAAAAGCGTGCGTGGCCACGGGTGAGAAGAAAAAGAGAAAAACCAGAATCTCGATCGTGCAATACATGGATTTAAACCCCAAATCTCACTTCTCCTCTTACTTACATGATCATTTAAGTTTTCAAGCATGCTATACTCATCAAACTTACTAGATTTATCCTTTAAACTTGTATCAAATACACATACCATAAAGAAAAGAGTTACAAACCCTAAAACATTCACATAAATAGTATCAAAACTTAATTCCCGTACCTGGCTTTTGAAGCTTCACATCTTCCTTCAACATTCATTGATCTAGATCTCTTTCTCCTTCATGACAAAACACCAAAACCCTAGAGCTTCTTCTTCATACCGTGACCATTGAGAGAGAGAGAGAGAGAGAGATAGAGAGAACTCTCCCAATACTGATCCTTCAATTCCCAAATGCTTGAGTGGGATAAATATCTCACAAGGAGAAATTCCCAAAATGTCCTTATACCCCTTTTAACCCCTAAAACTCATTTCCTTAACATTTTAACCCCAAGCTTCTTATTTGATTCAATTGCATTCTTCCTTAGTACTTTAGCTACACTCCAATACACGTGCATGATTACTAATATACCCCTTTACATGACTTAACTTTAATAATAAAAAAATAATCAAATTTTGCCTTATTAAACCTTAATCCTAATTAATAAACCATAATCCTGTTCGGGCCATGATTGGGTCCTTACATATACACCCATTCCTATCCTAGAATCGGCTAAACCTTGCTCTGATACCATTAAATTGTAACACCTTTAGTTTACTTATAGTTTCCCTACACTGTCTTCTAATCCTCGCCACATGTACATGCCAAACCGCATCTTCATCCTTACATCTTCAATACCTATCCCTACATGCAGTCAAACAACCACGTGCTAAGCAATCTCGCCGCTTAATGGTGGATACATCTACACAAAATTTTATTTAAACAAAAAATATATTTATGTTACACTTTATTTTTGTGTTGATATTACTCGATTTAGTTTGCTTTTCTGTTGCTGTCCTTTCATATTTCGTATTCATTAATTCACAATTTGAATTTACTTGATCAATTTTGCATATGTTCTTTGTGGCTTACCGTATGTAGAATTTTGTTTAATCCTTTATAACTCTAATTCTGATTGTTTCACTTTTATACTATCTGATATTTTTTTTTGCTGACTGGCTGTACATTTTGCTTGTTTTTACTTGTTACACTCTCTTTTGTTTTACCTTTTTACTATTATTTTTTTTAATATTTCTACCTTCTTATACTAATTTATCTAGCTTTTCTATTGTTTCTTTTGGTCCATATTTTATAACTCATCATATCTTCTTACTTCTGTTAGCTGTCTAATAGTTGATATTTAATGTTTTCATATCGTATTGACTTGATTTTCATCCTTTTTATTCATTACTGTCTATTAGTTATTGCCACTTTTTTGTATTTGTTACTTACTGTTTAATTCCTTTACTTTTTGTCATGTCTACCTTATTTTTATACTTTGTGGTTTAATTGGGGCTCATCTTGTTCTTACTGCTTCCCTTTTCTACTATTGTCACTCTGTTTGATAACTATATCGTTCTACTTTACTACTTGGTTTCTAATTTCTTTATTCCAATATTTGACTACTTCTATGCCCCTACATTTTATTTATTTACATGTTATGGATTGCCTTGTATTTACACTTATTCAATTATGTCTCCTCTCATCCAAAACTTAAATTTTATTATATTTAATTTACTTTTTAGGTTTTGTTATCAGTGTATTTAACCTTTCTGTATTACTTTTTCTGTGTAATTATAATCTTACCCCTTTGTTACTTTCTCTATTAATTTAGATCAACAATTTCATTTTCAACTTCTCTATAATAACTTTTAAGTCCCACTTTTATTTAATAAACGTTATAATATTTTTGGTTAATTACATGATTATACTTTGGTCCCTAATCTTTTATTCACCTTGTTTGACTTTATTTGACTTTTTGTTTGACTCCATTGACTTTTTTTTGCTATTAAATTTGTCTTAGATGGATAATTTATTTTGACCCTTGTTTAACTATGGAATGGAAAAATACATTTTGACTCTCCAACTATCCATTATTTTTGTTTTGTCTTTTCTTTCTTCATAGCTATTTTAATTTCTTTAGTTGTACTATTGTTAGTAAATTTACAATCGCCCCCGATTCTTTGCGTATAATTTATGTTTTAATCTTTTACCATTTTACCTTTACTTACTATCTCCTTTATTTAATTTATAATTTACTCCATCAATACAATAATTTATTCTGATTCTCTTTACTATACATATTTTCCGCTAGATTCCACTTATTTTTTTCATCTTAATGGAAAATTACATTTGGGTCCTTATAATTCACTCCATTATATTTTATCTTCTTTAATTTCAATTTTGACCAAATTGACTCCCCGTTGATTACTTTGACCTCCTTTGACTTTTAATTTAATCTAAGTTCATAAATTACAATTTAGTCCCTAAAATTTTTTTAAGTGACAAATTTGTTTTTTGGTCCCAGTACATTGTGTTATTTACTATTTTACTCATTTTGCTTTACTTAGTTATTTTAACTTCTTTTATTATTATATAAATATCAAAATTACCGTTTTGCCCCGACTTTTCATGTCATTGCATTTTTATCCCAACTGAACATATTAGTCATATTTCTCATGCTTTTTCTTATTACCTTACTTTCTTATTACTCCTTTTGACCACATTTACCTTTTTAATCCTTATTTTATATAAAATTCTCGCATTGGCCCCTATTCAATCGCGTAACCTTATTTTTCTCTCTTTTAAATCATCTACTCATTCCTTCCACTTTATTTCTTGTTAAATTTTATTTTGACTTTCTCTTTTACATTTTGGTTCTTACTTTCTCACAAAACTACTAGTTTACCCTTTCTGACTTTTTGGCAAAATTTTTTTTTTGTTTTATTCCTTATTTATTGTTCTTTTTGATACTTTTATTGCATATTTTCTTTCTTCCTTTCCGTTTAAGAACATAATTACCATTTTGCCCTTTTTAAATGTTCTTTTCATATCTTTTCTTATTCTGTTATCTTTATGGCTTTTCTTTAACTTAAATATTTTTTCCTTTTCCTTTTCCATTTCTTTTTTGTATTACAATTACTATCATGCCCCTAGTGATGGCCAGTGAAAATCCTCGAATCGGATATGCGGGACGAAGATTGTCTAGCAAAATGTGAGATGACTATCTTGAGGGTAGCCAACCTCGATACTGTCTGAATGTAGGGGAAAGGCCTCTTTATATATATATATACTGGTTATTTGTCTATCTGTCTGTCTGTCTAAATCTATCATGATACAAGTATCCCTATGGTAAGCCATTATATCCTAGGTTTTGGATTCTCCATCGTGCACTAAGGGCAACGATCTATCTAATTTTTATACTGGATTATACTTTATGTCTTATACACTCATCATTATGTAACATGACATTTTATATTGCTCTTTATGTATTTGCTATCCATACTTATAAATTCATACTATACACAATCAATAACATATAAATTCAAGGAAAATACATTAATTCCATTGGATTTATCATTCGACCAACATAACATTTTCCTTAAATCTTATATTTTCCTTATGTTTTTCATGTTTTTTATTTTCCTATCATCAAATTATGCATACTTACATTTGCTTTTATGCAATATACTTTAATATCTTTTTATTTTCCATATGCTTACCATTACGTTCCATATCTATTTGCACATACATATATTATATTTAGCTCAATTTCATTATAATACATTTATTTATTATTATAATACTAAAATCACATTTAATACTTTATAAATCATGATAATTTCAATTTATCCTTTTAAGGTTACCGTTCGGCCACTAACATTCCTTTCCCTAAATGATTAATTTATTTCCATATTCATACTTTTTTCATGCTTAAACATCATCTAGTAACATTATCTTAAATTATTTCACATTTCTCTATCATTTCACATTCTACACACTTTACTCCTTATTTTCCTTGTCTTCCATCATTGAAATACCATGATCTTCCTTATGTTTCCTAACTGGCCAAATTCCTCATGATAGTTTTTAATCAAATTCTTCATTCCTCCATTTTCGATAGCTAACCTTTGTTCTTTAATTTCTACCACTTTTTCACTTATTTTGAGCTCTTAAGACTGCAATCAACGGATAGAGTGCTTGGAATTCACTTAGGGTGGTTGAATTTAGTGAAAATGGTGGAAGAGAATGAAAGAAAAATGGAGAGAAGGGAGAGAGGCCAATTTGGCCTTCATGAGAAGTGAAGAGAGCTAGAGAAGTTTCTGGCTCTCTACAAATTTTTCCACCTATTTATAACCTCTCTAATGGATTAGGCATGGTCCAATCAAATGGTTCAACCACGACCCAAGACAAATTTCTTTAATTAGTCTATTTATGCCTTAAAAATATTTCTCTCATTTTCCATATTCAATTTCACTTGTAATCAATTTCAAAATTATTTAAATAATAAATTAGGCCTCTACATAAAGTTTTAGCCCAATCGGAGTTCATTTTCAGTCCAATTTACTTCTGTCAATCCAATTTGGCCATTTTCCAGAAACCAATGTTCCAATCATCCGAATATTATAAAATTTTAACATACATTTCTATACATATTCATAAGATTGTGGTTAAAATTTTAGAACATTCAAAAAATTTTTCAATATAATTCCATTTTTAAAGGAAAATCCTACTTGTCGAAATCCTAAAAATTCAAAATTACCAAAAAATATTTTTTCACTTCAAAAAACTAATTTGGTCTTTTTATAATAGACCTGAAATATTTGGTGATGTTTAGAAGTCATTTACTATTTTTAAATTTCCACTGAAATCTTAATCAGCCCTGTTTTCTTGTCTCTTGACCGTTTTCTAAAGCTAGTGTTTCCATGATCAGAATGCTTCAATATTTTACCCCACATGTATTAAGGAGTTCAAAACCATGTAATTAAAATTTCAATCCATTCTAAAAATGTTTTGACATGCTTCTAGCTTTGGCATCCTGAACAATTAGTCCGAAACTCAAAATTTTAAAACTATCAAAAAATTTATTTTTCACTTCTAATATTTTATTTACATTATTTCTTCCATATCTATGTGATTGGAATAATTTTCAAAAGTCAATAAAATACATTTTATCCCAGTCAAACTCTCAGTCAATCCTTTTCTCGGTACCGAGTAAAAACTTCTCTGTCTGATTTAAGGGTCCATTTGAACTTATTTTTGCCTTAAATTATACCATCAGACTTCATTTAATATCTATTTTTATAATTTGCTATCATCTTAAACTTTTCGCCAGGTCACCCATCCTCAGTTTCTTTGGCTTGAGCACATTTAATTTTTACACTTTTTCAAATTTCTCTACTCTTTTCAACTCTGTTTGCTCCGAAAAATACCTCAGGATTATCTTTCATGCTCTACAGCATGTCAAGCATGTCAGATGTCTATTTTGGGGCTTTACAGTTTTCCCGCTCTTATAAAAATTTCGTCCTTGAAATTTTCCTTAATAGCGAGCTATGAATAGTGTTAATCCTTATTACGGAGGGTTTGACTGTCTTTTCCTATTTGCTTTCTCCTTTGTCCTATATGGCTTTTGCTTACTGCATCTGCCTGATTTTAATCGGTATTTTAACTACTAATACTATTTCTCGGACTGTAGGCAGTATCTTACCTATGAAAGAGTTGGCCTTCAAAGCTACTGATGTAGCAAACTCACCACCATCTATGTAAAATGCAAAAATGCTACTGTATGACTATAATAATGGGTAATGCATGGATGCATTATATGATAATTTTGTCAACATGATCATGCTGTGTAACTGCCTAACTATATGACTCTCTACCTTCCTGGCTGACTATCTATAAATACCGTGTGTCTATCTGTATTTGCCGAAAATGAAAATGCTTATGCAACCGAGTCTCAAACCGACAATGACATATACTAACTAAATTAACGAGAGTAACCAATAAAAGTCATCTCGTTAACTATCAGACTAGCTGAGCACCTCTCCTACTACTATTTTTTCGTGTTTCTCTCATCTCTTCTAGATCTAAAACTATAACCATCATTTAGACTATTAAAAAGGGACAGGTAGGGTATGTGCATATGTCACCTTCAACATCTCTCGACCCCTATACACCCATTCCGATCTTAGAATCGGCTAAACCTTGCTCTGATACCATTAAATTTTAACACCTTTAGTTTACTTATAGTTTCCCTACGCTGTCTTCTAATCCTCGCCACATATGCATGCCGAACTACATCTTCATCCTTGCATCTTCAATACCTATCCCTGCACGTAGTCAAATAACCATACGCTAAGCAATCTCGTCGCTTAGTGGTGGATACAACTACACAAAATTTAATTTAAATAAATTTATAATTTCTGTTATACTTTATTTTCTTGTTGATATTACTCGATTTAGTTTGCTTTTCTGTTGCTATCCTTTCATATTCCTTATTCATTAATTCACAATTTGAACTTACTTGATCAATTTTGCCTATTTTCTTTTAGGCTTACCGTATGTAGAATTTTGTTTAATCCTTTAAAACTCTGATTTTGATTGCTTCACTTTTATACTATTTGCTATTTTTTTTCCTGACTGGCTGTACATTTTGCTTGCTTTTACTTGTTACTCTCTCTTTTGTTTTACCTTTTTACTATTATTTTTTTTAATATTTCAACCTTTTTATAATAATTTATCTAGCTTTTCTGTTGTTTCTTTCGGTCCGTATTTTATAACTCTTCCTATCTTTTTACTTTTATATACTCTTAACTATCTGATCGTTGATATTTAAGGTTTTCATATTGCATTGACTTGATTTTCATCCTTTGTATTCTTTACTGTTTATTAGTTATTGACACTTTTTTGTATTTGTTACTTCCTGTTTAATTCCTTTACTTTTTGTCCTGTCTACCTTATTTTTATACTGTTGCAATTTGATTGGTGCTCATCATGTTATGGCTTCTTCCCTTTTCTACTATTGTCACTCTATTTGATAACTATATCGTTTTGCTTTACTACTTGGTTTCTAATTTCTTTATTCCAATATTTGACTACTTCTACGTCCCTGCATGTTATTTATTTTCATTTTATGGATTGCCTTATATTTACACTTACTCGATTATGTCTCCTCTCATCCAATACTTCAATTTTATTATATTTAATTTACTTTTAAAATTCTGTTATCAGCGTATTTAACCTTTCTGTATTATTTTTCTGTGTAATTACAATTTTACCCCTTTGTTTCTTTCTTTATTAATTTTGATCAACAATTTCATTTTCAACTTCGCTATAATTACTTTTAAGTCCCACTTTTATTTAATAAACGTTATAATATATCTGGTTTATTACATGATTACACTTTGGTCCCTAATCTTTTATTCACCTTGTTTGACTTTATTTGACTTCCTCTTTGACTCCGTTGACTTTTTTTTGCCATTTAATTTTTCTTAGATGGATAATTTCCTTTGACCCTTGTTTAACTATGGTATGGAAAAATACATTTTGACTCTCCAACTTTTCATTATTTTTGTTTTGTCTTTTCTTTGTTTATAGCTTTTTTAATTTCTTTAGTTGTACTATTTTTAGTAAATTTACAATCTGGCCCCCGATTCTTTGCGTATAATTTCTATTTTACACTTTTACCATTTTACCTTTACTTACTATCTCCTTTATTTAATTTATAATTTACTCCATCAATACAATAATTTATTCTTATTCTCTTTACTATAAATATTTTCTACTACATTCCACTAATTTTTTTCTTCTTAATGGAAAATTATATTTGGGTCCCTATAATTCACTCCATTATATTTTATCTTCTTTAATTTCTATTTTGACCAAATTGACTCCCCATTGATTACTTTGACCTCTTTTGACTTTCTATTTAATCTATGTTCATAAATTACAATTTAGTCCCCAAATTTTTTTCTTAAGTGTCAAATTTGGTCTTTAGTCCCTGTACTTTGTGTCATTTACTATTTTACTCTTTTTGCTTTACTTAGTTATTTTAACTTCTTTTATTATTATATAAATATCAAAATTACTGTTTTGCCCTGACTTTTCATGTCATTGCATTTTTATCCCAACTAAACATATTAGTCATATTTTTCATGCTTTTTCTTATTACCTTACTTTCTCATTACTTTTTTTTCACCACATTTACCTTTTTAATCCTTATTTCTTATAAAATTCTCACATTGGCCCCTGTATAATCACGCAACCTCATTTTTCTCTCTTTTAATTCATCTACTCATTCCTTCCACTTTATTTCTTGTTAAATATTATTTCGACTTTCTCATTTACATTTTGGTTCTTACATTCTGATGAAATTACTGCTTTACACTTTCTAACTTTTTGGCAATATTTTTTTCTTTATTTCTTATTCATTATTTTTTTGATACTTTTATTGCATATTTTCTTTCTTCCTTTTGTTCAAGAACTTAATTACCATTTTTCCTTTTTAATTTTTTTCATATCTTTTCTTATTTTGTTATCTTTATGGATTTTATTTAACTTAAATATTTTTTTCCTTTTTCATTTTATTTTTTATTACTATTACTATCACGCCCCTAGAGATGGCTAGTGAAAATCCTCAAATCGAATATGAGGGATAAAGACTGTCTAGTGGAATGTGAGATGACTACCTTGTGGGTAGCCAACCTCGATACTGTCTAAATGTAGAGTAGAGGCCTCTCTATACTGTCTATCTGTCTGGCTAATCTATCATGATATAAGCATCCAATAGCAAGCCATTATATCCTAGGTCTTGGATTCTCCACCGTGAACTAAGGGCAACCGTCTATCTAATTTTTATATTGGATTATACTTTATGTGTCATACACTCATCATTATGTATTATGACATTTTATATTGCTCTTTATGTATTTGTTATCCATACTTATAAATTCATACTATACACAATCAATAACTTATAAATTCGAGGAAAAAACATTAATTCTAATGGATTTATCATTCGGCCAACATAACATTTTCCTTAAACTTATATTTTCCTCATATCTTTCATGTTATTTATTTTCCTATCATCAAATTATGCATACTTACATTTGCCTTGATGCAATATACTTTAATATCTTTTTATTTTCCATATACTTACCATTATGTTCCATATCTATTTGCATATACATATATTATATTTAGCTCAATCTCATTATAATACATTTATTTATTATTATAATACTAAAATCACATTTAATACTTTATAAATCATGAAAATTTCACTTCATCCTTTTAAGGTTACCATTCATCCACTAACATTCCTTTCCCTAAATGATTGATTTCTTTCCATATTCATACTTATTTCATTCTTAAAAATCATTTAGTAACATTATCATAAATTATTTCACATTTCTCTTTCATTTCACATTGTTACATAATGTAATTTCTACATTAAAATTTAAAAACTAAATGAAATTGAGTGTAGTTTGTATCCACGTACCTCAATTCTTGTTCTTCACACTTTACTCATTATGAAATACCATGATCTTCTTTATTTTTCCTAAGTCGCCAAATTCCTCATGATAGTTTTTAATTAAATTCTTCCTTCCTCCATTTTTGACAACTAACCTTTGTTCATTGATTTCTACCACTTTCTTCACTTATTTTGAGCTCTTGAGACCACCATCAATGGATAAAGTGGTTGGAATTAACTTAGGGAGGTTGAATTTAGTAAAAAAGGTGGAAGAGAATGAAAGAAAAATGGAGAGAAGGGAGAGAGTTCAATTTGGCCTTCATGAGAAGTGAAAAGAGTTAGAGAAGTTTTTGGCTCTCTACACATTTTTCCACCTATTTATAACCTCTCTAATGGATGCATTTGGTCCAACCTAATAGTTCAACCATGGCCCAAGCCCAATTTCTTTAATTAGGATATTTATGCCTTAAAAATATTTCTCACATTTTCCACTTAAAATAATAATTTAGGCTTCTACATAAAGTTTTAGGCCAATCGGAGTCCATTTTCAGTCCGATTTACTTTCGCCAATCCAATTTGACCATTTTCCATAAACCAATGTTCCATTAATCTGAATATTATGAAATTTTAACATACATTTCTATACATATTCATAAGATTGTGTTTAAAATTTTAGATTATTCGGAGATTTTTTCAATATAATTCCAATTTTAGAGGAAAATTCAGCTTGTCGAAATCCTAAAAATTCAAAATTACCATAAAAATAATTTCACTTTCAAAAACTAAATTGGACTATTTATAATAGATTTGAAAATTTTGGTGATTTTTAAAAGTCATTTACTATTTTTAAATTTTCACTGAAACCTTAATCAGCCTTTTTTTCCTGTCTCTCGACTATTTTCTAATATTAGTGTTTTCGTGATCAAAATGCTTCAATATTTTTTCCCACATGTATTAAGGAGTTCAAAGCCATGTAGTTAAAATTTCAATCAATTCTGAAAATGTTTTGTTATGCTTCTAGCTTCGATAGCCTGATCAATCGGTCCGAAACTTAAAATTTTGAAACTATGAAAAAATTTATTTTTCACTTCTAATATTTTATTAACATTATTTCATCCATATCTTTGTGATTGGAATAATTTTTAGAAGTCAATAAAATACTTTGAAGCCTAGTCAAACTCTTGATCAATCATTTTCTCTGTAACGAGTAAAAATTTCTCTATCTGATTTGAGGATCCATTTGAACTTATTTTTTCCTTAAATTGTACCATCAAACTCCATTTAATACTTATTTTCATAATTTTCTATCATTTTAAACTTTCTTCAAGGTCACCTATCCTTAGTTTCCTTGGCTTGAGCACGTTTAATTTTTACACTTTTTCGAATTTCTCTGCTCTTTTCAACTCTGTTTGCTCTGAAAACTACCCTAGGATTATCTTTCGTGCTCTATAACATGTCAAGCATGTCAGATGTCTATTCTGGAGCTTTACAGTTCTACCTCTTTTATAAAAATTCCATCCTTGATATTTTCCTTAATATCGAGCTATGAATAGTATTGATCCTTATTACATAGGGTTTCATTGTCTATTCCTGTTTGCTTTCTCCTTTGTCCTATATAGCTTTTTCTTACTGCATCTGCCTGATTTTAATTGGTATTTTAACTACTAATACTATTTCTCGGACTGTAAGCAGTACCATACCTATGAAAGAGTTGGGCTTCAAAGCTATTGATGTAGCAAACTCGCCACCATCTAGGTAAAATGCAAAAATGCTACCGTATGACTGTAATATTGGGTAATGCATGGATACATTGTATAATAATTTTCTCAACATGATCATGCTGTGTAACTGCCTGAATATATGACTCTCTGTTACCTGGCTGACTATCTATAAATACCGTGTGTTTATCCATATTTGTCAAAAATGCAAATGCTTATGCAAAAAACTGAGTTTCAAACTGGTGGTGACATATACTATCTAAATTAACGAGAGCAACCAATAAAAGTGATCTCATTTACTATTAGACTAGCTGAGCCCCTCTCTTACTACTATTTTTCCGCCTTTCTCTCTCTCTTATAGATCTAAAACTATAACCGTCACTTAGACTATTAAAAAGGGATAGGTACGTGCATGTGTCACCTTCAACATCTCCCGACTCCTATACACCCGTTTCGATCTTAGAATCGACTAAACCTTGCTCTGATACCATTAAATTGGTACACCCTTTGTTTACTTATAGCTTCCCTTCATTGTCTTCTGATTCTCGCCATATGCACATGCCGAGCCGCATCTTCATCCTTGCATCTTCAATACCTATCCCTGCAGGCAATCAAACAACCATGCGCTAAGCAACCTCGTCGCTTAGTGGTCGATTTAACTACATAAAATTTTTAAATAAATTTATTATTTCTATTACACTTTAATTTCATGTTGATATTACTTGATTTAGTTTGCTTTTCTGTTGCTGTCCTTTCTTATTCCGTATTCATTAATTCACAATTTCAACTTACTTGATCAATTTTGCCTATTTTCTTTGAGGCTTACTGTATGTAGAATTTTGTTTAATCCTTTATAACTCTAATTCTGATTGTTTCACTTTTATACTATCTGCTATTTTCTTCCTGACTGGCTATACATTTTGCTTGCTTTTACTTGTTACTCTCTCTTTTGTTTTCCCTTTTTACTATTATTTTTTTAATATTTCTACCTTTTTATACTAATTTATCGAGCTTTACTGTTGTTTCTTTCGGTCCGTATTTTATAACTCTTCCTATCTTCTTAATTCTATATACTGTTAGCTGTCTCATCGTTGATATTTAAGGTTTTCATATCGCAGTGACTTGATTTTTATCCTTTTTATTTGTTATTGTCTATTAGTTATTGACTTTATTTGTATTTGTTACTTACTATTTAATTCCTTTACTTTTTGTCATGTCTGCCTTATTTTTATACTGTTGTAGTTTGATTGGTGCTCATCTTGTTCTGACCACTTCCTTTTTCTACTACTGTCACTTTGTTTGATAACTATATCATTTTACTTTACTACTTGGTTTCTAATTTCTTTATTCCAATATTTGACTACTTCTATGCCCTTGCATTTTATTTAATTTCATTTTATGGATTGCCTTGTATTTACACTTATTTTATTATGTCTCCCTCATCCAATACTTAAATTTTATTATATTTAATTTACTTTTAAAGTTCTATTATCACCGTAATTAACCTTTCTGTACTATTTTTCTATGTAATTACAATCTTACCCCTTTGTCTCTTTCTCTATTAATTTTGATCAACAATTTTATTTTCAACTTCTCTATAATTACTTTTAAGTCCCACTTTTATTTAATAAACGTTATAATATTTTTTGTTAATTACATGATTACACTTTGGTCCCTAATCTTTTATTTACCTTGTTTGACTTTATTTGACTTCTTGTTTGACTCCGTTGACTTTTTTTTGCCATTTAGTTTGTCTTAGATGGAAAATTTCTTTTGACCCTTGTTTAACTATGGAATGGAAAAATACATTTTACTCTCCAACATTTTCATTATTTTTGTTTTGTCTTTTCTTTCTTTATAGTTGTTTTAATTTCTTTAGCTGTACTATTATTAGTAAATTTACAATCTAGCCCCTGATTCATTGCGTATAATTTTCGTTTTACTTTTTTATCATTTTACCTTTACTTACTATCTCCTTTATTTAATTTATAATTTACTCCATCAATACAATAATTTATTCTTATTCTATTTACTATAAATATTTTCTACTGGATTCCACTTACTTTTTTCATCTTAATGGAAAAATTACACTTGGGTCGCTATAATTCACTCCATTATATTATATCTTCTTTAATTCCGATTTTGACCAAATTGACTCCCCATTGATTACTTTAACCACCTTTGAATTTTAATTTAATTTAAGTTCATAAATAACAATTTAGTCCCTAAAAGTTTTTCTTAAGAGGCAAATTTGCTCTTTGGTCCCTGTATAATGTGTTATTTACTATTTTACTCTTTTTGCTTTATTTAGTTATTTTAACTTCTTTTATTGTTATATAAATATCAAAATTATCGTTTTGCCCTGACTTTTCATGTCATTGCATTTTTATCCCAACTGAACATATTAGTCATATTTCTCATGCTTTTTCTTATTACCTTACTTTCTTATTACTCCTTTTCACCACATTTACCTTTTTAATCCTTATTTCTTATAAAATTCTCGCATTGGCCCCTGTTCAATCGTGTAACCTCATTTTTCTCTCTTTTAAATTATCTACTCATTCCTTCCGCTTTATTTCTTTTTAAATCTTATTTCCACTTTCTCATTTACATTTTGGTTCTTACTTTCTCACGAAATTACTTATTTACCCTTTCTGACTTTTTGGCAATATATTTCTTTATTCCCTATTTATTATTCTTTTTTATAGTTTTATTACATTTTTTCTTTCTTCTTTTTTGTTCAAGAATTTAATTTCCATTTTACCTTTTTTAAATTTTCTTTTCATATCTTTTCTTATTTTGTTATCTTTATTGCTTTTATTTAACTTAAATATTTTTCCTTTTCCATTTAATTTTTTATTACTATTACTATTTTGCCCTTAGTGATGGCTAGTGGAAATCCTCGAATCGAATATGCGGGATGAAGACTGTCTAGCAAAATGTGAGATGACTACCTTGAGGGTAGCCAACCTCGATACTTTCTAAAAGTAGGGGAGAGGCCTCTTATACTGTCTGTCTGTCTGGCTATTTGTCTATTTGTCTGTTTGTCTAAATCAATTGCGATATAAGTATCACTATTGCAAGCCATTATATCCTAGGTCTTGGATTCTCCACTATGCACTAAGGGCAACCGTCTATCTAATTTTAATACTAGATTATACTTTATGTCTTATTAACTCATCATTATGTGTTATGACATTTTATATTGCTCTTCATGTATTTGTTATCCATACTTATAAATTCATATTGTACACAATCAATAACATATAAATTCAAGGAAAATACATTAATTCCAATTGATTTATCATTCGACCAACATAGCATTTTCCTTAAATCTTATATTTTTCTCATGTCTTTCATGTTATTTAATTTCCTATCATCAAATTATGCATACTTACATTTGCTTTTATGCAATATACTTTAATATCTTTTTATTATCCATATACTTACCATTATGTACCATATCTATTTGCACATACATAATTTATATTTTGCTCAATTTCATTATAATACGTTTATTTATTATTATAATACTAAAATCGCATTTAATACTTATAAATCATGACAATTTCACTTAATCCTTATAAGGTTACCATTCGGCCACTAACATTCCTTTCCCTAAATGATTAATTTCTTTCCATATTAATACTTATTTCATGCTTAAACATCATCTAGTAACATTATCTTAAATTATTTCACATTTCTCTTTCATTTCACATTGTTACATAATGTAATTTCTATATTAAAATTTAAAAACTAAATGAAATTGAGTATAGTTTGTATCCATATATCTCAATTCTTGTTATTCACGCTTTACTCCTCTTTTTACTTGACTTCCATGATTGAAATACCATGAACTTCCTTATTTTTCCAAAGTGGCCAAATTCCTCATGATAGTTTTTAATCAAATTCTTCATTCCTCCATTTTTTACAGCTAACCTTTGTTCTTTGATTTATACCACTTTTTTCACTTATTTTGAGCACTTGAGACCACCATCAATGGATAGAGTGGCTGGAATTCACTTAGGGAGGTTGAATTTAGTGGAAAAGGTGGAAAAGAATGAAAGAAAAATGGAGAGAAGGGAAAGAGGCCAATTCGGCCTTCATGAGAAGTGGAGAGAGCTAGAGAATATTTTGGCTCTCTATAGATTTTTCGACCTATTTATAACCCCTCTAATGGGTTGGGCTTGGTCCAACCAAATGGTTCAACCAAGGCCTAAGCCCAATTTCTGTAATTAGGCTATTTATGCCTTAAAAATATTTATGTCATTTTCCATATTCAATTTCTCTTATAATAAAGTCCATAATTCTTAAAATAATAAATTAGGCCTCTTCATAAAGTTATAGGCCAATCGAAGTTCATTTTCAATCCGATTTACTTTTGCCAATCTAATTTGGCAATTTTCCAGAAACCAATGTTCCACTTATCCGAATATTATGAAATTTCAAAGTAAATTTTTATACATATTCATAAGATTGTGATTAAAATTTCAGATCATTCAGAGATTGTTTCAATATAATTCCAATTTTAGAGGAAAATCCTGTTGTCGAAATCCTAAAAATTCAAAATTACCAGAAAAATAATTTTTCACTTCCAAAAATTAATTTGGACTATTTATAATAGATTTGAAAAGTTTGGTGATTTTTATAAGTCATTTACAATTTTTAAATTTCCACTGAAACCTTAATCGACCCCTTTTTTCCTATCTCTCAACCATTTTCTAAAATTAGTATTCCCATGATCATAATGCTTCAATATTTTACTCCACATGTATTAAAGAGTTAAAAACCATTAAAATTTCTGTCAATTTTGACAACATTTCAACATGCTTCTAGCTTCGGTAGCTTGAACAACCATTCCGAAATTCAAAATTTTGAAACTATCAAAAAATTTATTTTTCAGCTGTAATATTTTATTTACATTATTTCTTCCATATCTATATAATCAAAATAATTTTCAGAAGTCAATAAAATACTTTTAAGGCCAGTCAAACTCTTGGTTAACCCTTTTCTCGATACCGAGTAAAAACTTTTCTATCTGATTTGAAGGTCCATTTGAACTCATTTTTGCCTTAAATTGTACCATCGGACTCCATTTAATACCTATTTTCATAATTTTCTATCATATTAAATGTTTCACCAGGTCACCCATCCTCAGTTTCCTTGGCCTGAGCATGTTTAATTTTTACACTTTTCGAAATTTTATGCTCTTTTCAACTCTGTTTGCTCCGAAAACTACCCCAGGATTACCTTTCGTGCTCTGCAACATGTCAAACATGTCGGATGTCAGTTCCAGGGCTTTACAGTTCTTTCCCTCTTATAAAAATTTCGTCCTTGAAATTTTCCTTAATAGCGAGCTATGAATAGTGTTGATCCTTATTACAGAGGGTTTCACTGTATTTTCCTGTTTGCTTTCTCCTTTGTCCTATATGGATTTTTCTTACTGCATCTACCTAATTTTAATCGGTATTTTAACTACTAATACTATTTCTTGGAATGTAGGCAGTATCATACCTATGAAAGAGTTGGGCTTCAAAGCTACTAATGTAGCAAACTCTCCACCATCTATGTAAAATACAAAAATTCTACCGTATGATTGTAATAATGGGCAATGCATGGATGCATTGTATGATAATTTTGTAAACATGATCACGCTGTGTAACTGCCTGACTATATGACTGTCTGCTTGCCTAGTTGACTATTTACAAATATCGTGTGTCTATTCGTATTTGCCAAAAATGCAAATGCATATGCAACTAACTGAGTATCAAATTGGTGGCGACATATGCTTACTAAATTAATGAGAGTAAGCAATAAAAGTCACATCGTTAACTATCAGACTAGCTGAGCCCCTCTCCTACTACTATTTTTTTGCATTTCTCTCTCTCTTCTAGATCTAAAACTATAACCATCACTTAGACTATTAAAAATGGACAGGTAGGGCATGTGCACGTGTGACCTTTAACATCTCCCGACTCCTATACACCCACTCCATTCTTAGAATTGGCTGAACTTTGCTCTGATATGATTAAATTGTAACACCTTTAGATTACTTATAGTTTCCCTACATTGTCTTCTAATCCTTGCCACATCCACATGCCAAACCTCATATTCATCCTTGCATCTTCAATACCTATCCCTGCAAGCAGTCAAACAACCACATGCTAAGCAACCTTGTCACTTAGTGGTGGATACAACTACACAAAATTTCATTTAAATAAATTTATTATTTTTGTTACACTTTAATTTCGTGTTGATATTACTCAATTTATTTTTCTTTTCTATTGCTGTCCTTTCATATTTCGTATTCATTAATTCACAATTTCAACTTACTTGATCAATTTTGCCTATTTTCTTTGAGGCTTACGATATGTAGAATTTTGTTTAATCCTTTATAACTTTGATTCTGATTGTTTCACTTTTATACTATCTGCTATTTTTTTTTGACTGGCTGTACATTTTGCTTGCTTTTACTTATTACTCTCTCTTTTGTTTTACCTTTTTACAATTATTTTTTTTTAATATTTCTACCTTTTTATACTAATTTATCTATCTTTTCTGTTGTTTCTTTAGGTCCGTATTTTATAACTCTTCCTATCTTCTTACTTCTATATACTATCAGCTGTCTGATCGTTGATATTTAAGGTTTTCATATCGCATTGACTTGATTTTCATCCTTTTTATTCGTTACTCTCTATTAGTTATTGACTTTTTTTTTTTGTATTTGTAACTTGCTGTTTAATTCCTTTACTTTTTGTCTTGTCTGCCTTATTTTTATACATTTGCGTTTTGATTGGTGCTCATCTTGTTCTGACTGCTTCCCTTTTCTACTATGGTCACTCTGTTTGATAACTATATCATTTTACTTTACTACCTGATTTCTAATTTCTTTATTCAAATATTCGACTACTTCTACGCCCCTGCATTTTATTTATTTTCATTTTATGGTTTTCCTTGTATTTACACTTATTCTATTCTTTCTCCTCTCATCCAATACATAAATTTTATTACATTTAATTTACTTTTAAAGTTCTGTTATCAACGTATTTAACCTTTTTATATTATTTTTTTGTGTAATTACAATCTTACCCCTTTTTTCTTTCTCTATTAATTTTGATCAACAATTTCATTTTCAACTTCTCTATAATTAATTTTAAGTCTTACTTTTATTCAATAAACGTTATAATATTTCTAGTTAATTACATGATTACACTTTTATCCCTAATCTTTTATTCACCTTGTTTGACTTTATTTGACTTTGTGTTTGACTTCGTTGACTTTTTTTGCCATTTAATTTGTCTTAGATGGATAATTTCTTTTAACCCTTGTTTAACTATGAAATGATAAAATACATTTGACTCTCAACTTTGCATTATTTTTGTTTTGTCTTTTCTTTCTTTATAGCTATTTTAATTTCTTTAGTTGTACTATTATTAGTAAATTTACAATCTGACCCCCAAATCTTTGAGTATAATTTTTGTTTTACTTTTTTACCATTTTTCCTTTACTTACTATCTATTTTATTTAATTTATAATTTACTCCATTAATACAATAATTTATTCTGATTCTCTTTATTATAAATATTTTCTATTGGATTCCACATATTTTTTTCATCTTAATGGAAAATTATATTTGGATCACTATAATTCAATCCATTATATTTTATCTTCTTTAATTTCGATTTTGACCAAACTTATTCCCCATTGATTACTTTGACCTCCTTTGACTTTTAATTTAATCTAAGTTCATAAATTAAAATTTAATCCCTAAATTTTTTTCTTAAATGGCAAATTTGCTCTTGGTCCCTGTACTTTATGTTGTTTACTATTTTACTCTTTTTGCTTTATTTAGTTATTTTAACTTCTTTTATTATTATATAAATATAAAAATTATCATTTTGCCCCGACTTTTCGTGTCATTGCAATTTTATCCCAACTGAACTTATTAGTCATATTTCTCTTGCTTTTTTCTATTACCTTACTTTTCTATTGCTTCTTTTGACCACATTTACCTCTTTAATCCTTATTTCTTATAAAATTCTCGCATTGGCTCCTGTTTAATCGTGTAACCTCATTTTTCTCTCTTTTAAATCATCTACTCATTCCTTCCACTTTATTTCTTGTTAAATCTTATTTCGACTTTCTCATTTACATTTTAGTTCTTACTTTCTCACAAAATTATTATTTTACCCTTTCTGACTTTTTGGAAATATTTTTTTCTTTATTCTTTATTTATTATTCTTTTTGATACTTTTATTGCATATTTTCTTTTTTCCTTTCCGTTCAAGAACTTAATTACCATTTTGCCCTTTTTAAATTTTTTTTCATATCTTTTCTTATTCGGTTATCTTTATGGCTTTTATTTAACTTAAATATTTTTTTTTCTTTTCCATTTCTTTTTTCTATTACAATTACTATCTCGCTCCTAGTGATGGCCAGTGAAAATTCTCGAATCGGATATGCGGGACGAAGACTGTCTAGCGAAATGTGAGATGACTATCTTAAGGGTAGCCAACCTCGATACTGTCTGAACTTTTTATACTATATGTCTGTCTATCTTTCTATTTGTTTATCTATTTGTTTGTCTAAATCTATCGCGATATAAGTATCCCTATGGCAAGCCATTATATCCTAGGTCTTGGATTTTCCACCTTACACTAAGGGCAACCGTCTATCTAATTTTTATACTGGATTATACTTTATGTCTTATACACTCATCATTATGTATTATGACATTTTATATTGCTCTTCATGTATTTGTTATCCATACTTATAAATTCATACTATACACAATCAATAACATATAAATTCAAGGAAAATACGTTAATTCCAATGGATTTATCATTCGACCAACATAACATTTTCCTTAAATCTTATATTTCCCTCATGTCTTTCATGTTATTTATTTTCCTATCATCAAATTATTCATACTTACATTTACTTTTATGCAATATACTTTAATATATTTTTATTTTCCATATGCTTACCATTATGTTCCATATCTTTTTGCACATGCATATATTATATTTAGCTCAATTTCATTATAATACATTTATTTATTATTATTATTATACTAAAATCACATTTAATACTTTATAAATCATGACAATTTCACTTAATCCTTTTAAGGTTACCAATCAGCCACTAATATTCCTTTCCCTAAATGATTAATTTCTTTCCATACTCATATTTATTTCATGCTTAAACATTATCCAGTAACATTATCTTAAATCATTTCACATTTCTCTTTCATTTCACATTGTTACATAATGTAATTTCTATATTAAAATTTAAAAACTAAATAAAATTGAGTGTAGTTTGTATCCACATACCTCAATTCTTGTTCTTCATACTTTACTCCTCATTTTCCTTGCCTTCCATCTTTGAAACTCCATGATCTTCCTTATTTTTCCTAAGTGGCCAAATTTCTTATGATAGTTTTTAATCAAATTCTTCCTTCCTCCATTTTTGACAACTAACCTTTATTCTTTGATTTCTACAACCTTTTTCACTTATTTTGATTACTTGAGACCACCGTCAATAGATAGAGGGGCTACAATTCACTTAGGGAGGTTGAATTTAGTCGAAAAGGTGAAAGAGAATGAAGGAAAAATGAAGAAAAGGGAGAGAGAGGCCAATTCGGCCTTCATGAGAAGTGGAGAGAGCTGGAGAATTTTCTGGCTCTCTACAAATTTTTCCACCTATTTATAACCTCTCTAATGGATTGGGCTTGGTCCAACCAAATGGTTCAACCAAAGCCTAAGCCTAATTTCTTTAAATAGGCTATTTATGCCTTAAAAATATTTATCTCATTTTCCATATTCAATTTCACTTATAATAAATTCTATAATTTTTAAAATAATAAATTAGGCCTCTACATAAATTTTTATGCCAATCGAAGTCCATTTTTAGTCCTATTTACTTCTACCAATCCAATTTGGCCATTTTCCAGAAACAAATATTCCACTTATCTGAATATTTTAAAATTTTAACATGCATTCTATACATATAAAAAATATTGTGGCTAAAATTTCAGATCATTTGGAGATTATTTCAATATAATTCCAATTTTAGAGGAAAATCCCACTTGTTGAAATCCTAAAAATTTAAAATTACTAGAAAAAATAAATTTTCACTTCCAAAAACTAATTTGGACTATTTCTAATATATCTATAATGTTTGGTGATTTTTAGAAGTCATTTACTATTTTTAAATTTTTACTAAAACCTTAATCAACCCTTTTTTTCCTATCTCACGACCATTTTTTGAAACTATTGTTCCCATAATTAGAATGATTCAGTAATTTTACCCCAAATGTAGTAAGGAGTTCAAAACCATGTATTTAAAATTTCAGTCCTTTCTGACACCATTTCAACATGCTTATAGCTTCGGCAGCCTACACAGCCGGTCCGAAATTAAAATTTCAAAACTGTCAAAAATTTTATTTTCCACTTATAATATTTTATTTACATTATTTATTCTATATCTATATGATCAGAATAATTTTTAGAAGTTAATAAAATACTTTTAAGCCCAATCAAACTCTTGGTCAATCCTTTTCTCGATACAAAGTAAAAACTTCTCTGTCTAATTTGGGGGTCCATTTGAACTCATTTTTTCCTTAAATTGCACCATCAGACTCCATTTAATACCTATTTTCATAATGTACTATCATCTTAAATTTTTTCCAGGTCATCCATCCTCAGTTTTTCTGGCTTGAGCACGTTTAATATTTACACTTTTTTAAATTTTTCTGCTCTTTTTAACTCTGTTTGCTCCGAAAACTACCTTGGAATCATGCTCTACAACATGTCAAGCATGTCAGATGTCAATTTTGGGGTGTTATAAGTAAACATCCCAACTCGTTCCTGAAACCATCACTATAAATAGTATAAGGTTTACTTGTAATGGGTTGAGAAAGTATAGGAGCCCCAGTCAACATACTCTTCAGTTTATCGAAGCTTTATTGACATTTCTCTGTCCACTCAAATCTAGTATTTTTCTGTAGCAGCTTGGTAAGAGGGAAAGCTATCATGGAAAATCCTTTGACAAACTGCCTGTAGTACCCAGCTAAGCCAAGGAAGCTTCAAACTTCTGGAATATTTTTAGGCGATTTCTAGTCAAAAATAGCTTCAATATTTGCAAGATTGACTTTAATACCCTCTGCTGATATCACATGGCCAAGGAAAGAAACATCATTTAGCTAAAACTCACATTTGCTGAATTTGGCATACAACTGTTTATCCTTCAAGGTCTGCAATACAATTCTCAGGTGCTAGTCGTGCTCTTCTGGTGTATTAGAATAAACCAGGATATCATCAATGAACACCACTACAAATTGATCCAAGTAGGGGTGGAAGATGCGATTCATTAAATCCATGAAAGTAGCTGATGCATTAGTAAGGCCAAAAGGCATCACCACAAACTCATAATGGCTATATCTTGTGTGAAAATCAGTCTTTGGAATGTCTGCTTCTTTTACTCCCAGCTGGTAGTATCCAAATCTCAAGTCTATCTTGGAAAATATGCTGGCACCCTTCAATTGGTCAAACGAGCCGTCAATTCTGGGTAAAGGATATTTATTCTTGATAACGACTTTGTTCAACTATCTGTAGTCGATGTATAGCCTGAGAGATCCATCTTTCTTCTTCATAGATAGTACTGGAGCTCCCCTAGGAGAAACACTTAGGTGGATGAAGCCTTTTTCTAAGAATTCCTGCAGTTGGATCTTTAATTCTTACAACTCGACAGGTGCCATACGATAAGGGGCCATGGCAATAGGTGCTGTACCGGGTAGTACATCAATACTGAATTCAACTTTTCTTGGTGGGGGTAATCCTAGTAATTTATCAGGAAAAAAACTTCATGAAAGTCCTTAATTGTAGGCACATCACTAACTTATGGTTTCTAGCCCTCGAATTCAGCAACATAAGCCAAATAAGCTGCACATCCTTTTCTAATACACATGTGGGTTACAGTGGCTGAAATGACATTGGACAGGAAATCAGATCATTCTTCTACCACCACATTCTCTTGGTCTTCTGAAGGTTTCAAAGTGATTAATTTTAGGTGATAGTCAACGGTTGCTCGATGTTCATAAAGCCAATCCATCCCCCAGATGACATCAAACTCCTGAAATAGGAGTTCAATTAGATTCATAGGAAAGGTGATTGTTGTATCTATATAGGACAGTCCCTATATACTTGTTCACAACCACACTATGACCCAAAGGGTTACTCACTAGGATGTCCTGATCTAATTGTGCTTGTTCTAACCCCTTTTCCTGTGCAATTTTGGTGATCAAATAGGAGTGTGTAGATCCGGGATCTATCAATGCACAAACAATATTATTAAATAGGTAAAACTTACCTATAATAACATTCGGCGCATCCTAATCCTCCCGAGCTTTGACAACATAAGTCCTGGCTGAAGATGGTTTGTCTAAAACTGGAGCACTACCTCGGCCTGATGTGCCCCCACTAGGTTCATCTTTGCCTCTGCCTTGTGCTAAAAAAGCACCCTGTCTACCAGCAAAAGTCTGTGTAGCTGGTGTAGTGACCTGTGCTTATGCTCTGGTGTAATCTTTCACCAAATGCTCTTAAGATCCATATCTAAAACATGCCCCCATCACTCTTCAGCAATCACCTGAATGTCGGTATCTGCAATGCTCACAGACTGGTATCTCCGGTCTACTGGTGCCCTAGCCTCGAAGGGCATTACCCACTTATGCTACAAAGAAGGGTGCTCGAGCCGCAGTATGCTGAGTAAGTGTAGAAGTAACTGAGGAATCCTGAAAAGGAGCTACACTATAACCGAAACCTGTGACCTTTTTACTAGATCTACTACCTGATGCCCCTAAGGTTGGTCCTCTCCTCTGTTGAAATCTAGCCTTTTTACTTATTTCTTCCTGCTGGACACTTTCCATTCTGAGATGACATCCATAAACTATTTCCTATTGGTATACTCTTTCAATGCCAGGATCTTCCTCAAGTCATTATGGAGGCCTCTCTCAAACAACTGGCATATTTTTGTTGAAGGAAACTTGTAATCTTCCATGTAGTAATCGAGTCTCTCAAATTCTTTGTCATATTTCGATACCGATTGGCTGCCCTGGCATAGTCGCCAAAAGGCCTCCTCCATGGATCTTAAATATTCCATGTCCACATACTTATCTCTGAACTGATCATAAAAGTAATCCTAGGTAACCTATTCCTATGGAGTCTATCATCTAAATATGTCCCACCAAATTTATGCTGGTCCCTAGAATAGAGCCACTGCTCCCTCGAGTTTCTCCTCTGGTGGGCTATGAGTAATTTCAAATATTCTATCCATCCTCATCAACCACTCTTCTGCCTACGTGGCTATGATCGGCTCTTGACCATAAAAGTCCTTCGCACCTAATCTTTTCAACTGCTTCAAAATTGGTCCCCTGGATGGCTGGGGAGGTGCCTGCTGCTGAGGCTAAAATCTCTTAAAGAATTTCACCATCATCTGCATCACATGTGCTAGTGTAGGGGGGAGGAGTTTGTGCCACTTGTGTAGGAGTAGGAGTGGGCTAAGAGGGCTACTATGATCTGCTGTTTGGGGTAGACTTATGTGTTCTTGGACTCGCAGAAGCCTCGTTCTCAGTGTCACTAACTAACTCGACAGTCCGCTGGAAGCCGAATGCCATAATCAATACTGAAATGCACAAGGGACAGGTAAGGTTCAAATTCCAATATTTATATCACAATAGTATGGCATGTACACAATTAATACATTTATTCATCCTTCTCCACTCAATTTGATACCTACTAATTTCGATCTTAGGATCGCCTAAACCACGCTCTGATACCAATAAATGTAACACCCTCATAACTATTTTAGTGACCTACACTGTTCATTATTATCCTTATAACTATTAAGTCGTTATTTCGATTTTAACGAAAAATTTGCAATATAACAACTTAATTTCCTAGTTTCCAGACCTATAAAAGATTAGACTTTCACTCCTAATAATAATTCTCCTACTCCCAGACTGCATTCAAAAATCCACAACACTTCAATAAATCAATTCATCACACATATTCACACACATCCATTCCATACTCTTCATTTACATCCAACATATTTATAAGCTACATTAATATTATAGGCCAATAATTCTCATTATTTTCACATTAATTTACATATATTTACATAAAAAAAAGTTAAAAATCATGATATTCTATATACATGCCATATCATTCTTCGGTTCTTGTCCCTCAACACTTGCCTCTGCGCTCAATCATAAAACTACATGCTAAGCAAATCTAATTGCTTAGTGGTGGATACATTTACAAAGAATTTCAACTAACTTAATTAATTAATTTATTTTATTTTAACCACTATTATTTTATTAAACTCTTACCATTTCATAAATTCATAATTTATTCCTTTTATGTCCAATTACTCATTAGATAGTCTTTAAACTTTTCGTTCTTATTCAATTTCAATAACTTATCAATGAGAGTTGAAATTACCATTATACCTTATAGTTGACCTTTTCCACATGTTGACCAATTTTGACTTGTTAATTTCTTTTGACTCCAATTTACCCTTAATTGTACAAATTACCATTTTACCCTTTATTAAATGTGAAATTACAATTTTACCTTTATTAAGCATATACACTTCATTTTCCATTAAGAATCACTTTTGTTCACATTTTCCACATCTTTAAAGTCAAAATTCTTATTTTTACACAATTTTATACAAAATACCATTTTGCCCCTAGTTATTGATAGCAGGAAAAACCATAAACTTTTTTCCACATTCATAGAATTTTATCATGCCTTTTTATACTATACTTGTTTCCTTATTTATTTAAACATTATTATCTCAAAACATGCTCGGTTTGTATATAATTTCCCAAAAATCACAAACTTCCATCATTATGTACTTATATACATATGCACATACACTTTTAATTTTTCATTTTTATCAAGTCTATTATTCTTTTCATATCTCATATTATCTACATATAACCAAAAAATGCATTTAATATTGAACTACATGGTAGTTACATAAAGATTACCATTCGGCCACCACTTCCAAATTGTTTTCTTCATTAAATCAAGTTCATACTAGCTTAAATCATCCTAATACCAAATTATCTCAAGTTAATTCATCAATTAACCCTAGTTCACATAGTTACATAATAGAGATCTTAAAGAAACTTCAGTGAAATAGTTGAAATTAATTGTAATTTGTATCCACTAACCTTATTTAGTCTATTTGATATCTATTCCACCTTATCTTTGTCTTTTCCTCCTAAATAGTGGCCTTTCTCTTTGTGTTCTTCTTTGGGAATAAAATACAAAGGAAAATTTCATCAATTTAACTCATTAATTAAAGTAATTTAAACACATTACTATAGTTCTCTAATCTCACTCTACATGCTGATTCAAAATCTCTCTCAAATTTAAGCTCAAACCTATAAAAACTATCAAAATGTGCCTTAGAAATTTTACCTCAATACTTATATTTCTTGGCCTTCCTTTGCTACAATCTCCACCCTATGTGAAAGAGCAAGAATTTCTGAGTATGAGAGTATAACTTAAGCTAAAGTTATGGAGAGAGAAAGCTTAAGAAGAAGAAAAAATGAAAGAGAAGAAACTAAAAGGAGTTTCAAATTTGAAGGAGAAAAAGAGAGAAGATGGTCGATTTTTTCAGAGATTTTGTGAGGGTTTCCTCTTTATATAGGGTACTATAAGTCTGCAAAAGTAGAGGCCAAGATTCATCTATTTACTATTGAATCCAATGGCTTTAAAATTGGTCACTTGTCACTCATCTAGGAACTTAGGCTTATCCTACTTTCCTAAACTCACACACACATAATCATTACACCAAAGTAGTCTCTCATGTAAAATATCATGGTCAAATTCTCAAATTTGGCTCGATTTTGGTTTTTTACTCTGAAATATGAATTTTCGATCACAATGTCGGATTGCCTTGAAAATTTTCCCCGAGTGTCACTATATATTATGAATTTTTTGGTAAAAAATTTCATCCCATTCCGATATCATTTCAATATACTTTTAGCCTCGATAACCTGTGTGGCTAGTCCGAAACTCGAATTCCTAAAATTATCAGAATTGCTAGTTTTAAGTTCCTCGTGTGTCGCTACACTATTTATAGTATGTGTATGAAATTTGACGTCAATCGGAGATCTTTAAGGTCTCCAAATGGTTAGTCAAAGTCTTAGCCAAACCTGCACCGAATTGTGAAATTTTTCTTCTTTTACCTTTTTGGAGGTCTATTTGATCTCAATTTTCACTCAAATTATACCACTAGACTCCACTTAACATGTTCTTTCATATTTGATATTAAACCCACACTGTCTGCTGGATCCCTCTTTCTCGGGTTTCTTGGCAAATTTGGGGTGTTACACATACAATCACATGTGCATAAGTGAACTGTACCACCATTGAGAAGGAACTCTTAGCAATCATGTTCTCATTTGAAAAATTTGTGCCATATCTTATCAGTGCAAGAGTCATAGTTTTGTCTAAGCATACACCTTTCGACATCTCTTTGCCAAGAAAGACTCTAAATCGCGATTGATAAGATGAGTTTTGTTACTTCAAGAATTTGACATGAAGATTAAAGATAAAAATATGACAAAAAATTTTGTGGCTGACCATTTATAATGTTTAAACCATGTTTATATGGAAAAAGGTGAAATTTCTGATTTATTTCCTAATGAATGTATATATGTTGTTTATTGCATTCCTTGGTACACTGACATTGCTAATTATCTTGCAGGGGGTTATCTTCCAAAAGATTATACTTGGTAATAAAAGGAGAAGTTGAAGACTGATGCAAGGCATTACTTATGGGATGATCTGTATCAGTTCAAATTATATCTATATCAAGTGCTACGAAGATGCATTCCTAAGAAGGAACAAGTCGTTACCATGAGATCATTTCATAAAGGAAAGGTTGGAGGTTACCATGGTCCGAATCACATGGTAGCAAAAATCTTATAGTTAGGTTTCTTTTGGCCTTCTCTCTTTACTGATGTTAAGTCTTTTATATATTTAAGTTATAGATGCCAGCAGGATGGTAATATTCCTAAGTGTGATGAGATGTCTATAAATAATGTCTCAGAAGAAATTTTTTTTTATGTTTAGAGAATTGATTTTATAAGACCATTTTCGAACTCTTTCAGATTTGAGTACATCCTAGTAGCTATTGATTATGTTAGCAAGTAGGTAGAGGCTATAACTACTAGGACATGTGATGCACAAGTGGTGCTTGACTTCCTTGGGAGTAACATTTTTACTCGGTTCGGGGCATCAATGGCTATTATTAGTGATGGAGGCAACCATTTTGTCAACTATTAGTTCAAAACCCTGCTTTGAAAATTTCTTGTCAAGCATAAGATTACATTCCCATACCATCCCTTTAACATCCATACACCGTAAATGTTATAATGCAATATAATTGTAATTTCAATGTAATACACATACCAAGCATAGTCCTACATATACATGCTACATACAAACACCAAATTTTATAACCATTGATGTGTAACTTTGTCCAATCCAATACATGTCCCTAGGAGTGATCACGGGACGGGATCGGGGAATTCTCCCCCACTTACTCCCCCGCCAGTGGCGGGGATCACCTACCCCTGCCCTCGCCACCAATATCGGAGGGGGGGGAATTTCCCCTATCCCCGCCCCGCGAGGATCCTCGTCCCCCGATTTGTTTTTTTTAAATATAATATTTTATAAATAATTAAAATATAATATTTAATAAATAAAAAATTTAAAATCAATAATAATTTAAAATTAAGTATAATTTAAAACTTAATAATTATGAAATTAAGTTATATTTTAATTTTAATTATTTATAAAATATTATATTTTAAAATTAAAAAAAATATTTTACGAGGCGGGAATCCCCGCAGGGCAGATACCCCATTCCCCGTCCCCGCCCCCGATTCTAGGACGGGGAATTTTTTCCCCCCGTCCACATCCCTGCGAGGGGAAATTTTGGGGATTCCTCGCTCCGAATGGGGTGGGTCCCTGTCGGGGTTAGGGAATCCCCACCTCGTGATCATCCCTACATGTCCCTTCAAGTACCGACTTATATTTTCTAAAACCTGCATGCATCAAAAAGTTACGCGCATGATACTTACTAGTGGATACCCAACTAATAAATTTCATGGTACAAGTATACAAGTAAACGTTTTTCTTTATTTCTTTCCAATTATAATCCAATCCTCATTTTTACATGTTTATGTCTTTTTCTCCTTTATTCTCCATCCAAGGGTGAAAATTACAATTTGATCCCTAAGCTTCCTTTTAATACAAGTTTGGTTAATTTTCACAAGTTTTACTCTTTTTGCTTCCTTTGGATCTTTATTCCACTTTAGCCCTAAGTTTACATGTTAGTCCTCATGTTCTTTCTATGTTGTGTTAAATTATAGTTTGGTCCCTAAACACATCCTCATATATTGCTTTATTTAAGTCCAAATTTGATCTTTTCTGCTTCTTTTAACTTTTATTTTGATTAAAGCCTAAAATTTACATTTTAGTACTTATGTTTACTCATGTAACATTAAATTACAATTTGGTCATTGAAAGTTTTTATTAATTACAATTTTATCCCTCTTTGAATATTTGTCTATTTTAACTTCTTTTAGTACATTTTCAATGTAAATTTATGATTTTAGCCCTAAGTTCTCATTTAATTATGCTTTTACCCTTTACTATTCTATTAATCACATTTTTCACTTTATTTATTATTTAATCACATATGTGATATCGTTTATGCATAATTTACCATTTAGTCTATATTTTCTTGTATATTTACATTTTTTCACCTAGTGGTGGCAAGTGAAAATCCTCAAACCAAATATATAGGATAAGGACTGTATGATTGTATGGTATGATTGTGTGTATATACTGTATAACTCTATGTGTTAGGTGACTAATTGAGCAAAGCCATCCTTCAATGTTAATTTGCTCTCATGATGCTACCACAATTTATAGGCCCCTATGGCTAGCCATTATATCTTATCATCCTGGATTACCCACTGTACACTAAGGGCAGTTATATATTTCAACTTATGTTGTATTTTTATATAATTCTTTGTGTCATTTCCCTTATTCCACATATCATGCATCTTTTTTCTCATTCATTCATCATTATCACATATGAATTGATAACAAACATGGTGAATATCATTCAAACTTGATGAAACATGCCATTTTCCTAAGGTACACCATTCGGCCTCATCGTGAACATTTACATACAATGTGATTTCTCATTTTTTCTCATGCCATATGTATTTCCAATATCATTTAATATATTCATATGTTGACATACATCCACTTTGCATTAGTAACTTTTAGTTACATACATGTACCTTATTATGTTCACTTACATAATATTATGTCCATATGTTGTTTTTAGTTCTAATCAATCATGTTGTGTTTACTCATCATTATATTATGCATTTCATATTTAGCATGCAAATAATCATCAAATTATTATATGATACAACATAAGTTACCATTCGGTTACTATTAGAACATGTGTGTATAAATTTATTTAATTTATCTAACACATTTTCAACATGTTTTCCATGCATATTAAGCAAAATTCTAACCTTGATTTAATGTTATTCTTAATTAAACTTTAATTTCATTTTCTTACATAATGGGTTCCTTAACTAACATATCCTTTCTAAACATATTTTCGGTTGTTTGACATCGAATATTCCATTATCAAACATTAAATTTCATTAATTTACCATTTATTTATTTTAATACTCACATTTTATAATTTTTCTTAAAGTCACATAATGCTTTCCTATGCCATTTTCTCGCATTTAGTCATAATTTTATGCAATTTCCCATACTAATCTCATTAATTCACATATAATTTGATTTATATATAATTAATTAAATTTTTATTCAACTCATTACAAAAATTCCTTACTTATATAATCTTAAACACATGAAATAAACTAGTTTGGATATCCACATACCTCTTTTTCAAGCTCTCATCCATAATTTCTCTTCTTTTCCATGATTTTCTCTCATTTTTCCTTTGACTCCAATTGTTCTCCCTCACAAATCCATCTTGATCAAATTCCTTCATGTCTTTTTTTTTTACAATTTTCTTTATCCATAATTCAAATTCGACCTAAAATATGAATTTCCAAATCAAAATCCATCAAAAAATATATTAAAAGCATTAAATTATCACTAAATTAACTTACTTGAAAATTTTCTTCAAACTTCTCTTCACAATTACATCTAATTTATCCACTCTAAATTTGAATTTTTCTTGAATTTTGGGACTAGTAAGAGATGATAAAAGTGATTCCAATTGTTAGAACATGAAAAAATATGGTGGAAGAGCTTGAATCAAGTGAAAATGGTGGAATTTCACTAAGTTTTGTGTTATATTTTTGGAGAAGGAGAGTTGCTTCTGTAACACCCTCATACCATTACCCTATTAACTATATCCAATTAGTCATATTGATCATGCTATTCATCACTAACATACATGTATATTATTATTATTCATATGATCATTATGTTACCATTACTCATGTTATGCTATATCATATATTCATATGGGTGTTACTATAACTATTTGCATCTTTTATCTCATGTTTAGCATTATGTATACCGTGTTATATATTTGTTACTTTAGGTTCTACGTGCATGTATATACTTGCTTAGACATATCATGAGATGGTTACAATTTAATATACACAAACTAAATACATTCTCATATGCCTAATAGCCATAATACAAAATATTTCAAAATACTATTACAAAATCTCCCTACATAAACTCTTATCGGTCTTGTGTTGGCCTTTCCTAATGCAGAAAATATTCTTGAGTAAAAGTCTTGTCTACTAAACCAACATAGATAAAATAACCCGTGCTAAGCTATAAATCTTAGTGGGGACCAATTCATGATGGATGACCACTCACAGTGATCATCAGCATGCACAATCAACATGCATTAGATGCAACATCACATATATATATATATATAAATATATATGATAATAAGTTTGTAATTTTATCAACATCTCAAACATATGAGCATTAAGGAAACAAAGATAAACAAATATTTCAATATACATAATTCATATGGTTGATTATATATTCTGAACATATATACACTTGAAATACTATTTCTGTAACTAAACCCAATCATATAGTCCAACAATAACATTTGAACAAATCATGCTTTTGATTCAAATACTGTAGTCATTACTATACTTTGAATTTTATCCTGCTTAAATTCTAAAGGTGGATAATGGGAAACGATAGATACCTTTAGGTAGCAAAATGATGGATATTTGAAGATATCAAATCGGTAGACCTAAATGGGATCAAACTGCACTTTAGACCAATCAAGAAAACTCAAATGAGGTCAGCTAATGATCCAAATGGGATCAACTATTCTCTGGATCCATCTAGGCCAAATGGTGGTAGCTGCAATTATCCTTATAGGCATCCGTCTATCCATAATTGAACTCTAATAGCAGGCATTACTTTATTCATGAACATTTTCATATCTTACATGTACTTTGCTATACATTTCATCCTATATATAAATATATCATCATGTGGTAATGTACACAAGCTCTTATGTATACACATAAATATTCAATTTCATTTATTCTTACAAATAAAAGTACATGAGTTTATAGCATGATAATCAAATACTTAATCTTGTATTAACACTATGAGTAACTTGTTAATAAGCATATATTCTTGTGGTTGTATATATGTTTTTGGCATGCTAACATATAAGTATGATATATAATTACAACATATAAGCTTGATCTATATTTATAGTATGTGAGCATAATCTATATTTTTTATAGCATTTAGCATGATCTAATTTTATAGCATATAAGCATGATCAGGCTATGCGAATTAAGGAATAACATACATAAACTTGCAATTATCATATACATGTTTTTACTATGCATGTATCACAATCTCTGGTATATACACAAATATATATAAATGTGTATATAATCATGTGATATCAACATGACACATAATCCCTAATACATAAACATGTATTCTCAACCTCGTATAACATTATGATCAACTTATACATGAGCATTGATATCATGGTAGTCATATATATATTGACATTTTAACATATAGATATGCCATACAACTATAACATATAAGGATGGTTATGTTATGTCAATGAGATGAATAATAACATACATTAAGTATGCTTCAACAAGTAGTCATGCTTATAGCTTACATTATGATATCATATATATATATATATATATTCATGAACTTATCTCTTTTAATGTGTTACATTTTCATTATAAATGTGCTTAAAGTACTTAAGATAATTTCTGCATATAGTCAAAATTATGTTCTAAATATGCTTGAATTCATTTGAATGCTTAAAAATAGTCCAAAGATGCATGAAAAAATTGTGGTAAATTCTTGCAATAATTCTGCATAAAGATAGATTTCCAAGCTTACTTTTGAAGTTATTTCTGACCTACCAAAAGCCATTTTTGGCTAAACTAATCTCTACAAACATGATCCACTATGTTTCTAGTTTCAGAAACATTAAAAATCACATCAATATCATTTTCACATTTAAAGATATAGCAAAAACATAAAGAACTATTCTTGGAAACAGTGCTACAAATACTTCCAGATTTAAACATATAAGTCTAGTTTAACAAAAAATTTGAATCATAGCTTTTTGACTTCTATAACAAAAGATACACTCAAATTACTAGAACTTGTTCCTACTCTCAAGACAACACTTCACTATACCTATTTCAATTTTTATAACCATTTAGAAAATTCATAGAATAAAATAGGTATAAAATCTAAACAACATTCCTTCACAAAAAATTTCTCCTATGAATCTATTTTAACCAAAATTTTATTTCAAAGGATTTTGACTTCTTTACAAAATGTTATAACAAAAAATACAATAACTTGATCATAAGAACTGGGCAGTAGCTCAAAATAAATTTCAAGTTAGATTTAGGGGCACTTAGTTACAAAATCAAAGATAGGTTCCTTCAACGAAAGTTTAGTTTTAAATCTTAGGAGGAAGTACCAATTGTATTTAAGTCAATTAGAGGTTTATATCTTGAGATATTATTAAATTACGGAAGCTAGTTTCAAAAATTCTCTACATGCATTGCCTTTCATAAACACTATATTAAGAATTAGACTTCATTCTTTTAAGTTCATTAACTCATGCCATAATCCACATATTTACTGTAATTTCTAGCTTTGATTATGTAAAAAAAATTAGCAAAAGAGGACATTCCCATACCTTGGCCGAATCACACATCCAATGTCATTCTTTGGCTATTTCTTTACCTTTGATCTTTTTGTTACTTCCCCTTTCTTCTACTACTACCACGCATTCTTGAATTAAACTCAATTCTTCTTTCTCCAAAAACATGAATATAAATTTTTTAAAAAGAGGATGAAGGAAGAAAATTATGAATTAAACCTATTACCTTAAAATTCCTCTTTCAAAACTTCTAAATCATCCACATGAAAGAGAGTTTATCTTGAAGAATTAAAAGGACCAGAGATAAAGGACCTTTTTGAGAGAGATGAGAGATAAGTGAGACATAAGAGATAGGAGAAATTGAAATTCTCCCTTCCCTAAGCCATCCCTCTCTTCTCTTAATTATCTCTCCAGTACATGCAACCAATGAGAGAATAAAGTGAATAAGAAAAATCCCTTTAACTCTTTTTTTTTTATTTTTGCATGTTATAAAATATCCCCTTTCCTCTATTCTTCTCATAGATTCAACCCCACATTTCCTCTATTTATAATTGGCCCTCTAATTTATTGTTCTTAATTTCAATTACAACCTTATAAAATTGTTCACACTTAATAACTTACATACATAATTTAAATAAAATTACCACTTTTTCCTTTTGACCCAAAGTTTTATTTCTCCTAATTAATTTAACATTACTCATGCATATCTACTAGGGTAAAAATTAGGGCTTTATAACTTCCTAGTCCAATTTTTATCCAGAATTCCCTAAATTTTAGGTGAATATTTTTCCCAAAAATTATCTCCAAAGTTAGTGGTTTAAAGGGTGGATAAATCAAACCACTTTATATGGATATAATTGTACCACTTGTCACTTTCTCATTGACTCATCCATCCTTATTTTATTTTTCCACCAAAATTATTTCAAAAATTCCTAAATATTATAATTAAGATGTTTGTAAGATTTTAGATCAATTATAGTTCATTTTGATAGGTTTCAAGGCCCCAAAACATTTTCGTCCGGTTTGAAAACTCAATTTTTCTCATTTTTTGGATTTCAATTTTCTCCTCATCAGAATACTCTAAAATTTTTCCCCTTATGGAAAAACACATTTAAAAAGGTTTTTCTAAAATTTTAAATCATTCTAACATCATTTTAGCATGCTTCTAGCTCCAGAGGTAAAATCAGTTGGTTCAAAATCCAAAAATTTAAAGTTGTCAGAAAAATTATTTTTTACTTTCAAATATTAATTAAGATTATTTCTAGTAGATCTAGGAAAACAAATAATTTTTAGAGGTCTATTGAATATTTTAGAGTCTAGTCAAACTTATGGTTAATCTTTTACGATACCAAGAAAATCATTTACTGTCTATTTTGAAGGCCTATTTAAGCTTAATTTCTCTTCAAATTGTACCACTGGGCTCTATTTAATACCTATTTTCTTGTTTTATGGTTAAGCATAACTTTCTACCAAGTCACCCATCCTAGTACTATCCCGGGCTACGCATTTTTAACACTTAAGCATTTATAAATTTTATTGTACTATACTATTGTAATCACACAAAAAACTATCCCAGGGTTACTGTTCATACTCTAAAATATACTGTTCATATCAGATAAAATTTTAGTCCATTACAATCCCCAAGCAAATAGATGAATAGAGGTGTCTAATAGAGAATTAAAATCAATCTTAGAAAAACAGTCTATAATGTTAGGAAGGATTAGTATCAAAAACTAAATGAGGCTCGTTGGGCCCATAGAACTACATTTAAGGGCCTTATGAGCATTTCTCCATTAAGACTTGTCTTTGGAAAAGCATGCCATTTTCCGATCGAATTAGAGAATAAAACGTATTAGGCCACCAAGTTTCTTAAATTTAATTTGAGATGTGCAGGTGAAAAGAGACATTTTTAACTCAATAAACTTAAGGAATTTCAACTCCGATCTTTTGAAAAGGCTACCTTATATAAGGAGAAGATAAAATGTTGGCATGACAAGAAGTTGGTTCAAATGGAGTTTGTCCTAGGAATGTTAGAACTACTCTACAATAGTAGGTTGAGGTTATTCTCAGGAAAATTGAAGTCCAGATGTCTTGGACTATATCAAGTAGTTATAAGTAATGAGTTCGGCATGGTAACTATGAGAAGCTCGAAGGATGATCATGAATGTAAGGTCAACGAACACCGATTGAAGCCTTATAATGCTGCTCAGGTAAAGGGTGTTGAGGCAACAGTAATTTTTCATGATAGGTAAAGTGGTTTCAAAAAGTCAAGTTGAAGACTTTATAAATTCATAACTACATTTTCTAATCCTTCCACTACAAAAAAACTATCAATTAGCGACTAAAATTAGTGACGGCACTATTTTCGTCGCAAATTTTGCGACATATTCTCGATTGTTTTATAATTCTGTCGTGAGAAGGATATTTTTTATTTTTTGCAACAAAATAGCAACTGAATGAATAAACAGTCGCTAATTATTGGTGGAAAGTATACACACCATGTTTTGCGATGGAATTAGAGACAAATTTTTCGTCGCTAAATTTTATAATTTTTTATTCATGAAATTAGTTCTAGAAAATGTAGCGACGAACATTTTAGTCGCTAATTTTGGAGGGAAAATATAGGGCTTTTTTTGCGACGGTTTAGCGATGGTAATTTTTCTGTCGCTAATAGTATGTTGAAGTAATGCAATTAGTGACGGATATATTTAGTCACTAATCTGTCATAAATAAATTAAAAAATAATTTTTTTTTAATTTCACCCATATAATTTATGTATAATTTCAAGTAATTTTAATATAGACCATACGAAATGAATATTTTATTTTGTAATAGAAAATTATAAATTATTTTATAAGTTGATAATAATTTTTTATCAATTATACCAAAATTTAAAGTTAGTTATTTAGAAAATTTATATTTTTAATCATAATAATAAACTAATTGTTATGATTATTATATATTTACGTGTTCAAGATTAATAAAAATAAATATTTACAAAAACGTAATATAAAATTTATTATTTCATTTAAAATAATAATAAAAAATTTTGTAATTTATTTTTATTTTATAAAATTTAGATCAAATATTAAATTATTAGGAATTATATTGATTTCTTTATCAATTATCCCCAAATATAAACTTATTTATTTAAAAAAATTACATCTTTAATAATAATAATAATAATAATAATAATAATGATAATAATAAAGTAATTGTTATTATTACTGAAGATTGATGTATTATGAAAAATAATAAATATAAATATTTATATAATAATAATATAAAATTTATTATTTCATTTAAAATGATTATGAAAAATTTATAATTTATTTTTATTTTGTTAAAATTTTGATCAAATGTTAAATTATTAAAAATTTTAGTTATATATATTTAATTACAAAATTATCCTTGAATACAAGGATAAAATGATGAAATTTCATAGGAGCATTTTAGTAATTTTTGAAATTTATCCTATATAATATTATTTGCTTATTTTCAATTAAATTTTTAAAAAATTTTTAATTTTGATTATTCCAAGTATTATAATATAAATGAAAAATACAAATACACATTTATTGTTACTAATTAAGATTAAAAATTATTTTAAAATTTTGAGAATTAAAATTACAAAAAAAATAATTAAATAAGATAAAAAATCACATGGACTTAGAGAGCATGCGATTACTTTTAAAATATTTAATAATATTGACTAGATATTAACTATAATATTTTTTCTCCTCATTTTGCTTTTTTTTTTTAATTTTAATAATATTCTATAGACATTAATTGTAAAATAATTTTTATATTTAATATATATTCAATATGTATATATATTATATCTATGAATTTAAATAAAAAATTCTATATAAATTTATTTACGAAATTATCCTCTATCTATTGGATGTGGTACAAATGAATGTAGGGATATTTCTATCTTTTAGAAAACCCTACTTACCCCTCTTTTGCCTTATTTTTATTTTTTTCTAAGAAGAAGCCGCCATCCCTCATTTCCTATATCTCTCTCTTGGTTCTTCTTCTTACTGCCAATCATCGTTATCGATAATTGTCGGTGGACAAGTCGAGGAAGGCCTCTCTTCTTCATCTGCTTCTTCTCAAGGGTTAGTTTAGGTTTCTTGTTCAGGGTTTCTTAGGGTCTCGTACCCCAAAAAATTGAGCGTGAATGGAAAAATAATTTCGAATTTTTTATTCTTATTCTCTTATTGGCAGAAAACTCTTTGTTGGCGGAGTCTCGTGGGAAACTATAGGAGGTACCTTAAAAACTCCTTTTTATCTACTTTTAGTTACATTATGTCAATATTTAAATGAGCAATGAAATCCTGATAATCCAGTATTATATGCTTGTCTTATAATTTAGTACTATTCAATTAATTCATGGTAATCTTATTATATTATAGATTTTTAATTTGTCCAAAATATATTTTTTATTATTCAATTTTTAAAAAAATTTAATGCAAATATTAGATAGGTAAACTTTAATCATATTTAAAGAAAAAAACTCTATATATATGAATTTATTAAATTAAATATGTATACATATATCTATATAAATAAAAAATTGGGTAAATATATTTACAAAATTATCCTTTATTTTATTGATATTGTAAAATGAAAGTGGGGTATTTTTGTCTTTTTGGAAACCCTAATTGCCCCTTCCCTTTGCCTCATTCTTCATTTCTTTCCTTTTCTCGTTAGTTAGAGCCGCCTCTAGGGTTTTGCTTCCAAATCTCTATCACTTTGGTTTGAGTTGTCAAATCCTAGTTACTAAGATGATGGATCTTAACACTTCTCACTCCATGGGCACTACTATCATCGGTGTCACCTATAACGGTGGTGTCGTCCTTGGTACCAACTCTAGCACTAGCACCGGTACTTTTATTAGCTTTACTATATATTTTCTTCGCTCCTAGGTTTGATCGATTGCTTTATTTGAAGGATCTTTTCTATTGAAACTATATGAAATTTGAAAGAACTCAGCTCATTGACAATGTCTAAATTTGCCTTTCTAGATCGGTATTATTCTTAGCTCTCTTGCCCAACTGACATTTATGAAGATCTCTTAAAATTTGCGCATGAGTCTCTTTATATTCAGGATGCACGCACCACAGGTAATCCTTAAAGGAGCTGGTCGCACCCTAATGTTGGTGGTGATTTTGCTATTCATCACAGGCTGCTTTCTCTTGATTATATCTTCAGGTGTGTGCTTCCTATCTCTTTTTTCTTTTCTTGAGGTATAATTTTATTCAATGGTGATTAAATACAAAAAAATAATTGTTTATTTTTAATTGTAGTATTTGTATGGATATGTGCTGACCTGGTGTGCCTATGATTGGTCGGCCATTTTGATCAAACTAGAAAGAGATAGAATTAAAGATCAGGTGTTAGTTTCCTAGGAAAATACAGATGAGAAAAGGCCATGCCAATGTGGTGTTTTAAAGGATGAAGGGAATGTGTAATAGGGTGACACGTAAGCAATGAGATGGTGAGTAATGGCTTTGCATGAGAAACAAGTTTCGGGGTGTGTTTTGTGGGCAGAAAACCAATGGCACTAACAGTAAAACAGAAATAAATGAATTAATATATTAGTATAAATATATGCATATGAGGTGTTTGTTTATAGGTTAATCTTTGTTGCCACATTGCCTGCCAAAGTTGTGTTGTGCCTTTTTACAAGTGTGTTGTATAGATTTCATTCATTTCAAGACTACGTGGTCCTTTTTGACCTATTCGATGCATTGCAAGGGGTTGTTTTTCCCTTAAAAAGAAATGGTAAATTTAATATTGAAGTTTCACCATTTTTATTCTTTGACCTGCGCAACTTGCACTTTGTGATATAATCTAAAAAGCACATTTTCATATTGAATTCAAGTGACTATCATATGATACTTGGAAAAAAAAGTAAAAACTCTAAACTAATCCTCTACTTTACATATTTCTTTAACTTGAAAATTAAACCCTAAACATATAATGTCCTCTCCAGATTATTGACAGCATTAGTTAAATTATCCCCAATAGTCTTGCAACCCTTTCCTCAAGCATTCTCTGTTATTGTTGGTAATGTGCTTCTGCTTTTCCAATTCCTTCTTCCTTCTCAGTTAGTAATTGTTCTGTGACCTGGAGTTTTTGAACATATTATTTTGCAGGTTTTGGTTGAACAAGTGCTATTATTTTGTTTGTGAGAAAAAAAACAAGCATGCAACTATTTTAATGCAAAGATTTATGAATTCTTTTTCCTTTATTATAGGTAGTAGCGGGTGGAGGGGTAGTTGAGGCTGCCTTATCTGTTTATTTGAAGTATCTTGCTACAACTCTAGGATCACGAAAGCAGTTGACAATTGCAGAGTTTGCTGAAGCTTTACTAATTATCCCAAAGGTTGAATGTGGAACATTTGTAAATAACAATACCTCCATCCTCTTCCACTATGATTTCTGAATGTGGTTAGTGACATGCATCGGGTGCAGGTACATAACAAAGAGATTTCTATAAATTTCATATGAAAAGAAAGAATATGCTATAATTGCTTGTACCTTTTAACCAGAACAAGTAAAAAAAGAAAATTGGCTTTAATGCACCACCTCTTCTCTTTGCTCGATCTCTTACATTATGTTTGGCTTCCACTAAAATTTGCTGCAGCATGGGACTTGATCTTTCGAAGGGCATTGTTCGTAACAACTTAGAAGCTAGAGTGATTGAACCTGCAATGAGCAAAGTAAAGATAATTCAGGTAATAGCTTGGAAGCATATGCTTTTTTTTAGATTTGATTCCATGATGAAGGCTCATCTTTAAATGCTGATTAAATTTTTGTATACCAGTTTGCCACTAAAGCAGCCATAACAATTCTTCATATTGATGACATGATCAAGCTTGTCAAAGATAAAAGTCAAAATGATGAGGAATGGGGTCAGTCCGGCTGAAAATATTGGCATCCTTTATTTATACATTTTGTCTTTTATCTCTAGCAAGAAGTGGGAATGATTTATGCAGTTTTTGTTATTGATTTGTTTTTCCCTTGAATATATCAGTGTACGTCTTGCCCGAGCTGCCCTTTAGAGCCAAACACAAAATTAAATTCAAGATCAATTTGTAACTTTTATGAACTAGAATTCGCCAACCTGCCAAGTGATCAAGTCCAACTAGCGAGTAGCAAGTGGGTTTCTAGCATTTTTGTATCTTCGATTTGCTGATGAAATTAAATTGTATGGAGAGCCAGATAATGATGAAGCAATTGATGAATCATTTACTGAAGATGGATTTGCAGATCTTGAAACTTGTGTATCAAAGGTTGGTGCCTACTAACTTATAAATTGTGCAGCTAATGATTGGTTTCTTGATTTATTCTTTTTCCCTTTTTTTGGCACTTATGCATTGCTAAACTTTGCTATCAAATTAAATGACAGCCTTTAGTGAAAGAAAGCTCAAATTATATGATTGTTGGACTGAGTATTTGATGTCAGAGAAATCATTTTGTATTTAACAAATTCATATATGTCACTAATGCTAGCTTATCCCTTTATTTTTTAAATTTCAGACATTTTTCAGCGAGACTCTTTATTGAAGTTTGCTCTTTTACATTTTTACAAGGGAAACCCAGTTATTGCTTGCCTTGTCTATTCTCATTTTTATATATAATAGTGTCTTATCCCCGTCTTATTTTCATATTTTCTTATTATCTCGTTACACAGTGAACATTGTATGTAGCATGAATTGCTAAAGAATTGTACCTAGTTTTAATTTTCTGTTCTTAAAGTTTTAAAAGAGCTGTAACCTCGTCTTGATTTATTTTAAGAGATTGACAATTTAATAGAAATGCTGCAAAAGGATAGAACTATTGGGATCATAAATAATGTAGTTCTTTTAGATGCTTACCCCGTAATCACACCCTTTTATCTATGTTGAAGTTGACTGCAAGTCTGTCGTGGTTTTGGTTCTTGTTCTACCTATTACATCATCTTACACCAACTTAAATCCTCTATAACAATCATTCTTTATTCTACTATCAATAACAACTTTCAATTATTTTCATTTAATATAATGATTGTCCCTCAACCCAAGGAAAATCATTACTCATTTTTCTCTCTTGGAACTTTCATTTTTTCAGTTTTAGTTTGAGCATCAGAGACTCAAAAGGAACTCAATGTATAGCAGGGCAGACCTAATTTTTATGTTAGACAAGATAAATGAATTTGGACCCTATAAAATTTTGATTAATTCTTTCAAATCCTTCTCTACATTTCTTGCTTGATGTTCCTAATAGTCCTACCATATTATATGAATGGTAGGGTGCTATCCAAAGTTACAGCTTATTGTGGTGAATTGTCATCCATAAGGTAAATTTCATGACTTGATGCAGGTGATTTGACCTTATAAGAAAGTATCCTTAAATATTTTTGTTTTGCAGTCTAGAAGTATTCTGTCTCATTACCTCTGACTATTGTTTTTTGCTTGAGAGATATCTTTTTCTTCTAGATTTTTTTAGCTATGGTGGATTAGGGAATATGATGAAAGCTTTTCTATTTATTTGATAACCATATTTTGTTTGCTGCTACATTTTACTGTAGGCTATTTCAGTAGCCCAAAGAGTTGATGACGAGAGATGCGAACCTTCACCTGGTTCAAGTGGCTCTTTAGTTGGTTATCAAGTTTGGCTTGACAGTGCAAGGTTTTTTGCTTTCTTCTTCTTTATTAGTTTTCCTTGTATGGATATTGTGGGAACACCTTATTACCCATTGCATTGGAGTATGATTTTAAGGTCATTACTGGAGTAAGATAATAATTAATAGTTATTTGCCGGCACCTTGTCATCACATTTTTACCAATAGTATGCAATTGATTATTAGAGTTTCGTTTAGTTTACAAGTTGAAGAAACTTATTTTCATGGTTTTCTTTCTATAACATTCTCTTTTCTTCTAATAGATTCATTATGTATGAGATTAATGTTGAGGTTGCAATATTTGTGAAGCTTTAACAAAAGGCAGTTTGTTTCAATGATAGAATAAGCGCAACTTTTTAACATTTTTTGGTAGTTGTTTCTATGTGATTGTTGTTTGTATCAGCTTTTCATTCTTTCCTTTACTAGATATGGCTGTGTAGGGAGTGGATTACTGAGAGAATGAAGGCTTTGCAGGAGTTAATCCCTACCGCTAACAAGGTTCATGTGTTTCTGGTCATAGACTATCGATAAAGAGGGATTGCATTTAGGCTTAGGGTACTACAGCAATATTAGCTAGGAGCTAATTCTATATTTGGTATAAAATTGTAAAGATTTAATTTGCTATTAATTTTAGGGAAATGAATTGTATAAACAATACTTTGTTTTATATATTGTTTTTTTTTATGTTAACTCTTTATTTGTAATGAATTCATTACAAATTATATATATATGAAAATATAAAATTGTTATTTAAATTTGTATCTATTGTATATGAATTTTATAGTATAAGATTATTATTTATATTGTGTACAGGATGAAAATTTTAAAATACAGCAAAAGAAAAAATTCAATCATGCAATAATTTAGCGATGGATTTGCGACAGCAACTGTCGCTAATGTGTAATAGATAGAATTTAACAAATAATTAGTGACCAAATTAGCGACAAATATTTCGTCATTAAATTTTACACTAAATCTTTAATTAGCGACGGAAAATGTAGTCGCTAAATATTATTATTATAATTTGATGACTAATTAGGAATATAAATTAGTGACGAAAAAAATTAGCGACGAAATTTTTCATCGCTAAATTAGCAACTGATTTTGAATTTCGTCGCTAATATATTCGCGATTGTTCGTCGCGGCATCGCTAATCTAAATTAGCAATGGAAAATAGGTAATTAGCGATGGAATTTTCCGTCGCTAATTAACAGTTTTTTTATACTATTCTTAGTTTTTTATCTTTGTATTTTATTTGTATGTTTTTGTTTTGTGTTCTTTTGTTATTATGCTGAGTGTTTTGTTATTTATAAACCTAAGTTGCATTTTTTTATTAATACGTATACATAGTGGAAATTTAAATGTTAAATTTTCGGTATGAATTATTTTCTCTATTTAATATAGGTTATCTAGGGCTTTTGTTTTGGTTTATGTGTGTGCTAGAAAAGCATATATTTGTGTGTTGTAATTTCAAAATTGGGGTGTTTATATTGTAAACTTGGTTTTCTTTCAGTTTTGGCATACAAATGGATTGTATTATTATCGGTTTAGCTTGTTTAATTTTATACCCACAATGTGTTCAACAAAATGCCATAATGACCAACTTAAATTCTTTTATCCCATTTTCCTTCACTAAACCAACACCAATTGTTCTTAGATTCTAATCATCACCTTCACACACTTAATAAAAATTGCTCAATACAATAGCTGTGTGATATTGGCATTTTGGGTATTTTGACTTATGTTAGCCTTTCTCTTGGGCTAATCTTGCACATTTAAAATTTTCCCTCTATATTGGTGCTTTATTGCATGCTGGTTGCTTGACTTGAGTTGCTACATTACAAGAATTTTTGCTTTTGATTGAATCTGCTGAATTTTCAAGTGACTTCTTTCCATCAAGGTGTTGTTTGTGTTGATCTTTACTTGTACACTCTATCCATATAGTTACTTTATGCCTTAAATCTTTTATTGGTTGTCCCTTATTGCTACTTGCAATGATTTTAACTTAGGTGCTGCATTTTTCTTCTTTAGTTCCAACTTTATATTGGCACTTAATTATTATTTTGGATTTGTGTAGTGGCTCCAAAGTGCACACGAATGGATGGTGCTTCAAGTGCCTCAGGGGTTTATCCTCCCCCATATATGGATAACAAATATGCTACGTTACATGAGTATTTTTCAGGGGTTTAGTATGTGAAACTATTTACTTAAATAAATTCTACCTCGATATAAGCATTAGAAATTTATAGGTAGAAGTAAATCAACTGATTGAAAATATTAGCTGGATTGAGTTTGTTAAAAAAGACTAAAAGTGTATCCAATAATTACTTGAGACTTCTTAACCACCTTTAGTTGCAACTTTGAAGAAAAAGATGATGAAGATGGCATTGTCCATTTTTAGTTGCGAAGGAAGAAATATACAATGACGTTTAAGGAATTCATTAAGCAATTTGGTTTTCCTGTTGGTGGTGTTCGGGCCTTACAAAATTCAACCCCAAGATAGAACTAGATAGTGATCAAATATGACATAGAGCCAACCAATTTCATGGCCAATAACACAAAGTCTCACCACCTAAAAAATCATGCATTTCAAATCCTTTATAGATTTTTGGCTTTGCCATTTTTTAGGCATGCTAGAGGCCCTAAGCTTGTCAATGCAAGGGAGGTTTTAATTATTTGATGTATGGTTAAAGGAGTGAGATTGAATGGTGCTTATCTTTTATGGAGAATGATCGAGGATTTGCAATAGAAACCTTATTAGCAAAGAAGATTTCTTTAGGGGGCTTAATGACATTGTTGGCAAAGGTGGCTTATCATTTCAATTTAGGACACTCTCTTTGTCTATCGATCTATATAGACTATAAAATACTTAAAAATATAAAGATCTTATGGGATGAGCCTTGCCAACATTTCACTAATAGGGTGAAATATCTTAGATTAGTTATTAGTGGTTGTGCATGACTACCTAGGGCTGCTCAGGTGAATGACTTAAATGAGGATGCAAAGAAAAAGAGGGAGAATGTTGCATCTGATGAGGCAGATGATGCGAATGCTATAGACCTTGAGCTATACCCCACCCTATGGATATTATGAATCAGGTCGATGATCGATTGGACCTTTAAGTTGGACAGATCGATAAGCTGTAGCATAGTTTAGATGCCATGCAATTGCATTAGGACCACTTCTTCCATCACTTTTGGGAGCTATTTCCACCACCACCATGTAATGACTACCCTAAGGTTTCCTGTTACCATATTCCTATTCATTATGGACATATGTACCACCCTATATACAATCACTCATAATTTAATCCATTTGCATTATCATCACATTAATTAGCATGTTTTTTAGTTAAACCATCACAATAGGTATAATTATATAAAAAGGGACTATTTACTAAACTATGCTTTACAATTGTTTTATTCTTTACAATTTACTTAACTTAGTACAAAAAAAATATAGAAGCAAAAGCACAAAGATAGCATCTTCATACTTTGACTCTTCCTAGTGTTGGCTTTGTCGCTGTAGATTTCGCCCTTAAAGAGTTTGAACTTAAGACCCTACATAGATAAAATGTCATGCTAAGCTAAATAACTTAGTAGGGAACAATCAATATTTGAATAACCACTCATAGTGGTCATTCCCAAGCACACCAATATGTAGCAATATAAGGATACATTTATTCTCATAAAAGGAACTTTTTGAATTAATATCGGGGAAAATATGTCATATTACTTTACTTACAATGCAAGTGTAATCATATACAATGCACCACTATTTAATTATTTCTTTAATAGTTCATTTTCTTTCTGTGAATGTCTGCCTATGTTTTGAGGATGTGGATGACGGGTGCTATGGATACCCATAGGTATCGATCATATAAATGCCCAAAGGCATTAATCCTGTGGATACCCAAAGTTATCAAACCTATACACCCAAATGGGGTCAAAATTATGGTCACAATCGATGAAAAACTGTGGATCAAAATGGGGTTCAGCCTGTAGCAACTACTGTTAGTGTAAGCCCTAGCCCCAATGCATTGTAATAAAGCACTTTGAATTAATAAAATGAGGCATTTGTTTTATCCTTTGTATTCCTGTGCATATCAATTGATAAAATTATCCAAGAGTGTTGTTTCGATTTAAGTTATCATGTGTGAGGCACATGGTTGTAAGACCTTGAAACAAATGAGACATCATTCTAAATATCCCTAGTCAGTCATTGTTATGGGAATAACAATGAATTAAGACTAGTATGCTCTCTCTGATTTTATGAGTTCTATCTTACGGATCATTAGGACAAGGGTGTCAATCATAGATCACAGATACATGTTAAAGAACATGGTGTCTGGATACGATCCGCTCATGAGAACACTACATGGTACAAGTCATAAGTATTTCTCATATGCAAGTTTTGTATCGGAGTTCTTAGACCTGAAATCTCTATGAAACTCTTTATGAATTACTGTGTACTTTGACATACACCTAACGTGCTCGTAATAGAGTGACAAGTACGGGTATGATTGGGTATGCATTGATTCATGTTAGAGAGCATGAGGGAAGTGAAGGGATTACCCCTCTCGATAAGAGAGAAAATATCATCGGCCACTTGATCAGTGAACTTAGAAGTGTATGGCCATACCGAGATGAAATAATGAGTAATCATTATTTATCTGAGAGTTCAGTGTCACTGGAATATCAAGAAAGGAATTAATATATATAAGGATGACTAGTTCCATGCCTTATATTAATTCTGATATTTATGGGTAAGGGACTATGCAAAATTGCATTAGGTCACTAAATGCCATATGCATTTTCATTTAATTTGGAATGCTATAATATCTTGCTAGAGAATATATATAGCCTTTGAATTAATTTATTTATTCATTGCCAACATTAAATGGACCTATAGGATCACACACAAAGCATTGGGCTTAAAATACTTAAATTAAGTATTGGGCATTAATTTGGGCTTTTAATTAAAGTCAAATTAATGTATGTAATGGGTTATAAAATTGCTATTGGGCCTTGGTCCATGAGAGAGAGAAATTCAGCCCACAAGGTTTAATTTCAATTAATTAATTATGTTACATTAATTAAGTTAATTGAGTATTAAAGCCTAAAGGAATTTAAATTAAATTAAATCACTTATATATTTAATGAAGTGGCCGAAATTCCAAGAGGGAAATCAAGGAATTTCGGCACATGCTATTTATTTAAATTAAGTGATTTCATTTAATTAAATGTCTTATGTTTTATTTCAAATTTGAATTTTAAATTCAAAGGAGTTTAATTCAAAATATATTACTTATCTTTAGGAAGTGATAGAGTTTGAATTAATTATCTTAGGATATTTGAATTCAGATTAAAGACTTGCCAAAGGATAAGCATATATATTAAAAAGAAATAAAACCTTAGGAGGTGGAAGAGAAGTTGGCGTGAAACCCTAATTTCCTTGCTTTTGGCGTGAACTCTCTCTCTCTCTCTCAATTCTTTTGGCCCAATTTTTCACAAGGAGAAAGGATAGTTCCTCATTCTCTTGTGTTCTTGGGTAGTAATAGCAACCTAAGAGAAGTACAAAATCAAATTTTGTAGCTTCAAACTATAACCATTACACAATACCGAAAAAGAGAGCTAGCAATCTCGATTTTAAGCCGTCGGTGCAAGTGTGTGTGTGAGAATAGAGGGAGTGGCGTAAAAGGCTGTTCCTTGGCATTGGTGATCGAGATCTAAGGCGAAAAAAGTCATCTTAGTTGATGGCCATCACCTAATTCAACATTAAAAGGCATCAAAAGTTGTAAGTACTACAACCCTAAAATTGCATATTTCGTTTCTAGCTTTGGATATGTATGGTATGTATGATAAAAATTTTTGTTTTCCACTGTGCCATCATGATATTCATACCGTCATATTCCATCAGTGGTATCAGAGCCTAAACATGCTTATTTTAGTGCTTTAGATGCACGAAAAAATTAATTAAAAATCATCATTATGAAAACATGCAAATCTGAAATTTTCTGTTTTGAGTTTTTTGCATTGTTTTGATGTAAAAACGATTTTAATTGATTAGATAGGTATTATAATTAATATGAAATGTTAATATATTTTCCTAAGATGTTATTAGGGCTGGTAATGGTCGGATTTAATTATTTATACCTGATGGTACATGTTAATTATGAAACTAGGTGCTTGTTGGCATGAAAATTGCTATTTTAACAACTAGTTTTCAAAATTAAATGTAAAAATGTTTTTGGCATGTTTGTAAGTGATTTTTAAAGATTAAATATCAGGTCTGGACATATTTTAAATTTGGTTTTAATTCTGGTCCATGACAATTTGATTGATTAATTTTAAAATCACTTAAAACTATGACTAGTTTGTGTTTGTTACATGTTTAATCAAGATTGTTTGTTTTGTTTTGATTAAAATGGTAAAAACACATTTAGATCATATTTGTACAGAATATTAAATCAATATTTATGGACTTATTTAGAATATTAAATGACTCATAAAATTGATTTAAATGTTTATGCATTTTATGGCATTACATAAGCATTAAACAACTAGTTTTTGTTGTTTGTTTGTTTTTGCATGAATGCCGTGTACCATATATGTGTTCTTCATGATTTTATATTTTAATTCATGTTAGCACATATTATATGCATTTTTAATGTTTATGGGCTGTATGACATAAAATTAAAAATGGAAAAATTGGAAATTATACTAGAGTTGATTTATAGCACAAATCTAACTAGTTTGTGTTTTGGGCTTTTAAGAGAACTTATTCAATAAGAGGATTTAGTCCATTGGGCTTCGGCCCAGACCCATCACGGGGTCTTCTCTTAAAGGTTCAAGTACAAAATTTCCATTAATGGGCTTGGCTAAATTAATTAAAATTGGACTTTGTTTTATCCATGAATGCTATGTATATTTATTTGCTAATTTGGTGTGATGAATGGATATGCATGGTGCATTCATGGGCCCTGGGTTTTGTAATTAAATATGGCCTACGAGCCATTATATTTTTTTGTAAAAGTTTTCCATTTATTTCTTAGAATAGAATATACTTGAAGACTTTGTAAATCAAGACGAAGCCCACCGGAGTGGAGAAGCCCAACTCGAAGATTCTTATGTAATAGTATAGAATCTTAGTTATAGGTTTTTGGGCCCATGTTTGTCACACTTTACTTTATGCAATTATTTATATATGCATGCTATGTATGGATGACAAAGCGTATGCCATGTAAGCCGTAATAAAATGAATCCCTAAAATAGTAAGTCACAAAGTTGCCTTCCTAATTCGAAACATGTCAAGGCATCGATCATCGGTCATGTAGACTAGGAGTCTTAGATGCGCCCGATTATCTTTGTGAGGCATGGGTTGTGAATGTAGGTTGGACTTATCATGGAAAGGGATGCCCAGACCTAGGCAACTAATAAATGGGTTGTGCTATAACATCTTAAGATGTTAGCCCATTTGATCCAAGAGTCATGTACGAGACATGATTGGAGTTTTCCTACCTAAGTAACTTAACTTGTTAGGTGTACAAGCTCAGCTTGACTAATAATTTGTTGTGAAAAGTGGATCTTGGCCCACATTAAATCACTAACGCGAATTATTTAAAGGGATATTAATTCGGTTTGTGGGATCATAAATAAGACCTCATTTAATCTTGATAAATTTTATTGTAGATTGAAAATGGCATCTTCAAACAACAATTTCTCATTGCGATCGGTCCTTGAAAAGGACAAATTAAATGGCACCAATTTCATAGACTGGTCTCGAAACTTAAGAATAGTTCTTAAGCAAGAGAAAAAGTCGTATGTTTTGGATGCACCCTTACCTGAAGAACCAGGAAGGAACGCCTCTGCGGTTCAAAAGGAAACTTTTGAGACCAAGAAGAGCGACTCTAACGATGTGACCTGTCTGATGCTGGCCACTATGGTGCCTGACTTGCAAAAGCAATTTATGGACCAAGAGGCTTATGCGATCATGGTGTACCTCAAGGAGATGTTCCAAGAGCAAGCTCGTCATGAGAGGTTCGTGACAACAAAGGCCTTAATTTCTTGCAAGATGGCTGAGGGTACTCCTGTTAGTACCCATGTACTCAAGATGAAAGGGTATATTGATACTCTTGAGAAGCTTGAGGTACTAGTGCCAAAGGAATTGGCCACTGACTTGATCTTAGGATCATTGCCTGCTGCTTATGATCCATTTATGATGAATTATAACATGCATGCAATGAACAAGTCAGTCACTGAGCTTCATGGGATGCTTAAGAATGCTGAAGAGAACATTCGAAAGACCAATCCCGTACTAATGGTTCAAAAGGGAATTAAGAACGGACCCGCTAAGGGAAAGGGAAAGGGAAAGGCAAAACCCAAGTCAAGTGGGAGTGCACCTCAGGCCCAATCCAAGCCCAAGGCGCCAAAACTCAAAGAGAGTGAGAGCACTTGCTTCCATTGCAACAAGATAGGGCATTGGAGGAAGAATTGCGCTCTTTTCAAGGAAAAACAAAAGAAGAATGGAGCCAAGGCGTCCAGTTCTAGTACTTTTGTTGTTGAAATTAACCTTTCTATTTCTACCACTTGGGTATTGGATACCGGTTGTGGTTCTCACATTTTTTCAAATGTGCAGGGGCTAAGAAATAGGAAGTTACTTGGGAAGAATGAAGTGGACCTCCGTGTGGGGAATGGAGCACGAGTTGCTGCCATGGAGATAGGCGACTATCACCTCACTTTACCTTCCGGACTTTATATTGTTTTGAATAATTGTTATTATGTGCCTGCTATGAGCAAAACATTATTTCAGTTTCATGTTTGGATAATGATGAATTTGATTTTGTTATTAAAAATGGCAATGCTCATATTCGTCGCCAAGGCATTTCTTATGGCAATGCCATGTTGCAAAATGGCCTTTATATCCTTGATTTACAAAACAAAGAGTCAATATACAACATTAATACAAAGAGGGTTAAATCAAACGAATTGAACCCTACTTACTTTTGGCATTGTCATTTAGGACATGCAAACGAAAAATGCATTTCAAGACTCCACAAAACTGGAGTGCTTGGGTCATTCGACTTAGAGTCTTATGACACATGCGAGCCATGTTTGCATGGAAAAATGACAAAGAGTCCTTTTAATAAAAAAGGTGAAAGGACTAATGGCTTATTGGAACTAATACATACCGATGTATGTGGACCTTTAAGTACGCATGCCAGAGGTGGTTTTAGCTACTTTGTGACATTCACAGATGACTTCAGTAGATATGGCTATGTCTATCTTATGAAGTACAAGTCTGAAACTTTTGAGAAATTCAAAGAGTTTAAGAACGAAGTAGAAAACCAGCTTGGCAAAAGTATAAAAGCCATTCGATCAGATCGAGGTGGCAAATACTTAAGCCAATAGTTTGACAATCATCTTAAAGAGTGTGGTATTATTTCACAGCTCACTCCTCCTAGAACACCTCAATGGAATGGTGTGTCCGAAAGGAGAAATCGAACTCTGTTGGACATGGTTCGATCTATGATGAGTCAAGCTAATCTTCCTATCTCTTTTTGGGGTTATGCATTAGAAACTGCTGCGTTTCTATTGAACCGTACTCCAACTAAAGCAGTTGAGAAGACACCATACGAGGTATGGACTGGGAAAGAACCCAATATGTCTTTTCTCAGGATTTGGGGCTGTGAAGCACATGTTAAGAAATTAACATCCGACAAACTAGAGTCCAAATCCACTGTCTGCTTGTTTGTGGGTTATCCTAAAGAAACAAAGGGATACTACTTTTACTCACAAGCCGAGAACAAAGTATTTGTTGTTCGCAAGGCTATTTTCTTGGAAAAGGAGTTCCTTCTTAAGAAAGACAGTGGGAGTAAAGTAGAACTTGGAGAAATTCAAGCACCACAAACTCCTATAGAGGATGGTTTGGAAATGGGATCAAGTTCACAACTAGTTGTGGAATAAGAACCCATTACACAAGAACCTAGAAGGTTCGGTAGGGTACGTCAGGAGATTGAGAGATATGGATTTCTAATTACTGACAGTGACACTATTGAGTTAGTAGATCGTGAGGATCCTACTACCTACCGAGAAGCTATTGAGAGCCTAGACTCGAAAAATTGGCTTGAAGCCATGAAATCCGAGATGCAATCAATGTACGATAACCAGGTTTGGACCTTAGTTGATCCACCGGAAGGTGCTAAAGTAATTGAATACAAGTGGCTATTCAAACTCAAAGCTGATAAGACCTACAAAGGTAGACTAGTAGCAAAAGGTTTTCGACAAACTCATGGTGTAGACTATGACGAGACCTTTTCGCCTGTAGTCATGCTCAAGTCCATTAGGATCTTGCTTGCCATAGCTGCATATCATGATTATGAGATATGGCAAATGGATGTCAAAACTTCTTTCCTCAACTAAAATTTACTTGAAGATGTGTATATGACACAGCCTGAAGGTTTTGTCAATCCCAAGTATCCTAAGAAGGTTTGCAAGCTTCAAAAATCCATTTATGGATTAAAGCAAGCATCCCGAAGTTGGAATCTTTGTTTTGATGAGGCAGTCAAAGAATTTGACTTCATCAAGAATGAAAATGAGCCTTGTGTGTACAAGAAGGTTAGTGGGAGCATAGTAGTATTTCTGGTCCTATATGTGGACGACATCCTTCTCATTGGGAATGATATTCCAACATTGCAAAAGGTTAAGCAATGGTTGGGAAAATGTTTCTCAATGAAAGACTTAGGTGAAGCCGAGACAATACTTGGTATTCGAATCTATAGAGATAGATCGAATCGGCTCTTGGGACTAAGTCAAGAAAAGTACATAGACAAAGTACTAAAGCGTTTTAGTATAGGAAACTCAAAGAAAGGGTACATACCTTTGGCTTTGGGAGTTCCTTTGACTAAAGAACAGTGCCCTAAAACCAAAGAGGAAAGGGACAACATGAGTAGAATCCCATATGCATCTGCTATTGGATCTATCATGTACGCTATGTTATGTACTAGATTGGATGTTGCTCATGCACTGAGTATAACCAGTAGGTTTCAGCAAGATCCTGGTGAGAAGCACTGGTCTGCTGTAAAAGGGATTCTAAAGTACCTGCGAAGGATTAAGGATCACTTCTTGGTGTATGGTGGTCAAGAAGAGCTCGTCATACAAGGTTATGCCGATGCTGCTTTTCAGACCAGCACTAAGGATTCTAGATCACAATCTGGGTTTGTTTTTGTTTTGAACGGTGGTGCTGTCAGCTGGAGAAGCTCAAAGCAAGAAACCGTTGCCGACTCAACTACAGAATCTGAGTATATTGCAGCAAGTGAGGCTGCAAAAGAGGCTGTTTGGATTAAAAATTTCATTTCTGGATTAGGAGTGGTCCCAAGCATCCTAGATCCATTAAAAATTTTCTGTGACAACAACGGGGCCATAGCACAGGCCAAGGAGCCCCGGTCACACCAGAAATTCAAACACATACTCAGGATGTACCACTTGATCAGAGAAATCATTGATCGTGAGGATGTCAAGGTTAGCAAGATAGCAAGTGAAGACAATGTAGCAGATCCTTTGATGAAACAATTGCGTCCAAATCTGCACGAAACTCATCTAAGAGCGTTCGGTCTTAGGGCTATGCCCAATTGGGACTAGTGCTAGTGGGAGATTGTTAGTGTAAGCCCTAGCCCCAATACATTGTAATAAAGCACTTTGAATTAATAAAATAAGGCATTTGTTTTATCCTTTGTATTCCTGTGCATATCAATTGATAAAACTATCCAAGAGTGTTGTTTTGGTTTAAGTTATCATGTGTGAGGCACATGGTTGTAAGACCTTGAAACAAATGAGACATCATTCTAAATATCCCTAATCAGTCATTGTTATGGGAATAACAATGAATTAAGACTAGTATGCTCTCTCTGTTTTTATGAGTTCTGTCTTACGGATTATTAGGACAAGGGTGTCAATCAGAGATCACAGATACATGTTAAAGAACATGGTATCTGGATACGATCCACTCATGAGAACACTACATGGTACAAGTCATAAGTGTTTCTCATATGCAAGTTTTGTATCGGAATTCTTAGACCTGAAATCTCTATGAAACTCTTTATGAATTACTGTGTACTTTGACATACACCTAACGTGCTCGTAACAAAGTGACAAGTACGGGTATGATTGGGTAAGCATTGATTCATGTTAGAGAGCATGAGGGAAGTGAAGGGATTACCCCTCTCGATAAGAGAGAAAATATCATCGGCCACTTGATCAGTGAACTTAGAAGTGTATGGCCATACCGAAATGAAATAATGAGTAATCATTATTTATCTGAGAGTTCAGTGTCACTGGAATATCAAGAAAGGAATTAATATATATAAGGATGACTAGTTCCATGCCTTATATTAATTCTGATATTTATGGGTAAGGGACTATGCAAAATTGCATTAGGTCACTAAATGCCATATGCATTTTTATTTAATTTGGAATGCTATAATATCTTGCTAGAGAATATATATAGCCTTTGAATTAATTTATTAATTCATTGCCAACATTAAATGGACCTATAGGATCACACACAAAGCATTGGGCTTAAAATACTTAAATTAAGTATTGGGCATTAATTTGGGCTTTTAATTAAAGTCAAATTAATGTATGTAATGGGTTATAAAATTGCTATTGGGCCTTGGTCCATGAGAGAGAGAAATTCAGCCCATAAGGTTTAATTTCAATTAATTAATTATGTTACATTAATTAAGTTAATTGAGTATTAAAGCCTAAAGGAATTTAAATTAAATTAAATCACTTATATATTTAATGAAGTGGCCGAAATTCCAAGAGGGAAATCAAGGAATTTTGGCACATGCTTTTTATTTAAATTAAGTGATTTCATTTAATTAAATATCTTATGTTTTATTTCAAATTTGAATTTTAAATTCAAAGGAGTTTAATTCAAAATATATTACTTATCTTTAGGAAGTGATAGAGTTTGAATTAATTATCTTAGGATAGTTGAATTCAGATTAAAGACTTGCCAAAGGATAAGCATATATATTAAAAAGAAATAAAACCCTAGGAGGTGGAAGAGAAGTTGGCGTGAAACCCTAATTTCCTTGCTTTTGGCATGAACTCTCTCTCTCTCTCTCAATTCTTTTGGCCCAATTTTTCACAAGGAGAAAGGATAGTTCCTCATTCTCTTGTGTTCTTGGGTAGTAATAGCAACCTAAGAGAAGTACAAAATCAAATTTTGTAGCTTCAAACTATAACCATTACACAATACCGAAAAAGAGAGCTAGCAATCTCGATTTTAAGCCGTCGATGCAAGTGTGTGTGTGAGAATAGAGGGAGTGGCGTAAAAGGCTATTCCTTGGCATTGGTGATCGAGATCTAAGGCAGAAAAAGTCATCTTAGTTGCTGGCCATCACCTAATTCAACATTAAAAGGCATCAAAAGTTGTAAGTACTACAACCCTAAAATTGCATGTTTCGTTTCTAGCTTTGGATATGTATGGTATGTATGATAAAAATTTTTGTTTTCCGCTGTGCCATCATGATATTCATACCATGTCATATTCCATCAACTACATCTGTACTCTATATGCATACCTACCTATCCACAACCAAGCTCAAATGCAAGCATTAAATCAATTTTCATATTACTTCTTTCATCATGTGTACACCTAATCATATTGCATAATTACACATGTAACTATTCAAAATAATTACATTACTGTAATTTTAACTATTATTGTATAATTACAATTACAATTGAACAACTATCATTATAAATCTCTACCTATGTATCATGCATATACAATATGCTCTAATTTTTCTCATATATGCAAACATGTGTCTCATATATTTAAGGTCACAAATTATATTTATTTTTATGTTTAGAATGCTTTAAATATGCTTAGGGAGGTTCAAACAAACTTGGGTAACAATTTGGGACCTAAAATCAAATTTAGAAGGTAACAAGGGAGGGTCACTGTGGTCACTAATTTGGTGCTGATCATGAGATAGGTGCACATTCGATTCTAAACTGGCTCATGGTCTTCAACAAATTGGTTATGACCGTGAGGTCCATTCTGCCCTAAATTTCTAAAGGCAAATTTTTAGGTTCAGTTTTTATGCTCTTTTAAACTTAGAAAATGACATTTTCAGCTAAAGTGGCCTTCTACAAAGTTATTTCAATATGTATCTAGTTTCCAAAAAAATTGAAATTCACTCCATTTAAAATTGTAAATATTTAGATATTCATTAAACAAGGCAAATTACTTGGAATGATAGGGCAGCAAACATAGTTAGAGTTTAAGCTCAATTTTCATCATTTACAATGGGATTCAATTTTTAAATTCTTCATATGAAATTAAGGTTTATGAGTTTAGTTTCTATTCCAATTAAAATTTCTCAATTTTGGTTCTTGTATCTCAAGTTATAATAAAAAAGTCCGGGTTGGTTAATTAAGCTCTAAGACAGATTTTAGTGATTTCACAAACAACTTGGTTATTCCAGTTCTTAATCATCATTGAACTTAATTTCCATGTTAATACCTTATTCTAGCATCTAATAAATCATTCCTCATGGAAGTAGCACCATATACACAATAAAATGCATGAGAAGTTCCCATACCTATTATAGGATCACTATCTTCAAACTCCTTCTCATTTCTTTTCTTTGCCTTTACTGGTTTGTCCTCCGACAAAGAATAAATTCACATATTGTTATAGAATAAAAAAAACTCTTATACTCTCTCTAATTGATTATTAAATTACAAGAAAAAAGAAGATAATAAGGAGTTGTTACCCTGAAATGATAACCTCTAAATTCTCTTTCATCTCAATAATGGGTTGCACTTTTTAGGGGTTAAATGGGAGAAAATGGCTGCCTTAAGCTCTTTGAAGTGGCCGGCCAACCTTCTACCTAAATCATTTGAGTTTTCTTCGATTCTCAAGAAGAATATGGGGAGGATAGGTGTGTTGCTCCCATTGACTCCCATATTAACTTTTCTCAAAAATTGTTTTTAACTACCTTATTTCCCCTAATTTTATATTTCTACCCCTAAACTCTCTCTTTTTCTTTATAATTGAGTCCCTTGGTTGGCTTCTTTCCTATAATTAGTCACATATATAACTTAATTTAAAATGACCACTTTACCCCTCCTCTTTTAAAATAATTACCTATATATCCTAACTAGCAATTCACTAACTGTACATACACACAGTGATCATATTATCATTTAATCACACTACATACTATTCCAGGGTGTAATTTAGGGGCCTTTCCCTTCCCTTTAAAAGAATATCATAATCAAAATTCATACTTGGTTTGAATAGTTACATGTACTAGACCCTCATGGCTAATTCAGGTTTCCATATGGCATCTTCCATGCCATGATGCTGCCATAGCATTTTAACTAAGGGAATTTGCTTGTTATGTAGCTATCTAACCTCCCTAGCAAAGATTTCTTTTGGTTATTCATCATAACAATAGCCATATTATACTTTTATTTTCTATAGGGGAACTATATAGGATTAACCTAATCGATACCTTCGAAGTATGGAAACATAAAAGACATCATGCAACTTAGATAATTCTGAAGGGAGAACCAACCTATAGGCAATATGTCTAACCCATTCTATAACTTCATATAGGCTAATGAACCTTGGACTAAGTTTCCCCTTTTTACCAAATCGTAATACTTTTCTCCACGATGACACCTTTAAGAACACCTTATCTCCCACTTGATATTCAATAACCTTTCTCTTCAAGTTTGTATATGACTTTTGTCTATCACTAGTGACCTTTAATCTTTGCTTGATAATTTGCACGTTCTCCTTGGTATCTTTAACAATATTAGGACTGACTACCTTTCTTTCAGTTAAATGGGTCTAACAGATTCGAGTTTTATACTTCCTATCATATAAAGCTTCACGAGGGGTCATACCAATGCTAGGTTGATAGCTATTGTTGTATGCAAACTCCATTAAGGCAAGGCATCTATCCCAACTTCCAGGAAAATCTAAGGCACAGCCTCTCATCATATCCTGTAGCACTTGAATAACTATTTTGGATTGCCCATCTATTAATGGATAGAAGGTTGTACTGTAGTGGAGTTTTATACCTAAAGCCTATTGTAAACTCCTCTAGAATTTGGATATAAATCTTGGATCTCAATCAGAAATTATTGACATAGAAATCCCATACAATTGGACAATTTCATTTACATATAGTTCAACCAATTTATCTAGCTGGTAGTTAGTTCAAACTAGCATGAAATGAGCCATTTTGGTTAGCTTATTTAGGATTACCCATACTGGATCATGCTTTCTTGGATGAGGGGCAATCCTATAATAAAATCCATTGTGATATTTTCCCAATTCCACTATGGAATTAGAATGGGATTTAACAACTTGGAAGGGAAATTATGTTCAACTTCACTTGTTAGCAAGTCAAGCATTTGGAAACATACTCAACCACGTCTCTTTTCATTCCTGGCCATTAATAAAACTACTTTCAGTCTTTATACATCTTGTAACCTCTAGGATGCATAGTAAAAATCATTTTAAGCACTTCCCGTAGTAAGATTTTCTTTAACTCTTTATCATCTGGCACACATAGTTTGTTTCGATAATACACACCTCTATCTTCTTTTATTGAATACTCCAAAAGGCCTCCTTTGTTTATTGATTGAATTATCCATTCTAATTTCTCATCATCTTTCTAGGCATCGATTATTGTCTACTTTATATTAGGTCAAGCTTTTAGTTGAGTTACTAGTGCTCCATCTAGTGCAAATCCCCATTTATATCGTTGTAATAGTAATGACACCACTATTTTTTGGCTCAATGCATCTGCCACCACTTTGGCTTTACTAGGGTGATAATCAACTCTGTAGTCATAGTCTTTCAATAATTCTAACCATCTATGCTATCTCAAATTGAGATCTTTTTGGGTAAATAGATACTTGAGACTTTTGTGATCTGTGTAAATCTTGCATCTTTCTCCATATAGGTAGTGCCATCATATCTTCAAAGAAAATACTATTGCCACCAACTCCAAATCATTCATGGGATAGTTCTATTTATAAGGCTTTAATTGCCTTGATGTATAAGCTATAACCTTACCATCTTTCTTCAACATACAACCCAATCCATTTCTAGAGTCATCACTGTACATAGAATATTTTTTACCGGATGTCAGTTGAGTAAGAATTAGGGCTTCTATTGACATCCTTTTTAATTGCTCAAAGCTTATTTGACATCTATCGATCCATTCAAACTTAACTTCCTTTCGTAGTAGCTTAGTAAGTGGTGAGGCACTGACTGAAAATCCTTTCACAAAACGGTGATAATATCTAGCTAGGCTTAGAAAACTTCTCACTTTGGGGCGGTTTCTAATTGTCAATGGCTTCTACCTTTTTAGGATCCACCCTAATGCCTTTTAATGATACAATGTGTCTAAGAAAAGAAACCTTCTTAAGCCAGAAATCACACTTGCTCAACTTACCATGTAGTTATTTTTCTCGCTGAGTTTGTAACATAATTCTCAAATGGTCTACATGTTTCGTTTCATTACAATAGTAAACCGGTATATCATTAATAAACACTACTGCAAAATAGTTTAAATAGGGTCTAAATACCTTATTCATCAAATTCATGAAAGCTGCTAGAGCATTAGCAAACCCAAAAGGCATGACCAAAAATTCATAATGGTCATGCCTAATTCTAAACGCATTTTTTGGGATGTATGCATCTTTCACTTGAAGTTGGTAACATCTCGATCATAAGTTGATCTTAGAAAATGACTTAGCACCCTTTAATTGGTTAAATAAATATTCAATTCGAGGTAGGAGATATTTATTCTTCATCGTCACCTTGTTGAGATGCCTATAATCGATACACATCATTAAGATGACATCCTTCTTTTTGACAAACAACACCAGTATGCACTAAAAGGACATACTAGGCCTAATAAATCCCTTATCTAATAGCGATTGCAATTGAATTTTCAACTCCTTTAGTTTTAATGGTACCATTCTATATGACATCCTAGAGATAGGAGAGAGTTTTGGTTAAGTTTCTATACACAACTCTACTTCTCTTTTAGGTAGAAGACCAGGAACTCCTTTAGGAACACATCAGGAAATTCATTGACCATCGATATGTCTTGAAGATTTACTTTCTCTCTCTTGAAGTCAAACACTAAAGCCAAGAATGCTTCGCACCCCTTCCTAAGGAAACGTCTAGCCTATATGGCCGATATGACATTTGTTAAAGGTTTTGATCTAATACCCTGAACTGTTATTCCTTTTCTCTCTACATCTTTAAGCTTTATCATTCTGGCCTTACAATTCACTATTGCTTAGTGTTTAGCTAACCAATCCATACCTAGTATCACATCAAATTCATGGAATGGCAACCTTATTAAGTTAGCTGGAAATTAACTCCCTCAAATCGTAATAGGGTCACTCTTACACATTTTATTCACACAAACACTGTGGCCCAAGGGACTAGTTATCATATATCAAAACCTAACAAATCCATGTTTGTCACATTTTTACATAGGTCCCTAACATAAAAATAAGAATGAGTAGAACCTAAATCAATAAGCACATTCACATCAGTGTTAAAAAAGTAAGAAAATACCTGCTATAACTTTCGAGGCATCCACATCCTCATGAGCTTTCATTGCATATGCTCAGGTAAAAGGTGCAGGAGCAAAGGGTTAATCAATAATTTCAAAGGCATTTCGAGATTGGGCTCTAAACTGACTAGCTCCACCTCCACCTTTTCCATGCCCTTTTCCTATAGAGGGTACATTAGAAGCTCTTCTACTACTTTGCTGTATAAACTAATACTCTTATTTCAATGAGAAATTAGCCATGAAATGATCAATACCACCAAATTTAAAGCAAGCACATGTTAGCATCCTACAGGTACCCTAATACCTTTTAGATCAATAGGTGCACTCTAGTGGTTGTCCTCTGCCCTGTCCCACTAGCATCTCTTTACCCTATCTAGATGATGTAAATATTCTCTATTGTCCATCTTGAGCAGCGGGATTTTAAAAGATTCAGTTGGTTGATCTTCATATGCCACTTGAGGTCTCTTTCCTATACATGCACCACCCCTAATGAATCTTCTTTTCTGCTCTCTCTCCTTCTTAGCCACTTTGCTCTTTTCTACAAGAATAGCTAATTGTACTAGTAGATAGTACTCCACTGACTTCAATAAAATGGGTCCGATCAAATGCTCTTTAATACAATCATTTAAGTCATCCTCGAATTGCGAGCTTTTGAAGGCTTTGATTAGTATGGATTCTGGTACATATTTGCTTAGATGATAGAACTCCTTCTTATACTCAGCTACAATTATGCTTCTTAACATCAAGTTTAGAAATTTTTTGAGTTTATTTTCTTTGTAGGCTTCGGTAACATATCTCTTCTTGAATTCCTCCTGAAATAATTCCTATGTGAGAGGATAAGCAATTGGTTTGTTTTAACACTAGCTTTCATCAATCATATACCGGTTTTTGAAGTAAACATACAACATATATCACTTTCTAACTAGCTGCATATTGGATCTCATCAAATATTCATCGCATCCTTTGTAGCCAAAATTTTTCCTTTTTTAATTCCTCTAATGTAGTGCCAAAGAATTCCTCAACTCTATGTTTCCTAATTTCTACAATATAAGCTTTAGGAATCATCATCCTCTGTAAGATTTGGGCCATATCCTGAGAAAGTTTCAATAGTGCTTCCCTAGGGACAATAGTCATAGGTACATCACCTCGAGTAGAGGTTGAGAATTTTGGATTATAAGGGTTTGATCTAACTGGAAAATTGCTTTCAGTAGTTTCCTCTACTGCTTCCTTAAACCCTTCCATGATCAACTATCTATAAGCAAACAGGGGCATCTGCATTAGGCCAACACAATTAACATTATATACATGCATGTTCTTAAACTCCTAGTAGCCAGAACCTATCTAGGTTCTGATGTAAAAATGTGATGACTACCCTAAGGTTTCCTATTACCATATTCCTGTTCATTGTGGTCATATGTACCACCCTATATAAAATCACTCATAATATAGTCCATTTGCATAATCATCACATTGATTAGCATGTTTTCTATTTAAACCATCACAATAGGTATAATTATATAAAAAGGACTATTTACTAAACTATACTTTACAATTGCTTTATTCTTTACAGTTCACTTAACTTAGTACAAAAAGGAAATATACAGAAGGAAAATCAAAATGATAGTGATAAGTCCAATTTAGTACTTATTTTTAGTGTACTTTTATTTGTGTTTACGTCTTGTTTTGCATGTTTTCCTATTTTAATTGTTAAAATTGTCTTTTTATGCTAAATATAACTATTTTGAGAATTGTGAAGTTTTTGAGTGATTAATGGTGTATTCTTGTGCTAAAGTCTATCATAGATTGAGATTTGTTTAATGTTTAATATTTCGCATTGAATATTATTTTGAGTTCTTAGTCAATGATATGTATGTCTTTGACTTACTCAACTCATGTCAATTTACTATTGTGTTCTAAAAATAAAGGTAAAAGTTTGTTAATGATTTTATTATATTTAAGATTTGAATTAATAATATGTTGAGGTTTGATGTTTTGAAAGAGGATTTAACTAAATTTTTAAGAGTTTAAAAACCAAATTTGCATGCTAGGTATTTGATTGTTGTTAAATAAAGGATTTAATATTCTAGAACGATATTCTGAATAATATATCTATCTTTAACTAATTTTCCATAACAACTTGTGTTATCATAGAATTGAGTCATTAATAGTATAAGGTGAGGTGGATAGTCCCTTAGCAAAAGTGTTTTAGTTACTGATTTCTAATGCCATTTAATTTTTTTCTGCATTTAATTTATTTTAGCTAATTGTAGCTTTTGATTTGTTCGATTGCTAATATAGATTAGTCTAATCTATAATCACTTTACAAAACTTGAGAAATTCTTTCACACATCATTTATTCTAAAATTTGAAATGCACAATCTCTTGGGTATGATAATAAAAGGTCTTAATTTTATTTTCCTATATTACTAGCTGATCTAGTACACTTGTTAGTTATTGGTCACCTTGGTTGTGATATTTAAGTATTATCATATTTGGTTTTCCTATAGAACATTTTTAAATAGGCTATATTGATATCTTCCAATATAAACCTATTTGGATGACAAGTTTTGATGTGGATCAACTTTTTGTTATGGTTATAAATTAGATTTTTCCCTTGATACATGTTATGGTTTTAAACTTGCAAAGGTTCACATCGTTTGTATCATGTACTAAGTTAATGTGGGTTATCAATTGCAATGGTTTCAGTTTGATTTGTTCTCGAAGCTTAATTTTGAAATCGTTACTTTTCTTTTCAAGCTCATCTAATAATATCAATTCTATTTAGTTTTTAGTTCTTAATGTTTAGCTTCTTGATAGTCTTTATTGGTATGAAATTAATTTTCGATTGCATTCTCTAATTGTTTTCATCAATCGATGAGACTATACCTTAAATGTAGCAATTAAATTAATAAACATCAATAATATTAGCCTAATATGTCTACTTTTCCTTTTCAATTATTTTTACTACCTCTTACCACTGATACAAGGCTCAATATCGGTCTAATGTCAAACCATTAAACAATTTAGATTCACATAACTTAAAAAAGAAATTCAGAGAACAACCTGGATTTGTCAATTTGAAAACTTCAAATTTGCAGAGCATAAAGATATTCAAAGAACATTCAAAATTTCAATGGATTTGCAATAAGTTTTTTTACCAACTTCATTTCATAATGAAATCTGATTTACTGTTTAAATTTTAAATTTTAAACTTGTTTAATATAAAATGTTGGTAGTTTTGTTATTCTTCTATTTACTATTTCAATTGCAAAAATTGCCAATGCATCGGAAGAAGCCTTTGTAAGATATGCTGGGTTACATGCTGTACATATCGAAATGCTATCAGCATGAAATCTGTATGTCTCAAATTATTAGATAATTATTAAAAATTTTCATATTTTTAGTGATGGATAAATTCATCACAAATTTTTTTTAGCAGGAGGTAAATCTACTGACATAAATATATTTGCCATCGTTAAATTTACCTATAAAACATATCATTTTGTCAGAAATTTACCTATAAATTTGTCATTTATATTGGTAAATTTAGCAAAGGATCATAAAATTCCATTAGTAAATTTAACAACAGAATTCAATTCCATAGGTAAATATGGTAATTCACAACAATGTTTTGGTCTGGATCTCTAGATGGAATTACTAACAGATTAATTTTTCCATCGGTAAAATTATCTACAGAAATATATTATGTCGGGAAAAATCCCTACAACCAATTCACCTAAAACATTTTTTGTTGAAAAATTCCATCGTTAATTGTGATTCCTTACGGAAAATCACTTAATTATGTTGGGAATTTTTATCTATATTTGAAATTTTTCTTGTAGTGACCTTAATATCTTTTACTCCAAACTAAATTTCTTTCTCCTTTCTACCATCTTCATTTTTCTTTCGTTCCTCACTTCAATCTCCATCTAACCGAATTTATGAATATCAAATTGACTAAGTTGTTATGTAATTTCAAAAAAATTCATATGATTTTAACCTAATTTCATTAATTCCTACATAAATCTATAAAAATTATAACTAAATACTTACTTGTAAGTTCTTCTAACTTGAAATTCTCCAACTTTCTTCACTCAAAACTCCACTTGATCTTATTCTAAGGTAGAAAAGATAATGAGGATGAGATTCTAGATAAATTTAAGTGAGATAGGGTAGGAGAAAGCTCGGAAAAAAACTTGGTTATTGATAAATTATAGAGGAGGAAGAAATGGGAGGAAAAAGAAGAGAGGAAAGGGCAAACTAGCTTTAACCTCCCCCTCGTTATAGGGTCAACCTAGCTTTGACCATTTTTAACATGTGGTCTATATTAAGCCACTTGTCACTATTTCATTGTCTATAAGCTCTGTTTATTAAATCATCTTAAAAATTAATTTAAAAACATGTAAAAATATTAATTATAGTGTGTTTAAAATTTTAGATCAATCCGAGTTCATTTCGATATATTTCTAAACTTGGAGACGAAAATACTAGTTTGAAAATCCTAATTTTTTAAAGTTGTCCAAAATTTTATTTTTTACTTCCAAAAATTTATTGAGACTATTTCTAATAGTTTTGTGAAATTGGAATGATTTTTTGAGGTCCAAAATGTTTTTTTCTGAGTCGGTTAAAATTGGTCAACTCTTTTACTATTCGGGTATTTTTTTCTCTGTGTCTTTTGAGGATCTATTTAACCTCAATTTTATCTCAAATTATATCACTAGACTTATCATATATTATACCTTCTAATGATAAAGAAAATAGTTTATGGATCCTGGTGACTCCTGGTGGTACTATTTAACCTAGTGTCGCCCGATATCACTATTTATTGATTGAAAAGTACTATTTATCCAATCAGAATTTTTTATGCACTACAGAAATCATCTACATTTGTAACACTCTAAGATTTAAGCAAGATTTTCTTTTTCACACATCTGCACAAATATTGTGGAATGCTCCCATCTAGTAATCAACTTCTTCGATGTATACTTTCTTGAGTTGAATCTATAGAGGTTATGTCTAGGGTTTACAAGGAATTGAAAACTCTATTTGAGAACGAGATTAGGAATTTCAAAGTAGGTCTTTTTTGAGCTTGGAAATATTTAGGGTTTTTTTTTTACATTTTCCTTGAGAGAAAGCACAAGTCCTATTTGTGAGAAGATGAAGAAGAAGGAGAAATGGGAAAAACACAGTGAAAATTTTTTTATTGTTGGTCTAACGCTTATGTTGCATCTATGTGACTTTAAATTGAATGTATGTCCATTATGTTAGCAAGAACCAGTCTTACTAATGTAACACGTCAGTATCGTTACACTTGAAATAGATGCCAGCTTAACTGAGGGATATTTAAGTACCGATTTAATAAGTTCAAGGCATTTTTACTCTAAAAATAACTTTAGTGGGCATCTTATCCTATTTGAAAATACTTGAATGACATTATTTGAAAATACTTGAATGACATTTTAGCATCTTTCCTAATAATAATTGATAACTATGGAAAAAATATTTTTCAAAGCCCAATCAAGTCGGCTTAGTAGCACTTGGTAGGGCCTAAAACCCATTAACATGGAAAGCCAAGCATGAGCTGGAAGATAGGACAAGGGCACACAACTACTGATTGGATTGATGGGACAGCAAGTCCTATCAGTCCACTAACACAAGTCAGCACCATACCTTCACCCACTTTCTATCACTTCACCGCTCACCTGCTTCAACTGCTAGTTATCACGCCCCAAGTACTTTAGTACTCCCCCTTTATCTCCTTTAAATAGCCTAAAGCGTAATGGCTTTAGGTATTGAACATCTGAAACTGTCTCTAGAAAGCTGTTAACTTAAGCTTCGGAGTGCTTACATCTGGTCCGATCGGGGCACTCTTTCTTACAAAACTCTACTGACTGATCAGGAGCTATAACTGTCAACTCTCCTTTCTTAGATAAAGACATTTTACGCTTTACCATTTGGTGCTTTCATCGAGTGCTACGATAGGTTTGAGATCTAATTAGCATGCAGCCTCCGAAGAATATGATCGCAATGGCAATAGCCAAAGTAGATCTAGGTCCATAAGGAGAAGAGAGAGATCTTCCATATCACCTACATGGGGCAACCTCCTTCCAGAATTTGACTATGTCATTATGCGGGAGCCAAAAGACACCTCTATTACTCTCAGGGACATATGTGTTATTTTGAGTGACTTCACTAAGAGCATCATCCAAACGATTAGAAAAGGAAAAATTCCTAGAACTTTTGAAAGAGATCACAAAATAAACTTCGTGGCCGAAGACTTAAGAAGAAGAAAAAGTAAAGGAATCTTCATCAATAAGCCATGAGCCCATGATGGTGGAAGAATGGGAGCCAAAACCTTAGGCAAATATGACAAGGGAAAGGGAATAATGTCCTCAAGCAGAGATTCTCCCTATATCCCTAATAGATCCTCCACCTCATCCATTGGAGATGATTTATCCTTCATGTGCACATTGAACTGCAGTCGCACAAAAGGGCAGAGAGATGAGTTTGCCTCAACGACCATGAGCAGGGAAGACACGTGGTTCAAGCAAAAAATTCAAGCAGTTTGGCTTGACGGGGCTAAAAAAAGGCATGTTTGAGGGAAACACATGTAGAAATATAGCCTCCCCGTTTTACAGGGAGATCACCAAGTTTGAGCTACCTTTCAAGTGGAGAGATATGGTAATGGATAGGTACACAGGTAGAATTAACCTTGCCACTCATCTTGCAAAATATCTGACAAAAGTATAGGTTTAAACCTACGATGAGAGGATTGCCTGTAGGATCTTTCCCACCACCTTGGAAGAAGATGCCCTCAACTGGTTCCACGAGCTTCCTCGGGAATTAATTACCTCCTTCTAATAACTCAAAGAGTTGTTTATCATGTGGTTTGTTGTGCAGATGCAGGTACCGAAGTTGGTAAGCGATATGTGCAATCTTTACTAAAGAATCGATGAATGTCTTAAAAACTACATCGACAGGTTCCAAGACACAATGCAGGAGGTGAGGAACGTAAGCATGAAAATGGAAACCAGTGCCTTGGCTGAAGGCATCATTGATCGACCACTATTTTAGATGATTACAACAAGGCCACCTATCAAATTTTTTGCTTTGATGGAAAGAGCTAGACGTCACATTCAGCTGGACGATGCCTTAAGGTCCAGCCGGGGAAGGAGGAGGAGTAATGTTATGGATAGGCTCTAGCACCCAGATGAATGCTTATTTAATAGAACTTCTACATCCGAGCGGATAGTAAGGAGCCTAGAAAAAGCCTCCATTTCAAGAAATTTGGGTAAAAGAAAGGAGGCCGAACGGGTTCGATCAGATATGAACAACGGCCATTAGACTCGAACTTTCACTTTGCTCAATACCAATCCAGCACAGGTACTAATGTGGATTAAAGAAAAACACCAAAAGGTGAATTGTCCCAAAAAGCTATTCGAGAGGAGCAAAACCACCTGGAACCATAACAAGTATAGTAAGTTTTACAGAGACATCGGTCATACAATCGATGAGTGTTACCAACTAAAAGAAGAAATTGAGCAACTCCTGAAAAGAGCGTGACTCAAAAAATTTATAGGTTCGACTAGAGGGGAAAGTCCCTGTAGACGGTCGAATCTTAAAAAGGATGATTCTGACTCAAACGACGACAACGAGCAAAAAATTCCAAAGAATACGGATCCTTGCCGATCGTACGCGAGGGTTATAAACATGATCGTCGGAGAATTATCCTATGAGGAATACCTCTCTAGGAAAAGAAAGGAGAAAGGTATTTACATCTGCCATTCATCCGATTGGCTAGTGCCAGTCACAATATCCAGTGAAGATGCATGAGATATAATGTTTCCCCATGAGGATGCTCTCATCGTTAGGGCACGAATTAATAACTTTAACATTAAAAGGATATTCATGGACAATGGTAGTACCATGAATATGCTCACCCTTCAAGCTTACAGAGCCATGAGGCTTCCAATCGGAGAGCTGAAGGCAAATGCCACCTCTCTAATCGGACTCGGTAATGCTACCTTCCCGATAGTAGGATCTATAGACTTATTTGTCAAGCTTGGTCAAAAATCCCTCACCCACACTTGGAAGATAACATTTATGGTTATTGACATGGTTTTTTCCTATAACGCCAATTTTGGTAGGCCTCTACTCTTTCAAATTGGAGCTGTCAGCAGCATTCGGTACATAATGATGAAAATCCCAACTAGAGAAGGTGTTGCCATCCTAAGGGGCAATCAAAGGGCATCCAGAGAGGCCTACATCACCATGATAAAGCAGCAGAAAGAGGCCATGATGGTGGAATTAAGGCTAAAACTATTCGAGCATGTAGAGAGGTAGAGGATGGATCCAGCAAAAGAAGTCAAGGCGAGGACAATGTCAAAAGGCAAGAGGGTTCAAATAGGCACTAGCATGAATGCAGAAGTTGAGGAGGCTATCAAGAAGGTTTTGATGATCAACCAGGAGTCCTTCACCTGGAAGCCAGAGGACTTTCTTGGAATTAATCACCATGTGATCACCCCCAAACCTAATATGGATCCAACCCATAAGCCAATCAGGCAAAAGTTGTGAATGCATGCACCCGAGCAATGAAATTCATTTCTGAGGAGATAAACAGACTATTAAAGGCAGGTACAATCTAAGAGGTCGATTGCCCGGAATGGCTTACCAATGTAGTTCTAGTAAAGAAAAAGTCGGGAAGGTTGCAGATGTGCACAGACTTTACAGATCCTAACAAGGCATATCCGAAGGTTAGCTACCCCCTGCCAAGCATAGATCAACTAGTAGATGCCACTGCTAGCCACACCATCTATTCCCTCCTCGATGCATATGCCAGATACCACCAAATTATGATATGGCTACTCGATCAGGAAAAAACTAGTTTCATCACAGATGATGGAACCTTTTGCTACAAAGCCATGCCGTTCAGACTAAAGAATGCAAGTACCACATATCAGCATCTGATGAATAAGATTTTCAAAGATCAGATCGGCTAGAATGTGGAAGTTTATGTGGATGACATGATTGTCAAAAGCAAAAGCCCTGAAGAACATCCTACCGATTTGGCGAAGGATTTTTCCACACTAAAAAAATTTTGGATGAAGCTCAATCTAGAGAAATATGTCTTTAGGGTCCCCTCAGGAAAATTCTCGAGCTTCATGATCTCTTAAAAGGGCATTGAAGCTAATTTCGATAAAAAAAGACCATCTTGGAGATGCAGCCTCTAAGCAGCATGAAAGATGTTAAAAAACTGAATGGCAGAATAACAGCCCTCGGAAGATTCATCTTCTCTTCGGCCAAGAAGAGCACCCCTTTCTTCAAAAACTTAAGAAAGAATGAAGCTTTCAACTGGGGAGTGGATTACCAATAAGCTTTTGATGAATTGAAGAAGTTTCTCACTAACCCACCACTACTTAGCCGGCCGCTTCCAGGTGAAAATTTATACCTATACTTGTCAACTTCTAGTGAAGCTATTGTAGGTATCCTAGTCAAGGAAGAAGAAAACTAGCAGTTGCCCATATATTATGTGAGCCAAGTGCTCAGGGGCTCAAAATTGAGGAAAAATCCCATCGAGCAACTCATCATCGCCCTCATGATGTGTACGCAAAAACTAATGCGGTACTTTGAAGCGCACATAATAGTGGTTCGATTGGGTTAACTAATCAGAAAAATTCTTCAGAACTCGGACCTGGAGGGAAAAAAGGTGGGTTAGGCAATCAAGCTCCTTTTCGTGGGATGTGAGGTATGAGTCTAAAAAGGCAATAAAGGCCCAGGCTTTGGCAAATTTTGTTACTAAATTTGGTAGGAAAAAAAATGATCGATCAGCCCAAACATCCTGGATGGGAAATGATCATAGATGGAGCTATAAATAATACCCAAAGAGGCTTAGGTATCATGATAATAGGCCCCTTGGGCATCATCAAAAGGTACACAATAAAACTTACCTTCAAAGTTTCTAATAATATGGCAAAGTATGAGGCACTTCTTCAAGGCCTCAAACTACTCCATATCATATGACAGGAGTCAGTCACCATCAAGAGCAACTTCCAGCTAGTAACCAGCCAAGTTTTAGACACCTTCGAAGCAAAAGAGACCAACATGATTCAGTATCTAACAAAAGTCAAGGCTACATTCAAGATGTTGGAAGAGTTCGAATCAGAGTGGACCTTGTAAAAGGTGTCAAGAGATCAATAGCCGGTCTTGATTGACTTGCTAAAATGTCAGCTTTCGAGCAAGGAATGTTAGAAGAAAACATCACGATTGTCGACCAAGTGTCCTCCTCTTTAGACGAACCAGATATGATGAAGATTGAGTCAGCACAAGATACCTAGATGGACTATATCAAGTGATACCTACAAATAGGGCGGCTACCAGAAGACAAGGTGGAAGCCCGAAAGGTATCATGTAAATCTTTAAATTATTCTGTTATTGATGGTGATCTATACAAAAAAGCTTTCAATCACCCCCTAGCTCAAATGCATGATGGAGGAGAAGGGAGACTACATCCTAAGAGAAATCTATGAAGGCATTTATGGCGCGCATGAAACTGGTAGGGCCATGGCAAGAAAAGTACTCCAAGATGGATACTTTTGGTAGAGTATCTTCAAAGATGCCCGGGAAAAAGTAAGAAGGTGCCAACAATGATAGATCGATGATTTCAGTTAAAGCCATTAACTTCGAGCAATGATAGTCTCGATTGAGGATCTATGATCGGCTCAGCTTATCCGTTAAAAGCTTATTTATAAATTAAATTCGTTCACTAGGTTCGATGTTAATCCAGAACAAAAAATGTGAGATGCATTCGTTTAATCTCCACCAACTTACTTGCTAGGTTCGACGTCAATCCCGAACCCAAAATACGAAGGCCAAAAATTAAATTAGTAATCTCTCCTAGGTACTGTTGTGAGTCCTAATACGAATTAAAATACAGACTCGATGTAAGAAATTGGCAACCAAAATTTTGAGTAAATGCAAGATCAAAAGATCATCTGTTATGCTTGACTTTTCTTTGGCTTGCCGATCTTGATAGCCTATCGGATAATAGCCCAAGTGAATGCGGGATTGAAAAATCATCCGCTATGCTTGATGTTATATGCCTAAAATCTAAGTTATAACTCATGCAAGATTTGTGAGGCCCCAAACAAGATCCTAGTTATAAATGGATGAATTAATGAGATTTTATTTGATTAAGATGAAATTAAATATGCAAAATTCAAATTTGAGTTAAGGGACAAGTGAAAATGTTATTTTAGCTTTATGTTTAAATGTGATTTACTGGGCATAAAGTTATTCAAGGGTCCAATTGAAGTATAGAATAAAAAGTTTGGGGTCAAATTGTAAAGATGGCTCTTGTAAGGTCAATTTTAAAATAAGAAGATAAATGGGGTCAATTATGAATTAAAAGAAAGAAAGGAAGGGTTAATTTATTAAAGAAGGAAACAAAAGGGGTAACTATTTAACATGCAAAAAGAGTGAGGGCAACTTTCCAACATGCAATTTCTAGGAGGACCAAAAGAGAACTTTTTCACCCCTTTAAAAGGCTAAACTCTTGCATATAAGGGAGATAAATGCAAGAATTGGTAGGATTCTTTGAGTGGGACGGCTTAGGGAAAGGAAATTTTAGATTTTTGCTTTCTTTTCTCATCTCTTATTTCTCTCTTGATAGTCCTCCATCTTTAATCTTTTAATTCTTCAAGTGAAACACTTTACATGTGGATGATTTAGAAGTTTTAAGAGTGAATTATCAAGAAGAAGAAAAGAGTAGAAAGAGCAAAGGAAAGGAGATGGTAAATGAGTGAAGGAAGCTTGTTGTGAAATTCGGCGAAGGTGAGGAATTGAAGTGTAAAATAAGCTTTGCATGTGTTTTTTTTTTTGTTACATGAATGTAATGATGTTAATTATGCTATTATAAAAGTTGGTTTATGAAAGAGATGAATTGAAAGCATGCAAATCAAATTTGAAAGAAGAAAAGTTAACGAATTTGGAATTCTGGGTTAAGTCTCTTTGAACCAGTTTCAGAATTTTGTGAATATCTCGAGTTTTATAGCTCAAATTTGGGAAATTTCAATTGCTAATTAAACTTAAGACATGGATTCATAATTTTGTAGGAGAAACCTAAATGTGATTTTGTCCCTAAGTATTTTTAATTTTTACTTAAAATTCGTAGTGAGATGCTGTCTAGTTATAGAGAGTAGGTTGCAGTATATTTGAAATAATTTTTGATAGAGAAGTCTAAATCCTATGAGGAAAAATCCTAGATAAAATAGACTTATAGGAGAATAATTTTCATTGAGGAAGGTTGGATTAAATCTATACAAATTTTCTTTTATGAATTTTCTAATTTGTAACTAAAATTGATTTTGTTATTGTGAACTGCTGTCTATTGTTAACGAACAGGTTATAGTGTTTTTCTTATAACTCATGATAGAAAGCTCAAACTGCTATGGTACAAAATTCCAGTTAAAATAAACTTAGAGGAGTACAACTCTTATGAATAAATGTTAGTTCAATTCTGTACTTATTTTGTTCCACAAATTTTTCAATGTGGTCACACAAACTATTTTCGAAAAAAATGCACTCTTGGATAGTCTATAATGTTTGGGTTATAACTCCAAATTTAATGGTCCTCTTTGACTGGTATTTGAAGCATGAGAAACTAGTGACAGGCTCTTTGCCCCTCGCAACAATCCAAGCATTTACAGTAGCCACCACTTCGGCAGCTTTTTTCTTTGCCGCCTTCTTAGCCCTCTTTTGTGCAGCCTCGTCTATTGGTGTCGCTCTCTTCTGAGTGGATGATCATTGGGTGTAAAGATGGTTGTGGCTTTTCATCATCGAATTCATCCCTTAGCTGCAACCACCTGAGTGGGTACTGTTCCTTCGCGATTGACTGAGGCGCTACCAATCCCGTAATGGTTAGAAAGGGACGAGCGACGGGAATGATTGAAACAACTAGGGCAGAAGTGGTTGCAGCAGCAACAGTAACAAAGTGAAAGAATGAACTTTCAAAGCTAGCAAGATCTTTCTCTTATTCGTTCTTCTCTCTTCCTTAGCGGCGCGCTCGACCTCCCTTTTTGCTTTAGCCCGATCGATAAGCTGCTTAGTGACGTCATCTCCTTTCACCATTATATCTGCAGCTGCATCATAAAGATGAAACGAGATAAGTATCTTCTCCAATACAATTATATTCAATGCATGATCACCAATTTATGCTTCTTCTTTGCTCCAATTTTAATGCTCACATTCTGTGTTTGTGTTAGCCCCGAAGCTGGAAGATCCATTCATCGTGCTTAATAGATAATCGTGGGCGTAGGGCTCCCCTTTCCTCACCACGGCTGCCATCAATTTTTTGATGTCCTTCTTATATATCTCCTGCCCACTGGCTTGGTATCTCAATTTGGTCTGTCCTCCCGAGCAAACAAGTGGAACTCCAAACCCGTCGACCATCCCTATCAGAAAATATTTTTCTTTGTACCCCTTTATAGAGGATGGAAGGATGAAAAGCTTCTTTCTCAGTTGGCTAGTGAAATAACAATCTGATCCATCTTTTTGGCTGGAGAGCTAGAAAAAAATATGTGAAGAGCTCTAGCGTCAGCGCCACCTTCTCAATTTTGCACAATATTCTAAAACAAGCAACTGATCTCCAGCTGTTTGGATTTAGCTGATTTGGGGCTAGCCCGTAGGCTTTCAATACTACTATTTCAAAGGCACCAAAAGGGAGTCGCATCCCTGCATCCAAGCTTAAAGTGGACAAATGAACCACTCATTATTTTGGCAACCGAAAGGTCCCTTTGTAATCACCATGGAAGGTGGATAGGCCATCACAGATACCTCCGATAGGAGACCATACCGAGCAAAAATCTCGTCCACTTCTGCCTCTGTCAATCTTGAATGATGTGCGAGAGGTTCGAGACTCTTGTACTCATCAATGAAGCTTTTGTCTATTGATTCGTTGCTGCTAGATGCCATTTTCGATGGAGGGGGAGAAGTAAAGAACGAGATGAATGAAAAAATCAAAGGCAAAGGAACATAAATTATTTACTTACTTGGGTAATCTTGTAAGAACTTTGAGAAATCTTCGAAATCTGAAAGTAAAAAATCACTAGAAGTGTCAAAGAGAAAAGGCTCACAAAGAAAATTCGGCAGAATTTTGATAAAAATTGATTAAAAGTGAAGAAAAATCGCACCAAACTTACCTATTTATTGGCAAAAAACTTCTAGAATACTCCAAATGCCCCTCCATGGTATGACCGCCACATGTCTTCAATCCATTATTACATTACGAGGAACGAAGTACCGTTCTTGATACACGCACAACATTAAATCAAAAAACAACTATCTAAACTGAATGGATGCGTCTCTTCAGGTTGGTGCCTCCTAAAAATTTAAAAAATCCTGTCGAAAAATAAATTTTGCCTGATTGGATCATTTGTAGGGTGGGCAAGTGATAACTACGAAAAAAATATTTTTCAAGGCCCAATCAAGTTGGCCTAATAGCACTTGGCAGAGCCCAAAATTCATTAATAAGAAGAGCCAAGTGTGAGCTGAAAGATAAGACAAGGGCGCACAATTGCCGATCAGACTGATGGGACAACAAGTTCTATTAGTCCACTGATACAAGTCAGTACTCATGCTTTTCACCCACTCGCTGTCACTTTGCCACTCACCTGCTCCAACTGCCAGTTATCATGCTCAAATACTCAAGTACTTCTCATTTATCTCCTATAAATAGCATAAAGCGCAATTGCTCAAGTTATTAAATATCCGAGACTCTTTCTCTAACTACTCTTTCTCTAGAAAGTTACTAACTTAAATTTCGGAGTGCTTACGTCTGGTCCGACCGGACATTCTTTCTTGCAGGACTCTACCAACGATCAGGAACTACAACTGTCAACTTTCTTTTCTTAGATAAAGAAATTTTACTTTTTATCAATAATTGATAGATGGGATTATGTTATATAATTAATTCAAGGAAAAAATTTATAAAAATCAACATATATAATAAGGGCCAATTAATTAATCAATAAGTAATAATTTTCAAATCACATTTTATTGAAGCTTTCCGAAACGGCAATGGTTTGGTTAGCAGAGCAAGAATTATTAGAGTTTCTTTCATTTATTTTTGAAAATACGACCAATTTTTATAGTTAATTCTTTGTGAAAGGCTAATTTGGAGTTACACATGGATAGCAGGGGACCTCGTCATATCTGATCGAAAATAATGCATAGGTGGAGCCCTGAGCCAAGCAAAAATTATTGTGCACACAAGTTGTAGCTGTACAGTATCACACGCTAACATTACCCTTTTGTTGTGATTACAGACTGAAACATTAGACAATAGACAGCATATTCAAACGGAAGGAGCAGGAGATTGGCCGATTCTGATGAAGAAAAACAAGGAATAACACAGCGTCAAAGAAGAACAAAGAAATATTTGATATGGGTTTCTCTAAAGACAATCTAAAAGGCTTTATTTTGGCTTTATCATCAAGTGCTTTTATAGGTGCAAGCTTCATTGTCAAGAAAAAAGGCCTGAGAAGAGCCGCTGCAGCTTCTGGTGTTAGAGCTGGTAATTTTTTTTTTTTTTCATGATCTCAATTGGGTTTGTTCTTTTGATAAATGGGTTTGGAATTTTGTAGGTGTTGGCGGATTCTCCTATCTATTGGAGCCCCTGTGGTGGTTGGGCATGTTGACGAGTAAGTTTGGTTTTGTCTCTTTATCTCCTTTATTTGTACAGGAAATTTCTGTCCGTTGGTGTTACTCAATTTTAGAGATTGAACTTCGTTTGAGACCATTGACATAAAGAACTATTCATCAACGGATACATGACTCTTCAAAGTGTGAATTCAAATAATTCGAAGAATGTAATTTTAATTTTCGTGGCTTTATCATTATTATTTTAATTTTTTTGGGGCACCATAAGAAATTTATTGAATTTTTTCTAATAGTCAAATTCGCAGAAAGCTAGTTGATCAGTTTGAAGGAATTGTGATTTCTTATTCCATTTGATTATTTACTGTTGTCTGTGAAAATATCTTTGCTGTTTTCTCATATATAGTGATTGTTGGAGAGGCTGCAAATTTTATTGCATATGCATTCGCGCCGGCAGTTCTTGTTACCCCACTTGGTGCATTAAGTATCATTGTCAGGTACTCTCTGAATGTTGCATATGTCTCTTTGTCCAAAGTTTATTTAGTTACATCTTCTGAAATCGTGTCCATCACTCTTGGATGGATTCGTAGTGCTGTGTTGGCACACTTTATCTTGCATGAGAAGTTGCACAAGATAGGGATTTTGGGTTGTGTAATGTGCATTGCTGGTTCTATTATAATTGTGATCCATGCACCACAAGAGCACCCTATCACTTCTGTTCAAGAGATATGGACTATGGCAACTCAACCGGGTAAATCTTCACATTTGTATCTTTTCATTTATTTTATACCAGCACACTTTTTTTAGCTAACCATACTGCTCTCCATTGCAGCCTTTTTGCTTTACGTAGCCTCAGTCATTGTGCTTGTTTTCATTCTTATGTTCCATTTTGTGCCACGATGTGGGCACTCAAATGTCTTAGTTTTCACTGGGATCTGCTCATTGATGGGCTCTCTTTCGGTAAATCATTTGAATTATTGGTGGTACTCTTCATTTTTTTCCTTTCCTTTGAAATATAATTTTGACTGTAGAACCAAATATATCATTGACCTTGTGAAAATTTTGCTCGAATAAATCTGTAGTGACCAGAATTATTTATTGGCATGCTTCACACTTCACATATGTTCTTTGCTTTAAATTTGTTAAAGTTGAAGACCTTTGGTTTTTTGAAATTAAACAAATGTTTGATGAATAGATGTTATAAATGGATTTAGCAGTTTTCTTGGTTAGGATATGCTGGGAAGAATTTCCCCAAGTGCACTGATTCATGTGTATTGTGAAGCATTCACTGATATGGCTCTATCTAGTGGTTAGTTTTGCTTCTTTCCTTTCTCAAACAGTGGATTGATGAACTGATTGAAATCATATTCTTATATGTCACTTTTATTTCTTTTTCCTGTTTTGCAGTGTATTCACAAATAGTATTCAATGTGCAGGTGATGAGTGTCAAAGCTGTTGGAACTGCATTAAAATTGACATTTGAAGGGAATAATCAATTAATCTGTGCAGACTCATGGTTTTTTATTGCAGTTGTTATTACATGTGTCGTCACTCAAATGAATTATCTCAACAAGGTTAGTGGTGCCAGTCTAAAGCTTGTTATTTCCACTCCAGTAATCTGCTTTCTTTATTATATCTGCAAAATCTTGCCAGTTGCCATTGCATAGATACAAGAGTGCAATACAAATTACCTGCTTGTTCTATTTTCTTTAGTTTGAAAATTTTCACTTCCAGATGCTTTTCATGCATCTCCATGTTCAGTCATTTTAAGCTTGTGTAGCTAGCTACCATTCTTCCTTGGTTGGTTCAATTATCCCCTGTAGGAGCTTTTTCATTAGTGTTGTGTGGGTGTTTTTTTTTTTTTCCTTTTTTTTACTCTTTTTCTTTTTTATTTTTTATTTTTTTTTTCTGAGAGGGGGATGGTGGGGGGATGCTTCCTTCCTTGTCTTAAGATCCATCTTAACCTTGTACACTAATGCGAAATTTCGTCTTTGAAGTTGTAGTCACTATCACTTTCAGGTGAAAAAGGTAGATATGCTCAAAACAAAATTTCAAATATATCAAATATGCAATTCCAAATTGTTGCCATGACTTAAGCTTTTCTTTGCTTTGTCGACAAGTTAGTCTGGGACTAACTTGCTCTTCTAGGGTGGTAAGTCCATTTTGGTCATGTTTTGGGAAATAAATTGAATCTATTCATACTTTGTGCTAAGCAGGGAAGCATGACTAGCAAAATATCTTCAATAGATGGGATCCTTGACTTGAGATACTTCTAATTTACTTTTTCAAGTTCTTTTTCTGTCTGTTCATTAGTTATCAAAGTTGCAGATACTATTGTGGTTGAAATTCTCCTATTTATCCACTGTAATGGTGTGCTGCTGCATGGAGAAAACCAAGTCGTTTCTAAGTTTTCTGCAATGACTGCTTATTGATTAGAGTATATACAATAAGATAGCAAAAGGAATTCTCTGTTGTATACATGAAACCTTGGGAATTATTACTTAGATCTACCATAAGTAAAGAAACAAGGAAAAAAAAAATCCATTTATGTTGTTTATATTTCAAAATTTAAGGAAAAACCAATAGCTTAAAAATCCTTTTAAGTCCTAGTTTGGAGCAAGATGACTTAGTGACCTATGTGGAAGAATTGTAGCTTGATTTGCTCCACAAACTGCTGTTGCTTGCCTTGTTATGATTGATTATTTGATTTGATCTTGGAATTCTTCAATGGCTTCTGCAAGGGCCCTTTGGCTTATTGCCCAAGCTAAGCCCTTAAGGACTTAAAGTTCAAAATTGCAGTTGAAGTTTGGATATTTTGTACCTTTCTGATATGCATCTATTCCATTCTAGGCGTAATTTGCTAATTCATTTATTAGTTATTTATTATGGTGAACTGTTGTGAATTAGGTATAACCTATCTATTTTCCTGCCCATCATAATGAGATGTATTGTTTATTCGGAGATCAATTTCCTTTTAGAACAGCTGAAGTGAGTGCACTTTGTAGATGAAGTTTGCCTCCAATGCTCTAAATCTTTACATACTTACTTCTGATAGAGCACTATTTTATAGGTGTTCAATAAAGCTATGGGCTAAATTTCTTTTCTACATCCATGCTATGTGTATCTCTTGTTTGACGAGTTATAACATGTACTTATCCATAAAAAGTTGATGCAATTATTATTGTTATTGTATTTCTAAAATCAACAGTTCTAATGCATTAGGCACTCGATACGTTCAACACTGCAGTTGTTTCGCCTATTTATTATGTCATGTTCACATCACTCACAATTCTTGCCAGTGTCATCATGTTCAAGGTACGATTACATCACTTGTGGCAAGTTAACATTGTTCATACCATGATTTGATACCCCTTTTCCTTTGATAATTTTTTTTTTAATTTTTTTTTATAGCTTAAATCCCTATGTTAGTGCGAGAAACAAGAATGCAGGTTCATCTTATTATTACATATATATATTGACTAAAAGACGTGTTTAACTTAACAAATAGAAATGCAAACAGTGTATACTTAGTTGGAGATTTCAATCAAAGCAATGGTTTCCTTTAAGACTTTTATCCCTCATTACAAGGTGGCGGTGATTAGGCAAGATACACCTGTTTGCAAGTTCAGGCCTAAAATTTGAACTGCATAAAGTTTAAATCCAAATTGAAGTCAGAGTTCTCAGGGTAGGAGCACTTTATTTATTTATTATTTTTTTCTTTTGGGTGGGGGAAGATAAACTTGTTCCTTTTTCTTTCTTATGAGAAGTTTCATTGAGTCAGAGAAAGGAAAGTTCACGGAGGATAAGGAATCCTCCTATATACTCAGTAAACTCTAGCAAAAAGAGAACATAAAGAGCTAGTCAATATCTTGTCCATTCATGAAATCTCTCTATTTTAGTCCAACAAAGTTATCTATAGAATGACAGCAGACTTAGTGCTCAAGGATTGATAGAAAGGTATATTAGACACTTATCAGAGTGAGTCTTATTATACTTCACAACTCAACATTCAGATTTGGGGATTTGGGATCAGTATTTATGTTTTCCAAAAATTTATGGGTTTTGATTTTATATGAATGGTGAAATATACCTTTCAGGATTGGGATGACCAAAGCATGGGGAGCATTGTATCTGAAATATGTGGCTTTATTGTTGTGCTTTCTGGTACTGTCCTGTTACAGACAACCAGAGAGTTTGAAAAAAGTTATTGTTTTAGAGGTATGTCACATTATTTGTTCCTGAACTTTGTATTTGTTTTCTGTTAAATCAGTGCAAAAAATATAAACATTGGGTAATATTCTTCAGCATTTTGAATGACTAAATCTGGCTATGCAACTCAGGCGGCTATGCACCATTATCTCCTATGCTATCTACTGGACTCTGCAGTGGCAATGGTGAATATCTGAACCAGGAAGAGGGAGAGTTGCCGCCTCCTGAAGAAATTTGTTTACGAAGACAGTAAATGAGTATATGAATGTTTTTCCAATGTCTTATTATACTTCCTGCCTCATCTAGTTATTCATGGGAAGATCAATGTTTTTCCAATGATATGCCAATCAGTTGATGCTGTCAGAGCATGTTTTCCAGTTCCATCCAAAAGAAGGTTTTCTGTGATATGGTTGTTTAGTAGCTCTGACGATGTATTTTGCAAAGGCATGGACTGCTTACAGGTTCTTTCATAGTTGGGTATGTGTATGGTGCTTTCAAGATTGATGGTGTGAGGAAACAACTTTCTGCATTGTGAAAAAAGCTGCATTGCTCCCCGGGGATCCAGACACAGATGAAATTGAAGAAAGTTCAAGTCTTTCGATAAGTTTTTTAAGCTATGAAATTGATGCACAGATATTGAAAGTGAGTGTGTGGTTGAAGGTGTAGATGTTAACTGTTTGTAGGCATGTTGATAGATTGTTCATAAGGTAAGAAGAGTGGAAAAATATGTATTCTTTGATCAGTTTTTTCTTAGGAATAAATGTTTATAGAAATGAGAGATGCATCAGCTGTTGAGATTGTAAGCCATTTGTTATGTTATTGCTTTTAATTGTCCAATAAAATTATCATAAACAATATACAGAAGGGAAAAGATTGAAAAAAAAAACCTTCACCTTTTTTGTGTATTAAAATACTTCTATGATTTATTTTAAAGCAAAAATGTTCCTACTTTAAGGGAAATTGGTATAAAAATATTTAAGTAATTTTTGTCAATTCTAAATTAACGATGTAAGGTGATGTTGACAAATGGCAAAACATGTTATGTTAGTATTATATTTTGTCAATTCAAAAAATAAATTTTTAATAGTTGAAATTGAAAAAATATTTCGAAAGTCACATATATAAAATTATTTATAGAAGTAATTTGATATCAATTTTCATTGAGTCATAGGCATTGCTTAAAAATAAATAATATGAAATTTTAGTACAATGTAAAAGTTTTATTGTTTTTTTAATTTTTTTAATCTTTTCCTATATTTAGAAAAGAGTAATGATATTACAAAGAACATCCAAAGAAAGGGTAAGAGTGGGATAATAGAGAATCCAGTCGTATTAGCTTGCCAAATAAGATATGCAAGAAAGACCAGAATAAGTACTTCGATACTTTAATTAATAGATTCTTAGAAAGAGAAATTATAGAGTGAGAAAGTTTTAAATAACATTACTTAGAGAAGTCTTAAATGGCACTATTTGGAGCCTTCAAGAGTAGAGCTATTTATAGTGTATGTTTGGTACCGAGTATTGAGACATTTGAGTGCTTATTAGTAGTATGACATAATTGATATACCGACTACGATGGATAGGCAGCTTATGTCAGATGACATCATACAATGAGATTATGTTAGATCGGCCGGTAACATCCATATACCACATAGAAGGACATAAGGCACACAAAGACATTGAACTAAAAATTACTAAGAAATCGAGTCCAATTAAAGTTTCCTTATCAAAATGTTTCATATGCTAATCGCACAACATATACAAGCATTCATATAAATACAGATAGAATATCTCAACTAGCTTAGTCACATATTCGGGGATACATATATACTTACATAAGGTTTGTTTACAAGATATTACTTTTACATACAACATTTTAAGAGTAATACAAAATTTCTTCACTTCACACTAATTATAATTCAGGACAAAAATTTCTAATACTATGGTCTTCTACAAGACTCAACACCTTAGTGGGTATCGGTGGTTTCTTAGACTCCAAAACTTGCTCTACAGCACCATGCTAAGCATGCAACCTAGTGGGGAGAAAAATATGCAAATGACAACTATTCACAATAATTGTCTGCAATTTTGCATGCAAATGAGTGCATATATTTTATAGAAAAGAGACATGTACAATACATGGTAAACTACATAAGTAAATAAAGATGTGAACAAATTAAATTATAGGGTTAATTACAAAAAAAGATCCCAACTATAGGGTACTTTGCAATATTTGTACTAAACTTTATTTTTTTACAATTCGAGCATTAAACTTTCAAATACTTTTTAATATTAGAACTCCATCAAAATTTCTATTAGTTTAAATGGAAGCAGCTGATGTGGACGCTACATGGACTTAGCGATGAAAATTTCCATCACTATTCCATCGTAAAAAATAATTAAGCTGCCACATTAGATTTGTGTTTCCCAGAAAATTAGCGAGGAAGATTTCCATTGCTAAAAATATTAATTTTTTATAATTTAATTAATGAAATTTATAATTAATTTATAATTATAATTTATAAATAAATTAAATTATTTAATATTATCTTTATTTATATTTTCTTAAAAAAATTAATTATAAAGATGATGAAAAACAGAAAAAAATTTAATTGGCTTTAAACCAATTTTTATAAGTTTGAAAATGTTGGTAATATAACCTAATTAAATTAGATTTTAATTCTATCATGATTAAAAACTAAAAAGTACTCATAACCGTTTGGTTACTGTCAACCCATTTGTTAACTAGAGGGAAGGAAAATTCTAAATAACATAATTATAAATAATAGGAGAATATTAATCGAAATAATATTTCCCTTTTAAACAAATTTTGCTATTTTCTTTCATTGCTAAACTGTACATAATAAAAAAATTTATTAATTATGTGGGATGAATTCATGGATTGAGCTATACAAGTAAAAAAGATGAGCGAATAATCATTGTTGGCATTATTTATTTATTGTGTGAAAGTTATATTTTGCCGCTCTTAACTTTTTCTAGTGTGGCTAAAAAATATGATTATTTTTTTGGTTGTTTTTATCTTAAATTTTTCAAAATAGAGACATATGTCTAATGATATTTTAAATAGGTAGTTTGTCCCTTGCATGAACCTCTTAGTGGATTTTTTTAGGATTCAACGTGATTTAGTTGGAATAGATAGTAGGTAGTTTCATGGGTTTTTCTACCTTTTTATGTACCAAAAAGAATATCAATGAAAAGTTATTTATTTTTGTTTTATGCCCTTAATTTTTAAAATAGAGAAGTTTTATTAACTTAAATATTTTTTTCTATTTTTCATCATCTTCATAATTAATTTTTTAAGAAAATATAAATAAAGATAATATTAAATAATTTAATTAATTTATAAATTATAATTTTAAATTAATTATAAATTTAATTAATTAAATTATATAAAAATTAAATATTTTTAGTGATGGAATAGCGATGAAAATATTCGTCGCTAATTTGCTGTGAAACACAAACTTGATTTGGCAGCTTAATTAATTTTTGCGATGGAATAACGATGAAAATTTTCGTCGCTAAGTCCACGTGGGCGTCCACATCAATTGCTTCCATTTAAACTAATATAAATATTGACGAAGTTCCAACATTGAAAAGTATTTGAAAGTTTAGTGTTCGAATGGTAACGAAATGAAGTTTAGTACAAATATTGAAAAGTACCCTATAGTTAGGACTTTTTTTTGTAATTAATCCTAAATTATAACATTTTACTTGGCCCATCATCTTCCATTTCGATTGACATGGATTGAGACATAGAGAACAATAAACACATATAATACCGACAAGATAACAGATAGCCTGTTAATTTTTGTAAGTATGGGTGATGGGAATAAAATAAAAAGATTCTCATATTGAGCATCAAACAGAAGAGGTAATAACCTTAATTATATCATAAACCAAGAAGTGTCGTAGCACCAATATCAGAAGACACCGTAGTGTCACAAAAGCACCTACAGACCCCTTCCAAGCATGCCTATTCACACTACAAGGACTCAGCAAGCCGGCACTAGTATTAAATATTGACCATAGACATTCAAAACAAAAATACAAAAGAGATAGGTTTATTGTATACTCCCATTCACAAATATGTATGTTGAAATGCATGACATTCCCATACCACATAAACAAAAAATTCATGATCTAATGCAATAATATCATATTTGTAAGTATTCATGTGGTTGTTATAGCCTTTCCAAATTGCTTATGAAAATTTTAGGAACTTTTAGACAAAACCAGATAACAAACATGAGAACAACATGTAACACCCAATATTAGGACATTGGTTCGAGCACCGAAGTGATACTCTTACTAGTATTGTAGGGTCATTTATGTTGTCCAAGTGAACCATTTATTACCTATTATGTAAACCCATTTGGTATAAACATATTTGTAACCATCATGTTGTAACTTGGCATGTAATTTCCATTTATTATTTATGTCGTAATGTAACTATTCATTCGGTAAAATTTTAGATAGCATGATGGCTATAAAATCATACCTACCTGCCTATAAATTTAAACAATACACTACCAAATAATCTACAACTCAAACTCTATAATTTCTTCAACCATCACCACCCACTAATCACAATTCATCCATATAATTATCACAAGTATCAACCAACACAAATCTATACGATAACATAATCAATATACATATTTATGGTTATACATATACATAATTCACTAATAAACATATAACCTTCACATAATTAACTAATTTATTATATGACCAAAATAATTATACCATAATATCTACATCTTCTCCTTTATGTCTTATTTACATGATAAAATTGAAGATTGTTTTGATTTACCCTCATTAGCTTATATGTCCCTGCACACAGTCAAAACAATCACACATCAAGCACCATAATTGCTTAGTGTTGGATACAATACTGTAATATTTTAGGTTGCTTAGTACTATTGGAAACAATACCGTAATATTTTATCACATGCATCCACATACATCCAAACCTATTTATACACAATTTCTTCATTTTCACTTAAAAATATATATTACTATTTTTTTCTTATAAAAAAATTTTGACTTCTATTCCATAAACTACTTCTTAATTAATATAACCTTTATAAATAGCCAGATCCCACCATTAATCCTTATTAATTAATAAGTGTGAGTTATATTATGTTTTTAGTGTGTTTTAAGTGTTTAAATTAGTAATTTAGTCTTAACTTAGTTGAATTTTTGTTTAAATAGTTAATTTATGTATTTTTAGGTTTAATTACAAGTTTTAGTATTTTTCAGGGCTTATTTGAAGAAAAAAAAGAAGTTAATTGAAGAAAGGAAGAGTTTTGGGGAAAACTATAATTATGGGAAAATTGGCAGTTGAAGCATGAATAGGAGAAGTTAGTCACTTGGTTGAGTAATGTCGATCACTCGACTGAGTGATGAAACACTCACCTAAGCGTCAAATTTCACTCTTCCAAGAAGACTTTCACTCACCCTCAGAAGCAACTCTTTCTACACCAGGAAATCACTCTCATGAGGGATAAGGATCACTCGATTGAGTGAAGAATCACTCTCCTAAGTGATTAAAGTTACTCCCTGAGTGGTTAAAGGGAATAAATGATAAATGACTCCCTCTTCTATTAAAATTATTTTACTTGGAATAGGAAGTTACAAAGGTAGGAACTTCGTCTTTGGAGCTTATAAAAGGAGCTTAAGACATCAAAACTGGGGAGAAAGGGAAGACAGTGAGAAGATAAATTAGAGACACACTAAATTACAAGTTTTAGTTTGGTTTTTACTTTAGCTTTCAAGAGACAATAGCATAGAGTTTGAAGTTATACTTTGTTTTTCTATAAAAGGGTCATTAAGGGAGTTTCTCTACTCTGTGTGTTTGAATCTTTTTATTTATTTTGCTTTAGTTTTCAAGATGAGGTGTGAGAAGTTCATTTTAGTTTTGCTAAAGGATACTTGAATCCTTAACTTTTATTGTAATGACTTAATTTTTCTTAATTCAATGCAAGTTTTATTATTTCTTAGTTTTGAGCAAATTCTTATCTTTGATTGTATTAAGATTAATTATTAATTTATTTAATTAATAGTTAATAATTGATTTAAGTATGATCTATGATATGCATGTTCATGGATTAGTTCATTAGTGTTGATGCATGTTAATTTTCTAATTTAGATGTACTTATGTATTGTTAAGAGTTGATTAATATTAAGAAAAGTTGAACTAAAAATAAGTTGGATTTAAGTTTACTTGAAAAAGGATTTAATGAATATCTAGAATTATAAAATTGAATTTTTATGCTAAGTATTGAATTATTCCTAACAAGAAGGTTTAATGCTTAGAATGATATTCTTAACTAAGATATTTGGCTTTCTTTATCTAGTTTTTCCATAATCACTTGTGTTCTTTTGAAATTGAGTCATTGCAATATTAGTTAAGCTGGATAGTCTTTAGCAAAAGTTATCTTTATTATTGATTTTTACCAACTTTTATTATCTGGTTTGTTTAAGTATAGTTTTATTTGTTTAAGTTTTAGTTTAATTGCATTGGTTTTATCATTTTAGTTATTTGAGTTTTTGTTTTTAGTTTAGTTCTCTTTTCGTTATTACAAACTTGGGATTTCTCTCTTTCTTTACACTTAAGTTTTCACTCTAAAAATCTAAAATCTTTTGCACTTTGTATAGTTTCCCTTGGATTCGATATTTGGGATTTTAATCTATATTTTTCTATATTACTAGCTGATCTAGTACACTTGCTAGACACTGATCATGTTTTTGGCACCGTTGCAAAAGAAATATTGACATTTGGTTATTTGTTTTAGATTTTTAAAGTGGATTTTGTGTGTTTTTCTTCTTCTCTTTTTATTTTCTATTCTTTTATTAATTTTATTATTTTATTTTGCAAGTGTTAATAGTTGATGGTAAGAGGTGTCCAATTTTACTTATTGACCTTGAAATAAAGAGGATATTTTATAGGATTAGGAGATTATGAGACACCATGAATAATAAGGGATATGTGTAGACCCGCTTCTCAATATTGATGACCTACCTCGTAATGACCCACCTATAGATGATCCACCACCACCGAGCATAGAATAGCAAGACATGAATTACCAAGCTCAAGGGGATGGGTTTAGACCTAGAACCATTGGAGATTATGTTATCCCTAGGTAGAATGAGGAACATAGAACTATTAGTATACCTCATAATCAACTCTTTAAGATAAAACCCATTACCATCACCATGGTACAAAGGAATCAATTTTTAAGAACATAGATAGAGGACCCAGCCTAACATTTTGATATCTTGTTAGAAATTAGTGATACCGTACAAATACCAAATGTATCCATAGATGATATAACACCCTAATTCCACTAATCATGCATGAACATCAATCATCAACATCATAACCCAACAAAGATAAGGCAAGGATAAAAATAAACAGTATAGGCCATAATTATTACATGCCACAATAACTTAAACCAACTTATAATTAAAAGGCCTAACATAATGCTAAAGAAAATACATAATGAAATCCTCAAGCAACTACACTTAGTCAGATCTTCTCTTTAAAGGCTGACTAGCCACCAGCTATCGATCCACTAGAGCTTAATCAATACCTACACGGATAACAAACTCGTGCTAAGCTATAAAGCTTAGTGGGGAACCCAACTCCAAGAATAAACTCTAATAAAATATCGTAAAATCATTACACCCTTCAAATTAGGGAAATATATAAGTCTACAATATTAAACGATCTCACCCTTATTATGCCAATTGAATCTGCAATCTTAAACATGATTATTATTCTTACAATTATCCAGACCTTATAGTAATCAATAGTACAGTTTTCATCGTAAGCATTTAATCACATTTATTATTTATGAGATACCTTTAATGTTCAATCAAAACACAAGGGAGCATATATATATCATACATCATCAATAAGAGTTATTTTAGGCGTCAATACTTCACATATGTCATGCAATCATAGTTATATAAAGCAGAGTAGAGAACTGCATTTCATTTATATCATTCTAGCCAAAAATGAATTCAATCAAGCAATATAGTAAGCCATTTATCATGTTCACATTACATAGGTGAAGCAATCGCTATATATATATATAATGTACTATTAAATAAGGATATATGTACATATATATATATATATATATATATATATATATGTACATATATCCTTATTTAATAGTACATTGATGAATCTTTTAACTTTAAATAGCCTGCCTAAGTGCTAGTTCAGAGGGTGGATAACGGAAACAATGAATACTGAAGGTATCAAATGATGGACCTAAAGGGCCAAACTATGGTTCCATAAAGGAACAAAGCAATAGACCCAAACGGGGTTGGCAATGGTTCTAGCAAGGAACAAATAATAGACCTAAACAGGGTCGAATGATGGTTCCATAAGGAACAAGACCCAAACGGGGTCAACTATGGCAACTGCTGAATCCCTCTAGGCATGCCTATCTAATCCAAAAATAAACTAAGACCCATAAGCTTTATCACTTTAAGAATGTCTTGAATTCATCATATTCTTCCTTATTTAATATAACATTTTCTTAAATCATTTTCCACAAATGAACACATATCATTCATTTACATAGCAATACTGGCTTAAAGCCCCGATATTCAAGAATGCATATCATATGTTTATATACTTGCATAGCCAATGGATAACTTATATCTTACACTATAATGCTTTAGCTTAATGATAATTGAGTATTATGCAATACTAGATCAAAGCAATGTTTTAGGAACCTAATGTAATACACGTCATTGAATATAAGATCAAGAAGTAGCAACAAACTTTGCATTTCAAGGTTGACTTGGTAATACCCGATGATAGTTCGTGAGAATGAAATCATACATATAGTCATATAACCCATACGCACATGACTCCCCAAGAAAAACATATTCTATAAAGAAGAACATACTTGAGTGGTTCCTCAATACCATTTCTCTTTGCATCATTATACTCAATTTAGTCATCGCACATTCATTTTATTCAATACATATACATGCATTCTATGTCTCACAAGTAGTGAAAGTAATCAAATGTGAGATTAACGTTTACCTATGTCCTTTATAATGCCTTGGAACGACTTCCCCATTCAATTATTTCGTTAGAAACTCTTATGGCTTATTAACCACCACTTAAATTAACATAAACTTCATGTACATTACTTATGGTCCATTTAATTCTCTCCAATTATATTTTGTAATACAGGATTCATGATTCATAAGGAATTTATAGCTTAGAGTGTGTAATAGAACCATTAAAAGAAAACATGTGAGTGGCCATGCCAAAGAAGGAGGTGTAGGCATACACGACCACTAAAAGAGAACAAAGGCCAAATGCATGGCCAAGCAGAAGGAAAGGTAAACCATGCACGTGGCAACGCAAAGAGGAAAGGAAAAGGCAAGGCGCAGCCATGCGGGGAAAAACTCAAGCCATCACGTGGCCATGCATAAAGAACCAAAGGGAACACGCGGCCATGCATAGGAATCCATAGAAAATCACTTGGCCACGCATAGGCAACCAAAAGAAGACACATGACCACGCAAGGAAGGAACAACAAGAGGCATGGCCACGCACTGAAGAAATAAAAAAGCATGGGTATGCATGGCCACGCAAGGGGAAGAGGAATAAGTCACGTGGCCACGCAAGGAATTTCAGCAGCCATGGATAAAACCCCAATTTTTAGCTTGAAACACAAATCTCAGGTCTCATCTTAAGCACTTAGTTTTAATTCATTATAAATTCATCTAAATCTCTACAATTTAATCCTTAACTTCTACTAAGGGAACAAATACAAGAACATAGGAAGGAAATCATCAAGTAACTATCTACATAAAGTTCCCGTACCTCAAATACTAGCTTCATTTCCTTAGGAAGTCCACTGATCTAGCTCTTTCTTCCTTCTCCTATCCTTGATCTATCAGCTTCTCTCCTTTCTCCTCACACAGAGGGATAAAAATAGGATCTTGTAATCCCTTATAACCAAAAATCATAAATGAAGAAGAGAAGAGGAAGAAGATATCTTTAATTAAAGACATTACCTTTAATATTCACTCACAAGCCCTAGCTCCATTCTCCAACCCGTAACTAGCACAGAGAGAAAGAGAGAGAGAGAGCTGTCTCTCCAAAAAATGCCGATCCCCTCAATCTCAAATCCTCTTTGTTTTCCTTCTCCAAGAAGCTATTGAGTGAGAAAGTGGGGTAGATATCTCATTGTGTGAATTTCCAAAATTGCCCTTATTCAATTTGACCCCATTAACTTATCTCTTTTAACATTAACACCCAAACTTCTAATTTACTTCAACTATATCCCTCTTTAATCTTAATTTTAACCATATTCAATTTACATACATGCTAAAATTACCAAAATACCCCTAATGGGTCTTAACCTTAACAATGCAAAATAATTCAATATTTTCCTTAATTAACCATAATTCTCTTCACTTTACTATAATTCGGTTAGGGCCATGATTGGGTCCTTACAGATGCTATTAGGCTAAAATTATTTTCTTGTACCCTTATTAGTAAGGCAAGGGATTGGTTGCAAAATGCAACCAAAACAATCCATTTAATCATGGAAACAAATGCAAGAAACATTCTTATGTTGATTTTTTCTACCCACCAAAGCAACCCTTATTATGAAAAATATTAACAATTTCCAGCAATTGTATGAGGAATCATTCCATAAGGCTTGGGAAAGATTTAGAAGACTCTTAAAAAGTTGACCACACCATGAATTTACTATGCATCAACTAATATCTATCTTTTATGTAGGTGTGAATCAAGCTACAAGGTCTCTCACAGATGCAGCCTGTAATGGAAGTTTTATGAACAAAATCTCTGAAGAAGCTTTTCTTCTCTTTGATGAGATGGCAACCAATGATGCTTAATTGGCAAGCTATAGAGCCAATCCAAAGAAGTAAGGAGTACATAATGTAGATGGGATAGTTATGCTTAAGGCACAATTTGAGTTAATGAGAAAGAAGCATTTAAAGGAAATGAGTGAGCTAAAGGTACAAAATGTGCTTACTTTAGGAAATGGAATGTATAGAGGAGTATAAGAAAATCTAAAAATTAATAATGGAGAAGGTTTAGGTCCCATAGTGGAGGAAGTGAATGCATTGAACCCTTTTAGTAACATCTATAATATGAGATGGATAAATCATTCTAACTTTTCATGGAGAGAAGGGAACCAAACATCTACATCCAACCCATAACCTAGGGCCCCATTTAACAAAAATATAGCTTCTCATAGCTATAATCATCAATCACATCCCACTCAAGTCTATGCACACTATCCATCTGCATATCAAAACAAACCTTATCAACCATCGGGATTCCAACCAAGACCACAACCCTCATAAGATAAGAAGCCTAACTTAAAAGAGATATTTGTTAGCTTTATGACCTCCCAATTCAGATTCATGGCTAGTCAAGATGCTAGATGGAAATCTTAAGATATTTGGATAAGAAACCAAGATACATCTATTAGCAACTTAGAAAACCAAGTAGTGTAACTTGTAAATTCCATTTCTAATAAAGCTCGAGGTATATTTACATCTAATGTGGACCAAAGTTTAAAGGAAGAAGCCAAGGCAATCACTTTGAGAAGTGAAAAAGAAATAAAAGAAGCTTAAAATGGTAAGAACTCTAGAAAAGTGGTGGAAACAATAACAAATGTAAGTGGTTCTAAATCCAAAATTATTAAGGAGATACCTCTTATTGTTGAGGAAGGTAAAGGTAAGGAAAAATTTATTTCTACTATGCATGATGAGTCTCAATTACCTTTTCCATCTCTAGCCATGAAATAAAAACATAATGAACACTTATCTAGATTTTTATATATGTTTAAAAAGTTACATGTAAATTTACCATTTGATGAAGCTTTATTGCACATGCCTAAATATGCTAAGTTTATGAAAGAGCTATATTCTAATAAGAAAAATATAGAGGGTGTAAAAATGGTTCAATTATTTAAAAATTATAGTGCTATTTTAATGAATAAAAATCCAAAAAAATTAGAGGATCCTAGTAGTTTTACGTTGTCTTGTGAGTTAGGAGGGAATTTTATTAGTCATGTATTATGTGATTTGGGTGCTAGTATAAACTTGATGCCTTATTCAATTTGTTGAAAATTAAACTTAGGATACATCAAGGAAACCTGAATGGTACTATAGTTGGCAGATAGATTCGTAAAGAGACCTAAGGGTATTAGTGATGATTTATTAGTACAAGTAAAAAATTTTATATTTTCAAATGATTTTATGGTAATGGATATAAAAGAGGACCATAGAGTACCATTGATAATAGGAAGACCATTCTTGAACACAATAAAAGCATTAATAGACGTACATAGGTAAATGGTCATTTTAAGGTTTAATGAGAAATAAATGATTTTTAATGTGAATAAGGTGATGAAAAACCCCTCTTATAACTTTGAAGAGTCTATTTGCTTTATAAATAGTGGTAAAAAATGTGTGGAGAAGAAGCAAGGAAAAATTTTATTGGATGATGAGCTTTAAGAGTGTATAATGCATCCAAAGAATAAGGAGGAAGTAGAAAAGATGGATGAGGAGCTGATAGAAGAGTTAGAAAAAGATCATGATGAGGAAGGAATAAAGGAGGAAGAACTGTCCCCTCCTAAGTATGAAAATAATTATGAATTTAAAACTCTTCCTTTTCATTTAAACACGTGTTTTTAGAAGATAATGGAAAATTGATAATAATTTCTTCATTTTTGATAGGTTTTGAAGAGCAGATGCTTATATAAAGTGTTGAAAAAGCATAAAGGCGCCATTAGGTGGAAGAATTTTAATTTGAAGGGAATTAGCCTAATTATTGTACACACCGAATACCTATGAAAAGTAATTTCAAGTCGGTGGTACAACTCCAAAGGAGACTAAATTTTGCAATGCAAGAAGTGGTGAAAATAGAGGTATTTAAACTACTTGATGCAGGTATTATCTATCCCATTTATGATAGTAGTTGGATTAGTCCAATCCAATGTGTACCTAAGAAGGGGGAATGACTATGGTGACTAATGAAAATAATGAACTAATCGCAACATGCACAGTGATGGGCTAGAGAGTGTGTATAGACTATAGGAGATTAAATAATGCTATTAGAAATGTTCATTTTCCTTTACCTTTCATTAACCAAATGTTAAAAAGATTAGCAGGGAATGGATTTTATTACTTCTTAGATGGTTATTCAGGGTATATGCAAATACCTATAGTCCCAGAAGACCAAAAAAAGACCACTTTTCACATGCCCTTATGGCATATTTACATATAGGAGGATGCCTTTTGGTTATTGTAATGCCCTGACCACTTTTCAAAGGTGTATGATGGCCATATTTCATGATTTTATTGAAAAATTTATGAAGCTTTTTACGAATTATTTTATTCTATATGATTATGATTTTGAGTCATGTTTATCTAATCTTTCATTGGTCTTGGATAGGTGTGGAGAAACTAATCTTATTCTTAATTAGAAAAAAATATCATTTTATGGTGAGAGAAGGAATAATACTAGGGCATAAAATCTATAAGAAAGGAATTGAAGTAGATAGAGCAAAGGTAAATTTAATTGATAAATTACCTCCCCCTATGAGTGTTAGGGGCATTAGGAGTTTTCTTGGGCATGCCGATTTCTATTGTCGATTTATTAAAGATTTTTCTAAAATTATAAAATCACTTTCTAATTTACTGCTTAAAAATGATGCATTTAACTTTGATAATAAGCGTTTGCAGGTATTTAACTTGTTAAAGAAAAAGTTAATTACAACACCGGTCATAGTATCACTTGATTGCACTTTGCCATTTGAGATAATGGTGATGCTAGTGATTATACAGTGGGAGAGATTTTAGGCTAGGGGAGGGAAAAAGTTTTCATACCATTTATTATGTGATCACACACTCATAGGAATTCAAGTTAATTACACCACCATGGAGAAAGAGCTTTTAGAAATAGTATATTCTTTTGAGAAATTTAGACCATATCTTCTTGGTACCAAAGTCATAATATGGTCGGATCATACGGCCTTAAGGCACCTCTTCACAAAGAAAGACTTCAAACCAAGAATTATTAGATGGGTTTTACTATTATAGGAATTTGATGTAAAAATTAAAGATAAAAAGAGAGCTGAAGATTTTATAGCTAACCATCTATCTAGATTGGATCATGCTCATATAGAAAAGGAAGAAATTTTTTATTTACTTCTTGATAAATATATTTGTGCTATTTATTCTTGTGAAACTTTGATTCATTGGTATGCTAATATTGCTAATTATCTTATAGGAGCTTACCTTCTAAAGGATTTTACTTGGCAACAAAAGAAAAAAGTTAAAAGTAGATGCAAGGCATTATCTTTGGGATGACCCATATTTCATCAAGATTTTTTCAAATCAAGTACTTATAAGAAGTTTTTTGGAGAAGGAGCAAGAAGACATATTAAAACTATGCCATGGAGAAGAGGTTGGAGGTTACCATGGATCAAATTGCACAGTTTAGAAAATATTATAGTCAGATTTCTTTTGGCTTTCTTTTATTTATTTATTTATGTTAAGACTTTCATAGAAATATGTTATAGGTGTCAACATGTTGGAAATATATCTAAAGTAATGAGATGCCAATGAACAATGTACCAGAAGTTAAAATTTTTGATGTTTGGGGTATTGATTTTATGGGACTAGTTTCGAACTCATTTGGGTTTTAGTATATCCTAGTTGTTGTAGATTATGTGAGCAAATGGGTAGAAGTAGTAGCTACTAGGAAAATCGATGCTAGAGTAGTGCTTGGATTCCTTGGTAGGAATATTTTCACTAGGTTTAGGACACCAAGAGCTATTACAAGTGATGGAAGCAAGCATTTTGTCAACCATTAATTTAGATCATTACTTAGAAGATTTGGTGTTAGGCATAAGATAACAACCCAATATCGTGCTCAAGCAAATGGGCAAGTGGAAGTATCTAATAAGGAGTTGAAATCAATCTTGGAGAATTCACAAAAAGATTGGTCTCACATGTTAGACAAGGCTCTTTAGGTCTATAGAACTGCATATAAGACCCATATAGGTATGTCACCATATAGGTTAGTGTTTGGAAAATCATATCATTTATCGATTGAAGTAAAGCACAAGGCATATTAGGTTATAAAATTGCTTAACTTTGATTTGAGATGTGTAGGAGATAAGAGAAAGTTACAACTCAATGAACTTGAGGAATTTAGATAGTGGTCTTATGACAATGTAGTCTTCTACAAGGAAAAGACAAAGCATTGGCATGAAAAGAAATTGAATCCAAAGGAATTTGTTCCCGAAATGATGGTTTTAGTATATAACAGTCGATTAAAGTTATTCCTAGAAAAGCTAAAATCTAGATGGCTTAGGCCATATGAAGTGTTATCAAGCAATGATTTTGGAATAGTGGCTATCATAAGTCCAAAGGATGGCTACGAATACAAAGTCAATGGTCACCAGTTGAACCTTTATCGAGTTGGACAAAAGGAGATTGTTAAGGCAACTATGGTGTTTCACGACTAGTATAGAGGGTATACAAGTCTAGCTGAGGACTTTCTAAACTTAGAACTATACTCCTTTATTCTTTAAATTTTTGCTTTATTTTAGAGAGTGATTTGCTTTTATTTGTTGATTTGCTTTGTTTTTAGGTTTTAGAGTGTTTTTAATGTAGATGTTAGTTTAATTTAGTTTGGTTTACCTTGGTTTTTGACTCATAAATTTAAGGGAAAATTGTCTATTGTAAGAGTCAATGTGATTCTGAACTAAGCAAGAGTCAATGTGCTTGATCACTCTCTTGAGTGATTTATACATGGATGATTCATTTTTATTACAACACACACACACTCAGCCGAGTGCTCCTATCACTCAACCAGTTGATTCATTTTTTTCCTTATGATTTTTTTCATTGTAACATAGTAGTTTTTTCCCTCTTGTAGCCGAACCCAGGTACTCAGCCGAGTGCCCCACCTCATGGGTTCTTTTTCTTCAAGATCAATTTCTTTCATCTTAGTTGGTTAAATTACCACCAATAAGTGTTATTCCATTATTTGTTTAGGCAATTTGATTAATTTGTGCTTATTTTGCTTAGAAATTATATTGCATTTAGGTTTAGTTCATCTTGCATTTAAGGTCTAAATACTATTGCTTATGTATTTTTCTTCCATTGAGCTTGTTGTATGCATGGTATAGTTGCTTTATTGCTTTGGGAAAATGTGCACACCAAGTCTTTGATAAAATGGTTGAATGATTGAATTTCATATTTTGGCTTAAAATTTCTTAGCCTATACCATTTTAATTTATTCTAAATAATCACTAACTCTTTCTCAAAAGCAATTTTCACTTTGATGTCAAAATTAAGATGCTTTGCTTATGTTGTTCAAATCACTACAAGAAAATTATCAAATAGCAACGGAAATTAGTACCCGAATTTATTAAATTTTCATTGCTAATTAAAATTAGCAACGAAAAATAGCAATCGAACATTCGGTTGCAATTTTGACAGTTGGTATTTTAGCAACCGAATTTGTTTTCCTTTGCTAAATTTAGCAACGAAATTCAAATTCCGTTGCTAAATCTTAGCAACGAAATATAATTTCCGTTGCTATATTTACCAATGGCATTAAAATTTTCGTTGCTATTTATAGCAACTGAATTTAATTTTCGTTGGAAAAGATTTGCAACCGTATACAAATTCCGTTGCTAAATTTAGCCACCATTATAAAAAAATTTGCGACCATTAAAATATTATTAATTTTTTCAGTAAATTACTATTATACTTGCTGAAACTACTATTAGCCAAAGCATAGTAACTATCACACTCAAGCTGCAATGAGCATTAAATAAATTTAAAATAGCATGTAGCACTACAACCTTTGAAAAAACAAAGACAAAAATATCAAAAATATTAGGAGTAGTAGTTCAACTGAAGTGAAGAGATCCACAAAAACCATTATGAATTACAAATGCAGAAAAAAGTAGCGACATAATAGATCTTTTAGATAAACATTATGCATAAATTTGAGTGCACCTACATCATTCATAGATCATTTAATGATATCTCATTTAGATTTTACCATGTTCTCCATTGATTTTATTGTTCTCTAAAATTAAGCTAGTTTTACAACATTTATCCCAAAAAAATAGCACTGCCGCAAAGAAGTCAACTTACACATGCACTGACAAGTTCCAAGGAAGTGGCAATAAATTAGAATCTATAAATGGAAAATTCAATGGGGGAAAATAAAATTAAAAGAAATAAAATTCCTGTGAGCTTACAATTTAGAAACAAATACAATAGTTGAAGAGCTTATTTTTGCACGCGTGATTGTGCTTCCTTTTTCAGGAGTTGTGCAATGCTTTCAAAAATTGGTGCCTGATAAAATATGCTTAAGCATAACCTTGATGATGCATGAGATATAGAAAACATTGAATTTGTTGAAGTATGCAATAAATTGGTTTCAAAGAAACATACCTTTCCCTTTCATTGTAAGCTTTTGTATTCAACATAACAACATTCATGGTAGAAACTGCAACTAACCTTGCACATTCTCCAGTCCTTTTCATAGCAATGCAATACCACAAGTTGAATATAGATACCCAATAATGCAAATTTTGAAAATATACACCTGTGAAGACAATACCTTTTTTCCAACTTCCTTCCCGAATTGAAAAGATGATTCAGTAAAATGTGAAGTATATTAAGTGAACGACAGAGAAATCAACCTATTCAAAAAGGAAGAAATTCAAGGATATGAATAAGGAAAAGTTCACAGTAGTTAAATTCAAATGGGCTACAAATCATAGTTGACCAAATACAGTGCACTATTTGTTGATGCTTACCCATTAAAATTCACAAAAGCAATTGGCACGTGACACATGCAAACAGACAAAAATATATAACAGTCAGTCAATAAGAAATTAAAAAATAAACATTGTATCAACACACTATAATATCCAAGTTATCAAGCAAATGAGAAAAAAAAATCATTGATAGTTACAAATCTAAATGCAGTAGCTGAGAATCTGAACAATAAAATTGCTAAAATAAGTAAAAGATTTTTAAATCACTAGAATTCCTGAGATCTTCACTAGTCATGTTTCCATCAATATCACAACTCCTAGTTACAATCAATTAACAAATCTGTGCTTCGAAGATAAAATGGTTTCTCTTTGGAATAATATCCAATCTTAAAAGTAGCCTCAAAAGAAAATATGGTAAGTCAATATTCAAGGTATAAATAACTAATAACATTTCATATGTAAACTACTCATCATTCAAACAAACCTACAAAACCTTTAAGCTTAAACAAATTAATTAGCATCCTAGAATTTATTTGGCAGAAATATTGACGTTAACCAATGGTGGAAAATACTATACTATGATAAATTAATTTAGTTTCATTTTTGTAAAATTCAACACCTTAGTTTCGAGTTATATTAATGTTAACACTATGGAAGATTAAATTCATCATGAAGATCAAACCTACAACATAAAATCTTTTAGAAGAATGTGCTATACACCATGCAAAGCTAATGCTACAACATAAGCATACCTTAGTTCAACAGGAAAAAAAAAGTTTTGTAAGTATTATTTATTTTAAAATCAATTTAATTGTTTTCCCTATAGACAAGTTTATCTTAATTGATGGAAGGTAGGTAGTCATTCATTCATACACTTACATTTCTAGCACCCAGCCAAACTTTTTGTTGATCTCTGGCTGGATAATCTCGGACCAGCAAATCATTTACAAAGGAAAAGCAGTGGACAACAAAGAATAAATTTTAGGATTCCATTACAACTGATCATTTACTAGCAAATGTAATTACAAGCAAAATTATTAAGTAATTAAACTTTTGCCTTACTTTTGAGAAAGAAAAAACTTTAGGATGATTATGTGCTTAATTATACATTTACACATTTTTTATTATTTGAATTATATTATAAAGAAAGTATATTTGTATTATAATACCTTGCACTTACAACACCTTATCAAGGATCCAATATAGTCTTCCTTTTTATTAACCTTTCATTTTTTTTAGCTATTTTTGATAAGTTGATACCTGAAATCAACATTACAAGCTAATAATTATTTGTAACCTTTTAACTTTTAAATAAAATTAAAATACAAAACATTAAAAAAATAAATTTTATATCTATGAACTGCACTTAAAATCTTAAGAATCTTATGTCTAATTATTCTTGCAGTTTCATACCAACTCTGTCATTAAATATCTTAAAAAACTGTTATTAGATATTGCCTAGAAAAGCAAAAAAGGGAAGTTGGTAAAGATGCCCAAACTCACTAAAGATCTATTAGTGATCACTGTCCTAGCTTCTTCAGAATAAGATAAAAGCAAGTCAATATTTGTCCATCAAATATAGGTAGTTCTTGTTGGACACAATTAATCTTTTATAAACAATAATTATTTACTAAATCAAGTTACAGTAATAATAAATAAAATGATTCATGTCTAACATCTATAATGTAGCATACAAAATAATCACATATGCATTTCAAAGTACAAATTTTTCCACCTGGCCCACGATGATGAGCTTGATCTTGACTTCTTCCATATTGGAGGGAGGTTAATGTCCATCTGGAATTCAAAATAAGAAAAATCATTATAGTGTAGTTAACACATGATATTTCCATAGGTCACCCAAGTTATAGTTATTGATACCTACATCATCTTGATATAAGATGACATACTTTCTTTCACGAGATGAGCATCTTGGTTCAGCAACCTCAGTATTTGCTGCTTTTGATTTTGGAACAATGTGTAAATCACAGATTAATAAGCATATTTTGATAAATTGAATTCCAAAAACTTCATAAAATTTATTCATATAAATCAAATTATATTATTTGAAGCACTTTTGCAAATCAAATAGTTTCATTCACTTTTATAGTCTATACAATTAGTTAAAAAGAAATAAATAAATTAATGAATTAAAGTTCGGCACTCTTAGACTTTCCGAACACATATATAAAATTCAAAAACTAGAAATTTTGATTCAAATAAATCATATTTGGGACTTCTTAGTAGAGCTTGTGAGATCGAAAAGACTTTTTGAGATATTTGAAATTCCAAGGTCCTTAAAAAAGAAAATTACAATGAATTTATAGTTTCTTAACCTCTCCATAAAAATAAATAATAATATAAAATAAAAAGGGGAAGAAAAGCTTCAGCACCTAGAAGCACTTTTTGTTTGCTTCAAGGCATTGCTTGCTAGCCTTCTCGTAAGTATTGGAGTTACCATTTTCAACCGCCATTTTTTAATATTTTGAGCAAGATGAAAACTAATTGAAATAGAAAAGAAAAACTAGAAATTTGGGATAAGGGTGAAAGAAAAAAAGGAAATCTAGCAAGATGGAACCGAGAAAAAAAAGGAAAACCAAAAAGTCTGGCAAGATAGAGCCGAGAAGCATTCCGATAACACGTTCCTCTTGGTCAGGCCGTTGCACGTAGCAATATCAAATGTTGAAGATAACCAAATAATGCACCTTAGCTGAGAGACTTGATGAAGATGGTACCGTGAATTGTATGATTGTTTTCTCACTTGTCGTCATTCTCCGATCCCGATCGAACCAAGGAAGTGAGAAAGACCATATGAGAGAGGACTAGGGTTTTTTGGAAAAAGGACGAGTGTAGTTGTTTTTGTTTGATTTTTTATTAGGCTAAGTTAGGAGGAAATGGGTTTATTTTTTTTATTTGATTTTTTCAACTTTTTTCTTTTTTTTAAATGCAAAAGTTTTCAACTTTGTACAAGACTGCAAATCCATTTCAGACCCACTTTGTTTCCTTTTTCTTTTTACGTTTTCTTTTTCTTTATATATTTTTATTTTCATATATATGATGATAGGAAAATATAATATGAAGTTTTATCTTAGAAAAGGAAAGAAAAGGCCAAAATAAATTGATGTTTCCATATTGAATCTAAATATTGACTTTTGAGCTTATTTTGTCTTTTTTCTCTTCTTTCTCAAGTTGCTCTTATTTCCCAATTCCAATTTAGATTTGTAACATCTTTTGATTTTATTATTATCAAATTAATTATATGGAAAATCATTTCGGAAAAAATGGTAAGAGCAATTAATTACTTTATTTTTATTTTAGGAAACCTACTGCCCATGGCATGCTTTGTGTTGCAAGTTGTTCCCTGAAAAAAGGAAAATATTTGTTCATGATTTGCTTGTGGGTTTGATTTTTATACCACTATTCTATCCTCTAACATGTGAACTGTTAGCTGTATTAAATAAAAAAATTACTTAAAAATTCCTTAAAATAGCAATAGAATTTCATTTTCGTTGCTAATTTAGCAATGAAATTTCATTTAGCATATAAATGTCATTGTTATTTTTCATTGTAAATGAAAATTAGCAACAGAAATCCAATTCCATTGCTAATTTTCATTGAAAATGAAAATTAGCAACCGAAAATATAAATTAGCAACCGAAAATAAATTCCATTGCTATTTTTCATTGAAAATATAAATTAGCAACAAAAATCAAATTTCGTTGCTAATTTTTCATTGAAAATATAAATTAGCAACCAAAATCTAATTTAGTAACGGAATTTCATTTCGGTTGCTATTCTAGTAACCGAATATAAATTCCGTTGCTATTTTTCATTAAAAATGAAAATTAGCAATCCAAATCTAATTCCGTTGCTAATTTTCATTTTCTACTTTTCATTGAAAATGAAAATTAGCAACTAAAAACCAATTCCGTTGCTATTTTTAATTGAGAATATAACTTAGCAACTGAAATCCAATATCGTAATTCGTTGCTAAATTACCAACAAAAATTTTTTTCGTTACTATTTTTTGTTTCAAAATTTTTTCGCTATCTGTTGGTGCCTTATTTAGAAACTATATAATGATGCAGTTGTTAATTTTCATTGGTAAATTTTGGCGTTAAAAATTCCCTTCATTTTTAGCAACGGAAGATAACCAAATATATTTTCATTGCTAAATCCACAAAATTTAACCAATTTTAGCAACAAAATTTATTTTTCATTGCTATTTAGCAACAAAATTGGTTTTCGGTTGCTAAATAAATTTCGTTGCTATTTTTCGATTTTCTTGTAGTGAATGACTCATTGTGTTAAATGTGAATATTAAACTATCTTTTGTAGTTACATTTTGGTATTCATTTGACACATGTTAATTCATGTTTAAAGCTATTGTATTCTTCATAGTGCATTCATTCTTTTCATAGTTACATTGACCTTTGAAATTGCTTGCAACAAGACATTAGACTTGTGCAACCTTGACATTACACTCACTTGTTCACATTGGTATCAAGCTTATACTTTTCATATTATTCACTCTATTGTGTTCTTTTGTTTTGTGTAGTTGCTCCTAAGAAAACTAGACATTATGAAGCTTCAAGTTCTTCTAGTTTACACATCACAGCATATGTGGATAAAGGGAAGCAATCACTTTATGAATATTTTAGTGCATGCATATATGTCAAGCTGGCATATCTGAGTAAGCTTTACTTGCACATACTTGCTAGAAAACCTATGGAGTGAAGTCTTTCCATTAATCCAAAATATATGATGGGAAGATTTTGTGAAACATAGGCTAAAATTTTACCCTATAACACCCTAATCAACAAGACATGCGCAATCATCAATACCAATATAGACCTAGTAAAGATCAGTGAGAAATAATAATAATAATAATAATAATAATAATAATAATAATAATAATAATATAGGCCTTAATTACATGCCATAACGTAACAAAATAAAATGCCGAAATAAGGAAACATAACATAAATGGCCTTCCTTACTAAGCAAAAACTACAAAGTCAACTGCAACCTACCAGATCTTCTCTTCAATGTGGGTCAAGTCATTACAACTATCAATCCAAAGTGGAGCTTATCAAGATATCTACACGGATAAACAAACTAGTGCTAAGTTATAAAGCTTAGTGGGGAAACACAAATGGTATGGATAACTCTTTCTAAACATCATTAAATCATGGCAGAACTTATAACTAACAAAAACATAAGTCCTTAACTGCAATAGGAAATACCATACTTACAACAATCTACCATCATAGGCAAATTCATCGAGTTCCTATAGGCTTTTTAAATTACTTGCATTATTAAATCCCTTTTATTATTAAACTAGTATAATTCATTCCCCTCATAATGCATTAATTATGAATCTAGACATCATGATTATTGATAGTACAAAACTTTAGTCATATGTATTTAATCACATTGGTTACATAAGATATGCATTCAATGTTCAATCAAAGCATAAAGGAGTGCATATGTCATGTAAGGACCCAAAATAGGTCCTAGTAGAATTCAAGGGCAAATACATATTATGAAAGTCTAATTGAGCATTATTAGATGAATTATTAAGAGTTAAGATATTAATTGAGACAAAAATATTATTAATTTATCAATAATTATGTGATAAATGTGTAAATTATATGGTATGAATTTTAAAAGGTCATAATTAAATTATTATTGTTGGTTTAATAATATTCAAGGGTGTAATTGAAGTAAAAAGTATTAATTTGGGATAAATTTGTAATTATGACATTTTTGGGGTCAATTGAGAATTTAAGAATAGTGGAGAGGCAAATGTAAGAAAGAGGTTAATTAGTGGGGTTGAATTATGAATAGACTAGTTTGTGGGAATGAGTTGTGACATGCAAGATTTAGTGGGAAATCTTGGCATCATGCAATAAAATGAGAGGATCATTTAGGGAATTTGCCTTATTATTATATAGGTTGAAATGTAGTGGATGGAAAGAGAAAATGAAGATGGTGATGAGTGTTGGTCGGCCGAGTTTGATGAAGAGGGAGAGTTTCTTATTCCAAAAACTTGATTAACCATTATCTCTAAGAAATCTTAGAGAAAATCTCATGCATGATAGTTGTTCAAAAGGATATTGTTATAGATTAAAAAGGTATGGTTTAATTTTGGTTATCTTTATCTTATTCTTCTTCTTCTTCATTTCCTTATGTGAATTTTGGATTGGTTTGGTTGCTGGAAATGATGAATTAGAGATGATTTATGTTGTAGTTTAAGAAGGAGAAGATAAAAATGGTAAAGGGAAAGGACTTGCTGAATATTGATTGGGTAAAGTGAAGTTAGGCCAAGGTATGGGATGGTACTCACCTTGCATGCATGTGAATGATGATTGTATCAACAAGGTGCATATGTGTGATAGATGGAATAATTGGGATGAGATATGAATTTAGAATTTGTTACAATAGGTGTTACATGAAGTTTTGCTGAAACTATTGATTGTAATTTAGCTATAAAAAAATGAGTTAGGGACCTTAGTTTAAAGCTATATTAATTTTGATAGTTCCACATGAGATATAGGTATAAAAGTGTAGTTGAAAAATAGCACTAATTTGGCCTCTAAATTATCCCTACATTGATTGAATATTAGATACATCTTTGATTCCAATTTTGAACAGCTTGGGGTAAAATCTTCATAATTGAATGTACAATGATCAGAATGACATGAGGTCAATTCCTAATTAAAATAGACTTCAAAAAATACAATTTATATGCAGAAAACAAAGTCAAATAATGACCACAAGATTGCCTAATTTTACCTTGAAAGTTGGAAATTCTGTGTTGCCTACTATGATGAACAATCTTTAGTAATGTCAACATATCTTGAGTTATACAAATGATATTGAAAATATTTTGATGTGCTTGAAACTAGAAATGTATATCTACAACTTTTTAGAAGGAAACTGTTTCTAAAAAGACCGTTTAGAGTGTCAAAAACAATGTACAAAATAAAATTATTAAGCAGTTTGCAGGATTTTGGGAACAGGGTGAAAAATTCGTATGGCAAAGCATACTGTCGCGAGCGCGACACTTGCCACGAGCACGACATCATGATTTTGGCCCATAACTATGCTTTTTATTTCCCTTTATCAGTACATTAGGCTACCCCCATGTGCTACACATATAACTGAACAAATTAGGCCTTGAATGCAAGTATATGAGGGTTATAAACTCGTGTGTATATAAATTTGTATTAAAGTATATTATGGGTTTGTATGATTTGTATTATTTACATTGAAATGGTCTATGAATGTATACCTATGCATCATTGAAATTTTCCATTAACAGTTAAGCTATATCACCATGAATAATCATGAAAGCTTACACGAGTGGTCATCTAATAAGATGTAATGTGATAACTTAAACCTAAGAGTTGATGTATTGTATCACATCAATATATATATATACACTTTATTTACATGTTGATATATTATATGTGAGTTAAAATGGAAGTACATTGAATTATGTATGGTAAATAATATGCTTATTGTTAAAGGTAAATATTTATAAACATTCATATATGAACAAGATTGTTTTATGTAAACAGACTTAAATGTAGATATAAATACATACATTATACTTAATATTAAAAATGCTATCCATGAATTTTCATTTGATGCTGGGGTATATAAATTAAGAAAATGAAAACAAGTCATGTTATATATATTTATATGTAAAGATGATGGTATCTAGTTGTATACATATCGATGAACCTAAGGCTACTAAATTTAGTTGTATGACTATGTCTTTGCTTAGTTGAAATGACATGATAAAGCATATGTGTTGTCACATGTTGGCATGCTAAAATACATATCTACAGTGCTATATAATTAATTATAGAAATCTTATTAAAGCATATAATGGCATTATATAAGTATAGTCTTGACATGCGGAATAGTTACATGATTGAATAAGATTACAAGTATTAAATAGTAATACCCAACAGTGAATACGTTCATAGATTTACAGAAAGTTACACATGATTGTGTATATGAATACATTATTTACAGTTACACAAGAGTATACATGTACACATAAGAATATAAATGAATTAAAGAAAGATAAAATAAAGGGATTTAATTACCTGCATTGAGTCTAGGAAGTGGATAGATAGGCATGCCTATAAGGGTATCTTGCAGTTGCTTCTGAACAATTTTGACCTGTTTAGGTCCACTTGAAATTAAAAGTTACAGTGACCCTAATTGGGTTTAAAAGTTAACATTTATTTACAACAACCCTCGTGTGTGGTTGTAGCCGACCCCACTTGGGTCCGCTTGATCGGTCCATGTTATTTGATTGACCCCATTTGGGTCCATGTTATTTGATCGACCCCTTTTGGGTCCATGTTATTTGATTGACCCCATTTGGGTCCATGTTATTTGATTGACCCTGTTTGGGTCCATGTTATTTGTTCGTCCTCGTTTGGGTCCATCGATTTATCATACAATTTTATCCCTACAAGGGATCATCATTTAATACCTTCGGGTATCTTATTTGTACCTTCAGGTACTACCGTATAACCCGTTATCCACGTCTTTAGAATAGTGCAGGCTTTACACCAAAGTTACTTTGATTAAATGGATTGTATACATATGTGGGTTCTTTATGATCATAAGTCTTTTTCTAGATGTATGCCAATGCATGACAAATGAAGGAATTTTTATTAGGATAAGGAGAATTATAATATTTAATGGACGCAATAATTTTATAATTGCATAAGCATATTTCATATTAAAGATTATAAGAGCTAGTCAGTAACAACCAGTGTTTTTGAAATAGTTTTCTTATGAATATATTTATATGTTCACATTGTTTATATGTACATATTTAACAAAATTGTGTTTGTTATTTACGGTGTGATGTATGCATAACTAAGACCTATAACCTGGGTATATAAGAATAATCTGGCAATGTTGTATAATTGTTATGTTTAATTGATAGGCTTGTTTTTGTAACTTATGCTATATAAAGTAAGTTTGTAGTATTATAAAGATATTATGGTATTTGAAGTGTTGATTTGCCATTTTAATTCTAGTGGGTGTATATCAAAGACATACGAGTATAAATAAAAAGATAATGGATAATTATGCTAGCATGGTTTAGTATCAATTCAGGAACTAAACACGTGATAATTAGTTGAATTTAAAGCCATAGGACATTGGAGCTTACATTATTATGTTTGATGATTATAGTATTAATTAAATTTTTTATCGTTGAACTTTGTGAATTCCGTAATAAGATTTAACTGCTAGACGTTTATTCATTTCTAGAAACAAAGCTTTGTTATATTTGAGGCATCTTGTGTGCTTGCTAACGATCACTGTGAGTGGTCGTTTATCATGATTTAGTTCCCCACTAAGCTTTATAGCTTATCACGGGTGTTTCATCCGTGTAGGTTGCAAGGCTAGGACTTCTCGCAGGACTGATATCTATAGCAGGTTGACCAACACAAGTCTTTGAAGATTATAAAGTATATAGTCTTCTTTTTGGTTCCTTTTTGTATTTCAAGGGTTTTATGTTGTGTTGGAAATCTTGTAAAAGTACAACTGTTTTGTAAGATGTTATCAGTGGTTATATTTTTTTGTAAAGAGACTCTAATGGATATTGTGAAGTTTTAATAGTTTAGCACTCTTATGGATTAAGTATGAATATCAGTTCTCTATATATAGTTGATATATGTTTATGTTGCACAGTAAAACATGTGTAATGAGATGGATAAAGTGATATGTATAGATTATAGAATAAGGGTACTACATGTCATGTATCAACTATAAGAGATACTATTAGGCATAATTAATTCACATATATCAGGCAATCTTAAGTATAGAATACATTCACAATCCATAATTCCTGTTCATAATCATGTATTCCTCAATGCTATCTTAGCGTGGGAACTAAATATCATATAACATCATATTATGTCATACACTGTCCTTTGGCTTATATCAAAGTTATCAGTGTGCACATATGTGTGTAAATATTTATATATATAGACTAACAGATTTCATTTAATTATAGAGAACGACATTACATACCATGATTACCCAATAAAGTCCTAGTATCCATGCATACGTTCATAAATTTCAAAGCATATGAAACTCATTGTGTATGTTACAGCCTGTACAGCTGCTAGTACAATATTGTATGCTTTAGGGTCCATCTACTCACCATGGAATCCATCGGTAGAACTAACTCACATGGGAAACTTAACCCCTCACAGTTGATTTGAGGTATCTCAATTATATAATACTAAACATAGAAATTTATTTCATCGAAATAGTTTATAGCCAAAAGGAATTAAAGATAAAATAATATAATAGGCCATTCATCATGCTTACTTTACATAAGTGAAGCAATCCATACATGTATTTCTTTTTTTTAGGCACATTTCATAATCTTTAATAGCCTGCCTAATTACTATTTCAAAGGGTGGATAACAGAAGCTATGGATACCAATTGGTATCAACGATGGATATCAGAAAATATCAAACGATGGACCCCAAAAGGCTGAGCTATGGTTCCATTAAAGGAATAAATAATGGATCCAAATGGGGTCAACTATAGCAACTAAAATTGTATCCCTTTAAGCATGCCTATCTAATCCACAACTGAACTAAGATCCGTAGGCTTAACCATTTTTAAGAACATTTTTGATTCAACATATTCCTTTTTACTCAGTACAACATTTGCTTAAAGCCACAATTCATATAAGAATGCATAATCCATATTCTTATAATGGCATCAACATTCATTCATCCATATCATAATAGTTGCATGATTATGCAAACAAAAATAATGTATAATATTTCATTGATCACTTTCATCATAATTAATTGATCTCTTTCATCATAATTAACATTATGCATGATTCTAATTCGGCAATGTGAAAGTGTAGTTCTTGTTACTAAAAGTCTTCATAGGGTTATATATATATATATATATATATATGCAACTTGAATCATGTCCATACAAGCTTTCGTTACTCATACTTGTTCACACACTGAGTCAAACCACTTATCATAACATATTTACATCAACTATACGATATTGAACTTATGTAACTCATTGATAGTTCTCAATGATATACCCTGTTGCTGTTTGCATTGAGTAGCCTCCATACAACATCATAGTTATTCACATCAATACATAATCACTTTAGACAACACTTAAGCATCTACGATCAATATAATAAGATGAATAAGTTATTTTTATCCTAAGGTCAACACCTGTTCCTATTTAATCCCTTAGTTCATTTTTATAGTCTATTAGATTGTAGACAACAGGTTAAATAACCTAACATGACCATATGTACATAAATCATCTTACTTGTACTTTTCATCTTATAACATTTTATACCCAGGTAAGTTTATGTAAGATGATTCCATCTCAAATGTCAGCACACAACTTGCAGGCATGTGTTTTACATAATAATATATAGGGCATGAGCAAACAGGCAAGCATGTTCCTTTACATCAAGGCTAATTACTACTCTCCATTATGACTTGAAGCATAACCAAACTCATATAGATTCATAACTAAACGTAAAATGTAATATCCCATACCTTTTAACTTGGACATGTAACATTGCAACTATCTTCTCATTGTACTAGGCTATATCACAATATTTTCATACCAATGTAAAGAAATATCAGTGTATAACATTTGAACAAAACAATTTTCTTTGATAGGGTACATACCTTATACCAAGCTATATAGGACACAGTAAATAGCATATGATTTTAAAGTTACTATGTTGCCTTTTTACTCTCCTTAGTTCTGGACTCGATATACACTAAAACACATTTAGCCAAAACGATTCATATAAGCGTTGCCCTATACAAGTTCCTCTCATATCCACTTCTATATGAACCATATTTCTTAACTCAGTAGGTTTTATTACTCTAAAGCTTTTCACTCTCTCTCTCTCTCTCTATATATATATATATATATATATATATATATAGGGATTCTCAAATTAAGTGACCATGCCATATACAACAAATTGGTTATTTAGGTAACTTACCGTAAAAATTCAACCTACTCCTTCCTGTAATAACATTCATGTCATTTAAATTTCAATAATGCCTCATCTTATAGCCATACCTTTCCAAACTATATCTTGCTAAACTTTAGCATTGGGGAGATTTCACAAATCTATTAGCCCACCAACAACCAAATAACTTAAAAACTACCACTTTAATATACAATCATCATCAACATTACTCACTGCTTACTTAATTCACCCTAATGATGTGGCTCTCTTCATAAGTATATAGACTATACAATACCATGTTTATGATTTATGGGTGATTTATAATTTGGATGAGTGAATATAGGTGAAGGGAGGGAGTACATATGGCCATGCACTGGAAAAGGAAGGGTCATGCTTGGCCGTGCATTAAAAATAATAGGCTATACTTGGCTACGCATCACAAGGAGAAAATGGCCACTTAGATGTGTAAGAAGAATAAGGCCATGCAAGGGAAAACAAAAAGGCCATGCAAGGGAAAATAAAAGGCCTTACGTGACCGTGCAAGGGAAAACCAAAGGCCATATGTGGCCAAGCAAGGGAAAACCAAAGGCCATACGTGCCATGCAAGGAAAAACCAAAGGCCATGCACGGCTATGTATTTAGACTCTAACAAAAAAAATCCTGATTAAGTACATCAAACACTTGAACTCAAGATTTAAACCTAACAACTTACAACAATACTCACCAAGCCATTAAATCTTTCTAACTCCTCTTAGCTTTAACATAACTAGTCATCCAGAAACTAGTTTCATCACTTTTCTTAGATAAACCTAATCTTATCGAATCAGTCACTTTCATAATACAGAGGCAACTATATACCTTACACAATCAACACAATATTCCCATACCTGTTATTGAAGCTTTATCTCCTCTAGCTCCTTCATTTTGATTTCTTCCTTCCCTACTCTTGATCTGACTTCTTATATTTCTTTCCTTACATAAAGAGATAATAAGCATGATTATCATCCCCCTAAATCCCTAATACCAAAAATAAAATCCTAGATTTATAGGAGAAAGGTTATAAAAGATAAGGAAACATTACCCTTGAGTGACTAACTCATCAACCTCAAGCCATGCACCTCTTTCATCCAAAACCAAAAGAAAGAGAGAGAAAGAATCCAAGAAGTTAGATCGGCCCTTCTCTTTCATTTCCTATGATCTCCACAACTCAAATCCCATAAGTTCTATTCTCCAAAAAGCTATTAAAAGAGTTAGTGGGGTAAATATCTCGCTAAGGGAGTTTCCAAAATTACCCTTATACACTTTAACCCTTAATAACTTATATTTCTTACACTTTAGGCCAAAACTTCTAATTTAATTCAATTGCATCCTTCCTTCTAATTTAAATATACCCAGGTTACATACATATCACAATTACATAAATACCACTCATAAGAATTAACTTTAATAATGTAAAATAATCTAATTTTGCCTTATTTGACCATAATCCACATTAATCTTCCATTATTCGATTAGGGCTAAGGTTGGGGCCTCAAAAATCTCTCCCTATTAAAAGTATTTCATCCTTAAAATTAAAACCTATAATCTTTATCTTTATTGCTACAAATTTTCCAAACTTTTTTTTAGCTATAAGCAATTATAACCATAAGTATTCTATAGCTATAACAAACACATCCATCTATAACATTAGTACCTGTCTTTGATTTCCAGATACTCTTGTGCTAGTTATATTTGTTTTATCAATTTTCCCTTCCAGCTGGGCTAAAAATATGATGCAGTGCTGTTCATGTGTTATCAGATGATATGGGATGCTATGTAATGCATCAATGATTTTAGATATATAATTGAATACCAATATGCATTCTCATATACTATACATATTTTATCCCATCCTAATACCATGAAATATGTTCAATTGCCCATACTAATTAGGAAAATTCTAACAAATATATATAGAACATCTTAATAGCCTTGACATTTTGCATCACCATCAATGCCAAAAATCAAGTTCTCTTCTAATCATATAAACTTTTCCTCAAACACCTTAATAAACAATCTAGATGTACTTATAATCAGACTCATACTATATTTCAATCATAGAACTTTAAGGCATTTAAACACTTCCAATATCAGGAGGTGAGAGACACTGGTAATTCTTTTAATATCACCTCATAATCTCTAAACCAAAATCCTACTAGTGCTCCAATATAAATCAATCATAAGTCAATCATCTATCACAATCATCAAAAATTGATTTCCCAATAACAATAACACAAAATATGGCTATTTACTCTAGGCCAATTTGTCTAAACTTTCAAGAATAAATTCTTAATTTCTTATTGCCCAGAAAAGATTAAACTAGGGTGCTCTGATACCACTAATTGTAACACCATAATCCACAAGACATACAATATCATCCATACCAATATAGACCTAGTAAAGATTAGTCAATAATAATAATAATAATAATAATAATAATACAACCTTAATTACATGCCACAACGTAACAAATGAAACGCCGAAATAAAGAGACATAACATAAATGGCTTTCCTAACTAAGCAAAAACTTCAAAGGAAACTGCAACCTACTAGATCATCTCTTCAATGTGGGTCAAGTCATTATAGGTATCGATCCAAAGTAGAGCTTACTAGAAACCTACACAGATAAACAAACCAGTGCTAACCTATAAAGCTTAGTGGGGAAACACAAATGGTATGGACAACTCTTTCTAGACATCATTAAATCACGATAGTACTCATAACTAACAAAAAAATGAGTCCTTAGCTTTAACAAGAAATACCATGGTTACAATAATCTATCACCTTAGGTGAATTCATCGAGTTTCTGTAGACTTTTCAAATCACTTACATTATTAAATCCTTTATTTTATTAAACTAGTATAATTCATGCCCCTTGTAATGCATTAATTATGAATATAGACATCATGATTATTGATAGTACAAAACTTCAATCATATGTATTTAATCACATTGGTTACATAAGATATGCACTCAATGTTCAATCAAAGCATAAGGGAGTGCATATGTCATGTAACATCTATAAGAGATAATGTTAGGCATAATCATTTCACATTTATCAGACAATCTTAAGTATAGAATACATTCACGATCCATAATTCCTGTTCATAATCATGTATTCCTTAATGCTATCTTAGCATGGCAACTAAATATCATACAACATCATATTATGTCATACACTATCCTTTGGTTTATATCAAAGTTATCAGTATGAGAATATGTGTGTAAATATTTATATATATAGACTAACATATTTGCATGTAATTATAGAGAACGGCATTACATATCATGATTACCCGATAAAATCCCAATATCACATGCATACTTTCATAAATTTCAAAGCATATGAAACTCATTGTGTATGTTATAGCCCGTATGTCATAGCCCATATAGCTGCTAGTAAAATATTATATGCTTTGGGGCCCATCTATTCATCGTGGAACCCATCGGTGGAACCAACTCACATCGGCACTCACACGAGATTGTATGCTTTGGGGCCCATCAATATCCATTAATTATTTTCCTTTAACAAGTGCACTTAAAGTGGGTTGGTCACTAGTAGATTGTTCTATAGTTTCTTCAATAAATTTTCTTTTCCCAAACTTAATCTTTTTACCAACATATTTGTAAAACATAAAATTAATTTTCTCATTCATTATAACCTCGGAATCAATATCATCATCAACAATTTTTTAGTGCTCAGCTAGTTTGTTCAAATTTAACTTGTATGGTTTCATTTCATCAATATATCTTGTGGCCATATAATTAAAATTCAAGTTAGGTAGGTTAAATGATTTTCTAGTGTGAAAGTACCAAAGGAACTCAATATCAAAATATGACAAATATGACATACTTCCTACCTTAGGTATAATTAATTGGCTAACACACTTAACAAGGATTATATGCTGAGATAACAAATTTGAGGCCATTGGACATTTAGAGGCACCACTACTAGAATTAGAAAGTTTTCTCAAAAATTTATCTTTGTCAAAATCATCAAACTCGAATATTTTACTCTCACTATGAGTGCATATAGAACCATTTAATTTTATTAAAAAAATTTAGCAATGACAGATGGACTTATATTATAAATAGTTGCATTAAACACAACCTTGAAACTTTCAGATTCAACTTCAAATCTGAAGATGTATTGATAACTATATTTAGGTAGAATTTGCTTTGACGAAATGAGATAAACTTCTTCCATCCTTGATTTTTGATATATTTTGCAACATCTAGGGTTGATTTCGCAAAGTCTTCCCGCATAATGATCTTCAAAGGTAGCAAAGGGTAATTTTTTTACCATTAAAAATTTTGATTATAATGGTAGAGGCTTAGATATTTTGGCTTTTGATGATTTCAATTTAGGGTTTCGTAGAGAGGCAAATTGATCGAATAGAGGAGGAATTGACAATAAGGATTATCGTTTAGGATTCCTTTTCACAATCGATTATGATCTTCTTATGGTGCGATGATTAGGGTTTGTAAGTTCACACAATAACAAAGAAGTGAGAACACAAAGATTAAAGAAAATATGATTTTTTAGATTTTAAGAAATAGGAGAATGGCAATATAAGAGGATTTTAAGAGAAAAATTATCTATGAAGTTATATAGAACATGATTTTACCATAAATTTTTCTTTTTGGATTTAAAAAAAATAACATAAACAAAGAAATAAAATAGTGTTAATTTGATGTTAAGTTTGCATGCACAAAGTCTTATCATGTTATTAGGAAACTGAAATTTTGTCGTTACCAGAAAGCGGGAAGATGAGAAGTTAACAAAAAAATAGAGTTACCCTTACAAATTTTAAAATGCATGCAGATAACTAGTGGGGATTAAAAAGACAAGTCAAACATGTTTTGTTAACTGAAACTCTCAACCATTATGTCAGTTAAATGCATGTCAGATAACAAAGAAAATATGACCATTCAACACTAATAATTTAGCATAGATTTTCACATTCAAATTTTGAATCAATATGCATTTTTACTTAACAAAATTTAAATACAAATGCACCCCAAAACAAATTTAATTTTTTTGATGTACCCATGCCTAGCTTTCTTTTTAATTTGATAAAATCTATCTTCTTTAAGAGCTTTGATGAAGATATTAGCTATTTGTTTTTTTTTATGGAAATGAATTCCAACAAAATATCTTCTCTTTGTACATGATCTCTAATGAATTTATGTCAAATTTCAAAGTATTTCGTTCTTGAGAGCAGAATGTAATTCTTGGTCAGATTTATAGAACTTAATTGTATTATCGTAGAATAAAGGAATATTGAAAAATTCTATTAGATAATCCTTCAATTGTTGTTTGATCCTTAGAATTTGAACAACACATCCACTAGCTGCTATGTAATACACCAAAATTTGTATCTAACATGCATGGGACATTTTAGAGCATGAATAGTAACCCTAGGATAGTTTTCAAAATAATTACAGTCGAATAGTATAGTAAAATTTAAAAGTGCATAAGTGTTAAATATGCTCAATCTAGAAAAATCCTAGGATGTGTGACATGGTAGAAAGTTTGACTTAACCCCCAGATGAGAAAATAGGTATTAAATGGAGTTGAGTGGTATAATTTGAGATAAAAAATGAGCTTAAATAGGTTTTCAAAATAGACAGTGAAGATTTTAATTGGTACCATAAATTCGATTGACCATAAGTTTGATCAAGTCTTAAAATATTTCAAAAACCTTTTAAAAATTATTTTGATTATATAAACCCATTACAAATAATATAAATAAGCTATTGGAATTGAAAAATAATTTTTCTTGTAGTTTTGGAATTTTGAATTTCAGACTAGGTGATTTTGCCTTTAGAGTTGGAAGTATAGTGAAACGACATCAAAATGGCTTAAGACTTTAACCATATAATTCAATATATGTTATTGCATATAGGGGAAAATTTTAAAGCATTATGATGAATGGAATATTAGTTTCAGAAAAATGATGAAAAATTAATGTTAAATTAATTGGTAGGCTTAAATGCCATATTTAATTAATCTAAGGGCATAATTGTCATTAACAAATAATTCACGATCAGCTATATGTATTAGTATTGCATAAATTAGTGTAGAAAACAACAAAACCATGATTAGTGGCTTAAAAAATTAAGCTATTAGATTAAATAGTAAATGGAGGAATCTTAATCATTGGTTTGGTGTACTTAAGGGCAGCCTAGAAGGGTCTAGAATCCTCTACAATTTTGCCTAAAATTTTATAAATTCCCCCTTTCTTCTATAAAACCCAAACCATGCTTCCTTGGGGTTTTCCACCATTTTCTCTCCATTTTTTCCACGTCTTACAAAATCTTAAAAGCCTTTATTTTACCATTATACATTAGAAGACATCCTTTTCATCGTAGAATTTTAATTATAGAAAAAAAAAGCTTAGAGATTGAGAATTTCTAGTTAGAGAAACTCACCCTAATTAGGTGAAGTATTGAGTTTTTGTTAGATTTAATTAGAGATTTTGATATGATTTTGTAGAGCGTCATCAATATGATTATTTAGTGACATTTTCATGTCAAAATACTTGAACATAAATCCATGATTTCCTCATCTCTAAATTTAACCTAAAGATTAATTTCAAGAGAAAGAAAAGAGCAAAGAGTAAAAAGGTAAGAAAGAGGAGAAATAGGTGATTTTAGGCTACTCTAAGGTTAGTGGATACAAAACTACATTTTATTTCATTAAATTCTTTGAATTTTACCTAAATATCACATCATGTAACTATATGAACTTAGTGGAAAATGTGAAATAATTTGAAATAACATAGTAAAATGATGTTATAACATGAAATAAGAATGAATTAAAGTAAAAATAAAACATATGAGGGAGAAACATGCCTTGCTCGAATTATGTACTATATTAAATAATATGTTAATTTGATGTTTAAATTGCATATTAAGCATAAAATAAGTAATATATGGATGAATAAGTACATTAGGATTGATTTGAGCTTGAAATAACACATGGACATAATGATGTACTATTATATAACTAAGAATTATTAATTTAAAATGAATGTATGTCAACATATAATTATATAATTTGATATTGGGAACATATATAACATGAGAAAGAATAAGGAAACATATGGTATGCATGAACCCTTAATGATGCCAAATGGTATACCTTATGGAAATGCCATATTTTCGTCATATTTAAAAAGGGTAAAATTGTATTTACATGATAATTCCATATTTTCGTCATATTTAAAAAGGGTAAAATTGTAATTACATGATAATTCGGGGTGAAACCATAATTTGGCATTAAAAATGTGGTTAAAAGGGTTAAAATAGTCAAATAAGTAAAGAAAGGAAAAATCATAAATAATGAAGATTTTCAGGGACCAAAATGTAATTTATCACTTCATGGGTAAGTATAGGAACGAAAATGTAAATTCACCATTCAAGATGAAATAAAAGTCAAAGGAAGTAAAAAGGATCAAAATTGAAGTCAAAAGAGGTCAAATATGATGAATAAAAAATTTAGGGATGTAATTGAATTTTACATTCAAGTAAGAGCTATGCAAGATTTAATAAGAAAAATAAATATAAAAAGGACTAAGTAGTAAATTTAGGCCATAAGAGAAGGTAATTAAATTAAATTTGCAAAATGTATTAAAAAAGAGGTAAAATGATAATTTCGTAAAAAAATTTTACTAGATAAAATTTTATGTAGTTGTATCCACCACTAGGCAAAAATATTGCTTAGCACGTGGTTTGTTGATTGCGTGTAGGGGTAGTTAACTAGGGAATTGAAGAAGGCACAATGGGATGGCATGTACATGTGACGCTTTTGAGGATATATATATATATATATATGATGAGTTCGAAAGGAGTAATCGAACTCTGTTAGACATGGTTCGATCTATGATGAGTCAAGCTAATCTTCCTGTCTCTTTTTGGGATTATGCATTAGAAACTGCTGCGTTTCTACTAAACCATACTCCAACTAAAGCAGTTGAGAAGACACCATATGAGGTATGGACTAGGAAAGAATCCAATATGTTGTTTCTCAGGATTTGGGGCTGTGAAGCACATGTTAAGAAATTAACATATGACAAACTAGAGTCCAAATCTATTGTCTGCTTGTTTGTGGGTTATCCCAAAGAAACAAAGGGATACTACTTTTACTCACAAGCCGAGAATAAAGTATTTGTTGCTCGCAAGGTTGTTTTCTTGGAAAAGGAGTTCCTTCTTAAGAAAGCATTGGGAGTAAAGTAGAACTTGGAGAAATTCAAGTGCCACAAGCTCCTATAGAGGATGAGTTGGAAGTGGGATCAAGTTCACAACCAGTTGTGGAACAAGAACCCATTACACAAGTACCTAAAAGGTCCGGTAGGGTATGTCAAGAGATTGAGAGATATGGATTTCTAATCACTGATAGTGACACTATTGAGTTAGTAGATCGTGAGGATCCTACTACCTATCGAGAAGCTATTGAAAGCCCAGACTCGGAAAATTTGTTTGAAGCCATGAAATTCGAGATGCAATCAATGTACGATAACTAGGTTTGGACCTTGGTTGATCCACCGGAAGGTGCGAAGGTACTTGAATGCAAGTGGCTATTCAAACTCAAAGCTGATAAGACCTACAAAGGTAGACTAGTAGCAAAAGGTTTTCGGCAAACTCATGGTGTAAACTATGATGAGACCTTTTCGCATGTAGTCATGCTCGAGTCCATTAGGATCTTGCTTGCCATAGCTGCATATCATGATTATGAGATATGGCAAATGGATGTCAAAACTGCTTTCCTCAACGAAAATTTACTTAAGGATGTGTATATGACACAGCCTGAGGGTTTTGTCAATCCCAAGCATCCTAAGAAGGTTTGCAAGCTTAAAAAATCCATTTATGGATTAAAACAAGCATCCCAAAGTTAGAATCTTTGTTTTGATGAGGCAATCAAAGAATTTGACTTCATCAAGAATGAAGATGAGCCTTGTGTGTACAAGAAGGTTAATGGGAGCATAGTAGTATTTCTGGTCCTATATGTGGACGACATCCTTCTCATTTGGAATGACATTCCAACATTGCAAAAGGTTAAGCAATGGTTGGGAAAATGTTTCTCAATGAAAGACTTAGGTGAAGCCGAGACAATACTTGGTATTCGAATCTATAGAGATAGATCGAATCGGCTTTTGGGACTAAGTCAAGAAAAGTACATAGACAAAGTACTAAAGCATTTTAGTATGGGAGATTCAAAGAAAGGGTACATACCTTTGGCTTTAGGAGTTCTTTTGACTAAAGAACAGTGCCCTAAAACCAAAGAGGAAAGCGAAAACATGAGTAGAATCCCATATGCATCTGCTATTGGATCTATCATGTACGCTATGTTATGTACTAGGTTGGATGTTGCTCATGCATTGAGTATAACCAGTAGGTTTCAGCAAGACCCTAGTGAGAAGCACTGGTCTGCTGTAAAAGGGATTCTAAAGTACCTGCGAAGGACTAAGAATCACTTCTTGGTGTATGGTGGTCAAGAAGAGCTCGTCATACAAGGTTATGCCAATGCTGCTTTTCAGACCATCTACTGGGTTTGTTTTTATTTTTAACGGTGGTGCTGTCAGCTGGAGAAGCTTGAAGCAAGAGACCGTTGTCGACTCAACTACAGAATCTGAGTATATTGCAGTGAGTGAGGCTACAAAAGAGGCTATTTGGATTAAAAATTTCATTTTTGGATTAGGAGTGGTCCCAAGCATCCTAGATCCATTAGAAATTTTCTGTGACAACAACAGGGCCATCGCACAGGCCAAAGAGCCCCAGTCACACCGGAAATCCAAACACATACTCAGGAGGTACTACCCGATCAGAGAAATCATTGATCATGGGGACATCAAGGTTAGCAAGATAGCAAGAAAAGACAATGTAGCAGATCCTTCGATGAAACAGTTGCATCCAAATCTGTGCGAACCTCATTTGAGAGCGTTCGGTCTTAAGGCTACGCCCAATTGGGATTAGTGCTAGTGGGAGATTGTTAGTGTAAGCCCTAGCCCCAATGCATTGTAATAAAACACTTTGAATTAATAAAGTGAGGCATTTGTTTTATCTTTTGTATTCCTGTGCATATTAATTGATAGAACTATCCAAGAATGTTATTTTAGTTTAAGTTATCATGTGTGAGGCACATGGTTGTAAGACCTTGAAACAAATGAGACTTCATTCTAAATATCCCTAGTCAATCATTGTTATGGGAATAACAAATTAATTAAGACTAGTATGCTCTCTCTAATATTATGAGTTCTGTCTTACGAATCATTAGGACAAGAGTGTCAATCAGAGATCATAGATACATGTTAAAGAACATGGTATCTGGATTCGATCCGTTCATGAGAACACTACATGGTACAAGTCATAAGTGTTTCTCATATGCAAGTTTTGTATCAGAGTTCTTAGACCTAAAATCTCTATGAAACTCTTTATGAATTACTCTGTGCTTTGACATACACCTAACGTGCTCATAATAGAGTGACAAGTACGGGTATGCTTGGGTATACATTGATTCATGTTAGAGAGCATGGGAGAAGTGAAGAGATTACCCCTCTCTATAAGAGAGAAAATATCATCGGCCACTTGATCAGTGAACTGAGAAGTGTATGGCTATACCGAGATGAAATAATGAGTAATCATTATTTATTTGAGAGTTCAGTGTCACTTGAATATCAAGAAAGGAATTAATATATATAAGGATGACTAGTTCCATGCCTTATATTAATTCTGATATTTTTGGGTAAGGGACTGTGAAAAATTGCATTAGGTCACTAAATACCATATGCATTTTCATTTAATTTGGAATGCTATAATATCTTGCTAGAGAATATTTATAGCCTTTGAATTAATTCATTGCCAACATTAAATGGACCTATAAGATCGCACATAAAGCATTGGGCTTAAAATAATTAAATTAAGTATTGGGCATTAATTTGGGCTTTTAATTAAATTTAAATTAATGTGTGTAATGGGTTATAAGATTGCTTTGGACCTTGGCCCATGAGAGAGAGAGAAATTTAGCCCACAAGGTTTAATTTCAATTAATTAAATGTCTTGTATTAATTTAATTAATTGAGTATTAAAGCCTAAAAGACTTATGATCAAATTAAATCACTTAAATAGGGATATTAGTGGCCGAAATTCCTAGAGAAAAATTAAAGGAATTTCGGCACATGTATTATTAAATTAAGTGGTTTATTTGATTTATATGTCTTATCTTTTTATCTTGGATTAAATCAAAGGAGTTTTTATCAATATATATTACTTGTTTTAATTAAGTGATAAAGGCTAAGATTATTTATCTAGAGATAGTAGATTTTAGATTTATCACTTAAAAAAATAAATTGATAAATATTGAATGAGAGAGAAAAAGAAAACCGAGTCTTTCCTTTGGTTTTGGCGTGAAAATCATCTCTCTCTCAAGATTTTTCTTTTGGCCGAATTTCTCAAGAAGAAATAAACTCCTTCATTTTCTTGTGTTCTTGGATGTCTATAACATCTTAAAGAAGTATAAGATTAAATCTTGTAGCTTAAACCCATTGCAAGTACACAATACTTAAAGTGAAAGCTAGCAATCTCAATTTTAAGCTATCTTTGTGATTGTGTGTGTGAACATAGAGAAGAGTGGCGTAAAGGCTATTCTTTTGGCATTGGTGGAAAGGATCAAAGGTTGATATATCCTTCTTGATTGTTGGTCATCATCAAAACCAAAATATTGAAGTGCATCTTAAGTTGTAAGCTCTACAACCCTAAAATTGCATGTTTCGTTTCTTGCTTTGGAATTGTATGGTATGTATGATAAAAATTTTTGTTTTTTTGCTGTGCTATCATCACATACATACCATGTCATATTCCATCACTTTTGTCATTTTTCCCAATAAACAAGATTCAAATGTGTCAAATGATTTATAATCAAATGATCCCGAATCACTTGACTCATGTAATTTGGTCACGTGTTTCTCATTCATATAGCCTAAATGATAATGCCATAAATATGAGGTATTTAGATTATCTTGTTTCATTCTCTTGGTATCCACATTATGCACTTCTTTAATTAAATCAAGAACAAATATACCATTCTCAATGATAGCTTTTGCATAAAATATATTGTTCTTAAAAATATAACAACACTTGTCCTTTAAAGAAATGTCATAATCTTTCAATAAACAACTGAAAGAAATAATACTTTTGGACGATGTTGGAATATAATAACAATTATTTAACTCCAATATCAATCCACTTAGAAAAGGTAAATGGTAAGTCCCCACAACTTTTGTAGAGATGTTTTGTCCAGTAGTTGACTGTAGACATATTTCTGCTTTTCTAACTCTTTTAATGCTTCTAAGCCCCTATAGATAATTACACAAATGAGATCCACATCCAGTATCTAATACCCAAGATTGTTATAAAGCAATAGAATAAGTATTAATTTCAATCATATGAATACCTAAAGTAGAAGCATCAGCTTGCTTCTTCTCTTTGAGAGAATCTAGATAGGCCTTGCAGTTATGCTTCCAATGACTATCCTTTCCACAATGAAAGCAAGTTCCTTTGGGATTCTCTTTCTTGGCAACCTTTTTCTTGGAGATCCCACCATTCTTTGGCTGTGCCTTGGTTATCTTCTTCTTCTTCTTCTTATTCTTCTTCTTCTTCTTCTTCTTCTTCTTCTTCTGCTTCTTGCCTTTAGCAGAAGTGACAACCATGACACTTTTTGAATCCTTCTTGAAGGATCTATCAGCTATTATGTGCATGTTAATTAACTCAGGAATTGTCACTTGGATCTTGTTCATGTTGAAGTTAAGCATGAAAGGTGCATAAGTTGGAGCCAGCGAGTACAAGATTAAATCTATGTATAGATCATTATCCATTACATAGCCAAGTCTACTCAAATGCTCAATATACCCATACATCTTTAATGCATGAGTAGCAGCCGAAGTGCCTTCCACCATTTTGCAGCTAAATAAAGCTCGAGCAATCTCATATTGCTCATTTCTAGCTTGAGAAGAATAAAGCTCCTATAGATGCAAAATGATGGTTCCAGTCAGAATAGTTGCTGCCAACTAGCTTGTTATTCAAGATTGATCGTATATTATTATTTGATGCGCTCATGATGATGACCTAAATGTGAAAAAAAAACATATGAGAGTATGTTCATATATATGTATGCATTAATTAGGTCTTTAATTAATCCATTTACTCCCACTATTTTATTGTGAATCAATAGCCCTCTATTTAATCCGATAAAACCCGATGGTTTTCTTAGTGGGCCAATATCCAATCCTTATATGAAATTTGACCTTGACTTTGGTCAACAAATCAAACTCCATACCTTTGAAAGGTAGGTATCTCTATACCAATTGTGTCTCTACACAACTATTAGATCATTAGGTTATCAACTCTTGATACATGAATATCATATATGCATTCCTCAATCTTGCCTCTAGAACCATTAGCCTTGATTTTGGTCAACAAGCTAATGGGCTAGCTAAGATGACCCATTTAATTAAATTCGAACATATTCGATATAATGTGAACTTAACTTTGGTCAACAACCCACACTATAAAGAACTCTGGTTCTCCTCAAATTAATGGAAGGCTTATATAGCTTAGTATTAGTTTGAGGGATTTTAGTTAATTAAGTCTCATCATACATGATTGGCATACATTGGTATGCTTCCTATATCTATCTCATAAATATAAGCATACAAATATGATATAGTTATGGACATTACTACATTGATTTCCCCGAGCCAAAAGGGAAAGCAAAAGGTCAAAAGGTAATATGCATGATTCAAACAAGTAAAACTAATTACATTATCTTTAAACTTGTTGGATCTCCATCCGGCCCATCTTGCTCCTTGATAATGGTCTCCATCTCTATCTCTAATTCTAATCTAAGTAATCTAATTACATATTACAATTTGAAAAGAAATACAAACCAAAAACAAGTGGCAGGGACATGAAAGTCCTCATTGGGCCGAAATATATATTATGCTCAATCACATTGGGCCTTATCCAAACTATCCATCACACCAATCATACAACCTTATATGCATTTCTAATGCATAAATTAAAACATATAATGGATTACTAACTTTGTTTCAACTCTTGAAATATACTTTGACTTATTTTAATAATTTGATCAAATTAGGAAACTTTTTTTCATTTTAGAAACTTTCATTTTAGGAAACCTTTTTGCATGCATGTGTTCTTGCCTTAATTATCAATCCAATTAATTATTAATTAATTATCAATTTATTATTTAATTAATTAATCATATTAAATAATTAAACAACCAATTTTAGGCTTAAAACAAAGGTAGGCCGAAACCCACACAATAAATCCTAAGATGTGTTCACACACAAACTAGTTTTGTGTCTATTGGACCATTTGGAATGAGCCAAGCCCACTCCAACCCTTAAAACCCATTAATAAACTTAATTTTAGTTTATAATATTTAATTTAAATCAGATCCTTGGGCCCACCAAGTCATTCACTAATTTAATTTAAGTCTGTAAATATAATTAAGCCCATTAAGTGGTTTTAATGAATTAAAACTAATCCAATTAATTTAAGGCCCATTTTGATTAATCCAATTAATTAACAACATATTAATATATCATATATATCATATTTATAAGATTATAAATCGTTCTAAACATGAACTGTAGTACCCTTATTCTATAATCTATATATATCACTTTATCCATCTCATTACACATGTTTTACTGTGCAACATAAACATATATCAACTATATATAGAGAATTGATATTCATACTTAATCCATAAGAGTGCTAAACTATTAAAACTTCACAATATCCATTAGAGTCTCTTTACAAAAAAATATAACCACTGATAACATCTTACAAAACAGTTGTACTTTTACAAGATTTCCAACACAACATAAAACCCTTGAAATACAAGAAGGAACCAAAAAGAAGACTATATACTTTATAATCTTCAAAGACTTGTGTTGGCCAACCTGCTATAGATATCAGTCCTGCGAGAAGTCCTAGCCTTGCAACCTACACGGATGAAGCACCCGTGCTAAGCTATAAAGCTTAGTGGGGAACTAAATCATGATAAATGACCACTCACAGTGATCGTTAGCAAGCACACAAGATGCCTCAAATATAACAAAGCTTTGTTTCTAGAAATGAATAAACATCTAGCAGTTAAATCTTATTACGGAATTCACAAAGTTCAACGATAAAAATTTAATTGATACTATAATCATCAAACATAATAATGTAAGCTCCAATGTCCTATGGCTTTAAATTCAACTAATTATCATGTGTTTAGTTCCTGAATTGATACTAAACTGTGCTAGCATAATTATCCATTATCTTTTTATTTATACTCGTATGTCTTTGATATACACCCACTAGAATTAAAATGGCAAATCAACACTTCAAATACCATAAGATCTTTATAATACTACAAACTTACTTTATATAGCATAAGTTACAAAAACAAGCCTATCAATTAAACATAACAATTATACAACATTGCCAGATTATTCTTATATACCCAGGTTATAGGTCTTAGTTATGCATACATCACACCGTAAATAACAAACACAAAATGTGTACATATAAACAATGTGAACATATAAATATATTCATAAGAAAACTATTTCAAAAACACTGGTTGTTACTGACTAACTCTTATAATCTTTAATATGAAATATGCTTATGCAATTATAAAATTATTGTGTCCATTAAATATTATAATACTCCTTAACCTAATAAAAATTCCTTCATTTTTCATGCATTGGCATACATCTAGAAAAAGACTTATGATCATAAAGAACCCACATATGTATACCATCCATTTAATCAAAGTAACTTTGGTGTAAAGCTTGCACTATTCTAAAGACGTGGATAATGGGTTATACGGTAGTACCCGAAGGTACAAATAAGATACCCGAAGGTATTAAATGATGATCCCTTGTAGGGATAAAACTGTATGATAAATCGATGGACCCAAACGAGGTCAAACAAATAACATGGACCCAAACGGGGTCAAACAAATAACATAGACCCAAATGGGGTCAATCAAATAACATGGACCCAAATGGGGTCAATCAAATAACATGGACCCAAATGGGGTCAATCAAATAACATGGACCCAAATGGGGTCAATCAAATAACATGGACCGGTCAAGCGGACCCAAGTGGGGTCGGCTACAACCACACATGAGGGTTGTTTTAAATAAACGTTAACTTTTAAACCCAATTAGGGTCATTGTAACTTTTAATTTCAAGTGGACCTAAATAGGTCAAAATTGTTCAGAAGCAGCTGCAAGATACCCTTATAGGCATGCCTATCCATCCACTTCCTAGACTCAATGCAAGTAATTAAATCCCTTTATTTTATCTTTCTTTAATTCATTTATATTCTTATGTATACATGTATACTCTTGTGTAACTGTAAACAATATATTCATATACACAATCATGTGTAACTTTCTGTAAATCTATGAACGTATTCACTGTTGGGTATTACTATTTAATACTTGTAATCTTATTCAATCATGTAACTATTCCGCATGTCAAGACTATACTTATATAATGCCATTATATGCTTTAATAAGATTTCTATAATTGATTCTATAGGACTGTAAATATGTATTTTAGCATGCCAACATGTGAAAACACATATGCTTTGTCATGTCATTTCAACTAAGCAAAGACATAGTCATACAACTAAATTTAGTAGCCTTAGGTTCATCGATATGTATACAACTAGATACCATCATCTTTACAAATAAATATATATAACATGACTTGTTTTCATTTTCTTAATTTATATACCCTAGCATCAAATGAACATTCATGGATAGCATTTTTAATATTAACTATCATGTATGCATTTATATCTACATTTAAGTATATTTACATAAAACAATCTTGTTCATATATGAATGTTTATAAATATTTACCTTTAATAATAAGCATATTATTTACCATACATAATTAAATGTACTTCCATTTTAACTCACATATAATATATCAACATGTAAATAAAGTGTATATATATATATATATATATTGATATGATACAATACATCAACTCTTAGGTTTAAGTTATCACATTACATCTTATTAGATGACCACTTGTGTAAGCTTTCATGATTATTCATGGTGATATAGCTTAATTGTTAATGGACAATTTCAATGATGCATAGGTATACATTCATAGACCATTTCAATGTAAATAATACAAATCATACAAACCCATAAATATACTTTAATACAAATTTATATACACACGAGTTTATAACCCTCGTATACTTGCATTCAAGCCCTAATTTGTTCAGTTATATGTGTAACACATGGGGGTAGCCTAATATACTGATAAAGGGAAATAAAAAGCATAGTTATGGGCCAAAATCATGATGTCGCGCTCGCGGCAAGTGTCGCGCTCGCGACAGTATGCTTGGCCATATGAATTTTTCACCCTGTTCCCAAAATCCTGCAAATTGCTTAATAATTTTATTTTGCACATCGTTTTAGACACACTAAACGGTCTTTTTAGAACAAGTTTCCTTCTACAAAGTTGTAGATATACATTTCTAGTTTCTAGAACATCAAAAATATTTTCAATATCGTTTGTATAACTCGAGATATATTGAAATTACTAAAGACTGTTCATCATAGTAGGCAACACAGAATTTCAGACTTTCAAGTGAAAATTAGGAAATCTTGTGGTCATTATTTGACTTTGTTTTCTTCATATAAATTGTAGGTTTTGAAGTTTATTTTAATTAGGAATTGACCTCATGTCATTCTGATCATTGTACATTCAATTATGAAGATTTTACCCCTAGCTGTTCAAAATCGGAATCAAAGATGTATCTAATATTCAATCAATGTAGGGATAATTTAGAGGCCAAATTAGTGCTATTTTTCAACTACACTTTTATACCTATATCTCATGTGGAACTATAAAAATTAATATAGCTTTAAAATAAGGTCCCTAACTCATTTTTTATAGCTAAATTACAGTCAATAGTTTCAACAAAACTTCATGTAACACCTATTATAACAAATTCTAAATTCATATCTCATCCCAATTATTCCATCTATCACACATATGCACCTTGTTGATACAATCATCATTCACATGCATTAAAGGTGAGTACCATCCCATACCTTGGCCTAACTTCACTTTACCCAATCAATATTCAGCAAGTCCTTTCCCTTTACCCTTTTTATCTTCTCCTTCTTAAACTACAACATAAATCATCTCTAATTCATAATTTCCAGCAACCAAACCAATCCGAAATTCACATAAGGAAATGAAGAAGAAGAAGAAGAAGAATAAGATAAAGATAACCAAAATTAAACCATACCTTTTTAATCTATAACAATATCCTCTTGAACAACTATCATGCATGAGATTTTCTCTAAGATTTCTTAGAGATAATGGTTAATCAAGTTTTTGGAATAAGAAACTCTCCCTCTTCATCAAACTTAGCCGACCAACACTCATCACCATCTTCATTTTCTCTTTCCATCCACTACATTTCAACCTATATAATAATAAGGCAAATTCCCTAAATGATCCTTTCATTTTATTGCATGATGCCAAGATTTCCCACTAAATCTTGCATGTCACAACTCATTCCCACAAACTAGTCTATTCATAATTCAACCCAACTAATTAACCTCTTTCTTACATTAGCCTCTCCACTATTCTTAAATTCTCAATTGACCCCATAAAATGTCATAATTACAAATTTATCCCAAATTAATACTTTTTACTTCAATTACACCCTTGAATATTATTAAACCAACAATAATAATTTAATTATGACCTTATAAAATTCATACCATATAATTTACACATTTATCACATAATTATTGATAACTTAATAATATGGTCTCAATTAATATCTTAACTCTTAATAATTCATCTAATAATGCTCAATTAGACTTTCATAATATGTATTTGCCCTTGAATTCTACTAGGGCCTATTTTGGGTCCTTACATGAGCACATCAAGAACACACGAAGAACACCAATTTATCGAACTTTTCGACTAAACTAGTTTTCATGCAAAACTTGTTCGATTTTAATTTTGTTTGATCCTATGGCTTAATATCACATATTAAACACATAAATTATCATCAAAATGATCATAGAGTGGATCAATAAAAAATTAATTTAGAAAAAACTCTAAACTTTATTGAAAAATAAAACCCTACATGCCATTCTCAATGGTTCTTTTCTCAAAAGAATCGTTTTTATTTTTCATTTTATATGTTTGATTACATACAACTAGAAATCAATATTTCTCACTCATGAACAATCAAACCTAATATTTTAAAGTTCATGAAATAAATAACCCAAAATTAAAAACTATTTCGTAAAATATAGAATTATAGATTCATGGAAAAACCGAGGCTCTGATACCATATTGGGAATTAACGGTTACATGCATCTCATACGTAAGTGGAATTTAAAATTTTTAACCAATAGATCTAATCTTTCTATGAATTTACAATATACATATTAATGAGAATAAGAAAAATCACCTTTGATTTTTGTTGAATAGTTGATTTTCCTTCTCATTGGGTTGTTGCAAACCATAGTGCCCAAAATTAAACACATCCAATGAGTAATCCATAATTGCAGCTTTTGCTTCCTATATATGATTAACCTCTAACAAGCTTAGCAATTTTATTATGCTCATCAAGTTTGTTACCAAGAGCTTTAATTTTATTGGCTAATTTAACATACCTATTGATTACCTTAGAAATTAACTCTTTTGGTTTTATTTTGAATGCTTCATAATCTACCATGAAAACATGAAGTCTAGTATCTTTGATTTGATTCCTACCTTCATATGTAACTTGCAGCTTGTTCTGAATTTCTCTTGTTGTATTTATGACATGTGTTAAACCCCTTCGATGCCTCATGACTGAATTCACTGTGCCGTCAGAGGCTCACTTTTAGGGTTTAAGACTGGATGGGATTTACAAAGTGTTGGAAATTATCGGTTACATGCATATCATACATAAGAAAAATTTAAAATTTTTAACCAATAGATCTGATCTTGCCATGAATTTACAATATACATATTAATGAGAATAAGAAAAATCACCTTTGATTTTTGTTGAAAAATTGATTTTCCTTCTTACTGGGTTGTCGCAAACCACAGTGTCCAAATTTGAACACCTCTAATGAGTAATTCACACTAGAGAAGGATTGAATGAACAAACAAAAGAAGAGAACAAGGGCTGGCCAAAATCCCCTTGATGCTAGCATGGGGTGGCAGCTAGGGTTGAGAGAGTGAGAGAAACTCTTTTCTCTTAACTGTTCACCTTAACCCTAATATCCTATCACTTGGAATTTTATAGTTAGGTTAAAAATACAACTTCATAATAGGATTGGGCTCTTTAAAATTTCTTGAGAAATATTAAATGGGCTTATGGAATTATTAATAATTTATTTGGGCTCAATTAAATCCAATTTATGTCCTTTCACAAAAGACTATGCACAAAACCCACAAACTAGGCCCTTTGTGCATATACTTGGATTTAATCACCCATATGAATTCCAAATCCATCCAAATTAAATATGTAGGCTCCATAACACTTATGAAATAAAAGAATTAGGCCTCTAAGGCCTTCTACAAGGAGGTGGCATGAAACCCTTCCTCTGGAGGGTTTCTGTGCCTACTTGAATTCTTTGGTCCCCTTTTAATTACTCCAATGAATCTATTAATTATTATATATGCCCTATAAAACTTATAGTCCAATAATAATTAATTATGAAATATAATATCTCAATTAGGTCCATTTTACAAAACATATCTAAAAGTTTCGTGAACAATTTTACTTGATCATAATTATTTAAACTCTTTAATTAATTATTCTATTATTCATTTCTCTATTCCCATATTAATATCAAATATTATTATCCTCATCATTTTACCATTTTATAATTTTTTCTATATGTGTGTGACCTATTGGGTTCCTGTTTATATTGGCAGTATAATACGTAATTGTGAGTTCTATTCAAAAGTCACATGATTTAAGCTCCTTTAAATCATTTTATCAATCCCTATTGATATTTATGATATATTATTATAAAATTCATGATTGGCCTCTAGCTAGGCATCATGACTACCCAAATGTCAGGAAAGTTAAGTGGTTTGACTATACCCTTCCATAGAAATAGTTACCGGGTAATTACTCCTTTCACCACTCTTATCTCAATTAGATTTTGAGTATGGATTTTTGTCAACTCATATAAATCTAAATATGTATGTTCTATTAATTTAACCATTGTTCCCAAAATGCCCTTCATGGATCTCTATCCATCTTGGAATTTTACTGTGGCCAGAAATTCTCTAAATAAGGCAATTATAGAATCATATGAGATAACTTCCCTTAATAAATCTGGGATGGTGAATCCTTTGTCAATCACTCAACTATCTTCAAGTAGGTCTTGATATACCCAACCTCCTAACTATGTTTACCTCCAGTTGGAAGTAATCAGTTATGGAGTCAAAGTATACCACTTGCTACTTAAGATAACTTTGGTGATCTCAAGTCTAAGGATACTTGGACATTTGTTGTGAAGAGATTCCTCGCTGAAATAGATTTAATATCCATGTGAGGATTCTCTTTGTAGGTCTCCAATGAACTTGTTCTTTTAATAAGCATTCATATGTTAGCTTTGATTATCTTCCATAATTATAGTTTTGAGAACCACTACTTGAACCATTTAAGAAGCATAACATGTGCTAGTCTGTCCGAATTAGTAGTGTCCTGGTAATTTTATGACTAGGGATATTTAGATATTAACACATTTGCATGCAATAAACATCTCATATCATGAACACTTTCATTATTGCCTTTGCACTGTCTTTATAATAACTAGGACTTCATTTATTAATTTAAGATTTACAAACTCATGTATTTAAACATAGCATTAATAAATGAATGATACCTTTTATTAAGAATATGAATTCATACATATGAAATACATCCCTATTACATGGGCTTTAGGGCATAGTCTCTAACACAAAGTATATAAAATTGGCCATTTTACAATAAAAAAGGGATTCGACCCATTTTTCCAAGTTTCAAGCGTCAAAAGGTATGTGACAACATCTTAGTGTACCCTAATTATATTGTTAGTGGTCAAGCTATAATTGGCATCTAAGTGGGCTCAAAAGGTAGGTATTCTAGAGTCGTCACCCAACAGGATGTTGGGAAAGAGATTCTAACCTCATGATGCCCAAACAAGAGATGGTTTAGAACATCACTCTTACTTATATCCTGGTTAATTATTTTATAATTGGATTTTTAAGATGAACTCTCTATCTCCCCTCTCACATGATTTACTATATAACGAAAAAGTACACATTAATCATGTAAAGAAAGTGATAAAGTAAATACAAGAAAAAAATTACAAAAAGAAATTGTCGCAAAAAATAAAAGAAATATCATAGATGGAATGAGGCATTCATTAAGTTGGGAACATTATTTTTCTCACATATATTTTACAAAATGGTGAAGTGTCTTTGTCAATTTTTGGAAAACATTGGATGAGTGATCCCAATTTTAATGAAAATGAAGGCTCTTCTTTTATTAATTCAATTTCAGATGAAAACTTAGAAATTGGTCCATTTTATTAAGAAAAATTAATTTACTAAGAAAAAATGATAATTTTTTTCATTTAATGTGCATGAAAAATCATTTATTACTAACTATTAAAAATCCTTAAAATAAATTCAAATAATGAAATTCATAAAAAGGAAATAAATAAATAGGTTAGTAAAAAAGAGAGGAATAGAATTGTCAAAGGTAGCTTCCCAAGTCAATTTAACCTTGAAACATGGACTTCCCAATGTATATAAAATTAATTACTCAAAAGGAAAACAAAGAAAATAAATAGTTATTATCACAATAAATAAGGATAAATAATAAAGCAAAAGAAAGTAAATGTGAATTTTGGAATAAAAATTAATAAACAAACTATAAACACTATGACTAGAGGTTACCTAGATCAAGATTATCCAATGTTGAGAAAATAATACATTTAAGACAAAGAGCATGAATTTCAAGCTTCGATCTTGATTCCCATGTCTTATAATCATTTCTTATGGGTTTTGACTTGATTTTCCAAAAGTTTGAGAAAAAAAATTAGAAAAACCTTGATTTTGGTCCTCTAGGAATGATAGATAGACGTTTGCTTGGGAGGGATAGCCGTCTATGAATGGCCTCCTCTAGTCCATGTTAGATTAAGGGCATTTTTGTAAATATATGGGAATCGTGTAAAGGTCAGCCATCTATCACTGACAAATGCCCGTCTATAAGGCTGTTTCTAGATTTCTTATGTTTTTCCAGTTTTGAAGTTTTGGATTTGAATCAAATTGGAACAAAATTGATTAGCTCTGAATTTTGAGGATTTTATCTCCCTCTTTTGAACAAGTAGTGTTAGAGCTATTCTCCAACTATTCTCTAGATATTTAAAGTGAAGAAAATTAGGATTTGACAGGTGGATTCTAATTGGAGAAAAAATGGAGATAGGTTTTTGAGATGTAGAAAATACAATTCTTTAAGGTTTGAAAACAATCATCCACCCTAAAACAAAAAACACTATTTCTTTATTGAACGTAGGAATCAAAGATCAAGGTTTAGAGCATGCTTTCTAGAGTCATAAAACCATATTCCTGAGGATAATATTCTAGGCCTCAATCTCTTTCTCTCCCTATCCTTAATACAATGATCATGTAATGAACAATGTTTATTTATTATTCCATTATTCCATTATGCCATAATTCATGTTTAATGTGTAATTTATTTAGTTTGTTCATACTTTCTATGATGCTATGACAACATAAGGTTATTTAATATGCTAGACAACATGTTAGGTTTCTAATTCTTCCATTAAAGCATGAAAATATCTTGGTTAAGTTCCTATCTTTACATGCCTCATAATTAGTTTTGTCCTGCTTTAAGATCATAATTAGATTGAGTTTTTGCCTTATAGATCTATATTTCAAGTAATAAATGGGAATAAGGTATTATAGACGACCATCTGTTAGTGCGATAAATGGGACGTCATAATGCCTCATTCTCGTCCCATTCCTCACCCTTGCGTAGGGCATTTATCTTTATTTTAGGGGCATATGTGGCTTTATTTTCCTCATTATTATTAAATTTTAATTCCTTTTATGCCAGTTCAGGTAATTTTTTATGTTTATATGTTTTTAAATTCATTTTTATTCTTATGGGCATGATTTACATTCTATATTCATATATTCATTCATCCTGGAATGTTATTTTCTGGCTATTTTTAGTTTACTTAACATTTAATTTCTTTTAATCTACTAATTAACTTTATTTTTTTTATTTGTATGAGTTACCATTTTGTGGATTCTTGGAGTTATTTTGAGGAGTATCATGGCCTTGGAGGACATCTTTAGATGATTTTGTTTTCTTTTCTACTTATGACTTCCTCTTTATTATTGCATCTAGTTTTTTGTTTTATTTAATGTTATTTTATTTTATTCATTACTTTATTTAGTTTATTTAATTTTGATGCTTTATTTTATGTTGGATGTATATTCTTAGGAGATGTAGTAATTTAGTAAAAAGGAGTTTTTTGGTACATTAAATAATAACAAGTCATGTAAATATTTGATATTTGATTAACTTGCATATTTTTAAAAATAGAATGGACTAATGTCCAATTTTCAATCCCCAAATCACATAATAAAAAGGAGAGTCTCATTTTCCTCAAAATTGGGATCACTTATCCCACATTTTATCAAAATTAATAATGACTCTTTATTTTAGCCCTAGTGCTATCCTGAAGCACACCTATGTTCAATCAATATGGGAAGCTATCAAGGAGATCCACCAGTCCAAGTTTAGTACCATATGGTATATGAAATGGTGACCTATTGGTCGTTATGCTTGTGATGAGCTAGATCTATTGGAAAGGACCATGCTTGGTTAGCCTTGAAAATTTCATCACCCTCACTCAAGCCTATGTAATGACAATAGCTACTTCCTCTAGGTTATATAACCATAATAACTTTTGCTTACTATGTGGTTCCTTATGTATTGACCAAACTCAAACAAATTAGGAGGTACCAATTAAAGGCTATTATGCCTTGGTAGGCCTAACTCAATTTGTATGAGTTGTTTAAAATGCATGATGGCCAAAACCTATGTGCTTGCACATTCAATTAAGAAAGATTAAGCTGCTGAATTTTTACCATACACCATATGTGTCCATTGGGTTTTTCGTTGATCCATGGGCTAACCCCACCTAGGAAAGAGACTGCTTGACCTCCTGTGAGAGTGTAATAAGGTTGGAAGGATTTGCCTATGCTTGTTTGTGATTATGGTTGGCGTCTAATGAACACATCTATTGCATTCATGCATTATGTATATACCATGCTCATGCATCAATCATCGTGTATCATTCCTGATGGTAGACTTTTATAGCCATCATAGATTCATTTACATGGTTTAGAGGGTCAGATGGATGCCTTGTTTGGAGACATATACTTGAGGTACTTGGGTTAAGTCTGAGTTAAGTTTAAAGTTGGGCTCTAAGATTAGTGTCAAGTTTGAGTTTTCAAAAAATAGTGTAGAGACCACATCAAAAGAAATGTTTGATAATGATATAAAGCTAAATGAGATTGGTAGAGTAACATATGACTTTGGGGTAAAGATGTCTAATTTGAGGAATAGGTTGGCCCTTACTTCAACTCTTCTAGTTCCTTAGGATGAAATAGATAGGATACTTGATAGATGTTTTTACGATGAATTGGCTTTGCTTAGTTGATTGCTATCACCTTCCCTTAGAACTCAGCATGCAAAACCTTCCCTAAGAACAACGGAGCCAACATATGTCAGGGATACTACCTAAGTAGCTGTTGCAGGGATTGAAGTTCCACCAATAGTGCAAAGGAAAGAAAGGAAGCATAAGCTATAATACCCCGAAATTCATATTTGACATGCATAGTTTATTTTAGAGAATGAATTGTAACCCTAGAACCATTTTTGTGGTAACTACAGTAGTAAAATATAGAAAAACTTGAAAGCATATAAGTATTAAACGTGCTTAGACTAGGAAATCCGGGGGTAGGTGACCTGATGAGCAGTTTGATTTAACACTGGAATAGGAAAATAAGTTTAAATAGGCCCTCAAAATATACAATGAAGATTTTGCTCGATAACGTAAAAAGAGTTAACCAATAGCTCCTTTATGATATTTCTAATAGGTCTATGTGATTGAAATATTTTTTAGAGATCTTTAGAATATTTGAAGGCTTGATAAAACTTTTGATCAACCATTTTTACGGTACTGAGAAAAATCTTCTATATCTATTTTGGGGGCCTATTTAAACTCGTTTTCCTCCCAATTTATACCATCAGACTTCATTTAATACCTATTTTTCTTATTCTAATGGTAAATCAAATTGCCCATTAGGTCACCCATCCTCGAATTTTCCTAGCCTGAGCACATTAAACACTTATATAGTTTAAAATGTTTCTATATTATACTACTGTAGTTACCCTAAAAAGATTTTAGGGTTACTATTTATGCTCTAAAACATACCATGCATATCAGATATTAATTTTGAGGCATTACATAAGCCTAAGGATTATTACATTGAATAGCAATAAGATGAAGAATATGACCCTCCTATGATAAATGTGAGGAATAGATGCCCTAGCGCGAATGAAGTCGCCTTTAAAAAGATGGAGCAGAAGGTCAAAGCCATATCTAAAATATTGTCCATGGAAAAAGGGATGAACCCCAAAGATAAAGATTTACATAGAGATGAGCCATTATCATAAAGGTTTAAGATGCTAAACTTGCCTAGATTTGATGGTACTTCTGGCCATTCTGCACTTGTAAAGCAGTACACTCTAATCATGAAGGGGTCTGCCTTGATTAAAAAAGCAAAAGGTAGAGTACTTTTGTTTGAGCTTGGTAAGCTCAATAATAGACTAGTGTCATGGGTTTGATATGCACACCAAGGAGGATTGAGACCATTGACTAAAGAGTTCATCAATAGTATGCCTATAATACAATGATAGAAGTCACTTTAAAAGAACTGGAATTGCTTTAGCAAAACCCTGGCGAGTCCTTTAATGAGTATCACACTAGGTAGAGGAACTAAGTGATGGGGATGAAGAGGAAGCCTAATACAGCAAACCAAATTAGGATTTTTATTTGAAACTCAAATCCCTATTTGAATGATAGCCTAAGGATGAAGGGGTTAATAGACTAAGAGTCCCTAAAGGACTTAGCTATAGAAGTTGAGGGTGAGTATTTGGCCTGAAAGGCTAATAATGAGGGTGCAAAGCAGAATTTTAGCAATAACAAGATAATTCAGATTAGTAATAGAGCATATAAAAGTGCACAGATAGCTAAAATGTCTTTTATAGAGGTCAATTAGAGGCACTACTCCAACCTTAGCAAGTCATTATCTTGAGTATTAGAATGGCTGAGTAAGAAAGGGAAGATAAAACCATTTCCATCAAGACCTTTCAAGAGTCAAGGGATGCCCCACCATAGAGAGGATTAGTACTATGCCTACCACCAACATACAAGGCATCTAACAGATTCTTGTTGCACTTTAAGGAATAAAATCTAGGATCTGATAGACAACTAATAGAATTTGAAACTTGAAAAGAGAAAGAAGAAAAAGAAAGGAGAGTACAATGCCATACTGCCTCTGGTGTTAATGATTAGGTCTAACTTACTTGAATGGTATGTGATAAGAGACTATGTAGCAATAAGTACATGGTCGTTACTCATTCCATCCCCAAAGTAACAAAGACAAGTGAAGAAAATTGACCAATTTCCATGATTGATTGTCAGGATTCACCTACTGAAAGGTAAGATGAAGGGGCAATGGTGTAACACCCTAATCCTCCAGATATGCAGAAGAATCAATACCAACCTTAACCTATTAAAGATTAGGCAAAAATAATAATAATACAGGCCTTAATTAAATGCCAAAACATAACCAAATCAAACTCAAAAAAATAAGGAGATATAAAATAACTGGCCCTTAATACATTATGAAAACCCCGAGGATGACTGCAACTTGCTAGATCTTCTCCTCAAAGTGGGTCGAGCTACCATAGTTATCAATCCAAAGTGGAGCCTAACCTGAGACCTACTCAGATAAACAAACCCATGCTAAGCTATAAAGCTTAGTAGGAAAATAAACCTCTATGGATAACTCTTAATAAAATATCATCAATTCATTCAACCTTTACAATTAAAGAAAACATATGAGTCTATAATAATAATTATTCCACATTTAACACACCAGAGGAGTCATCAACCTTAACAATAATTACCATTCTTACCATAATCTAGAGTATTACGTGAACTCGTCTAGTTCTTGAAAACTTTTAAATTTACTTTTATAACCAAATCTCTTACTTGACAAACTAGCATAATTCATACACCTTATAATCCTTCCATTCATGAATCCAAACATCAATTATTATTGATAAAACAAACTTCAGTCATATACAATTTATCACACTAGTTACATACGCATTCAATGTTCATTCAAAGCATAAAGGAGTGCATATGTCATGTAACGCTTACAAAAGATACTATTAGGCATAGTTACTTCATATATATCACATAATCTAAAGTATATAATAAATTTATAATTCACAATTCTTGTTTATCATCATGTATTCCTTAATTCTATCTTAGCATGGTAAACTAAATACCATACATCATATTATGTCATACACTATCCATGGGCTTATGCCAAAGTTATCAGTATACACATATATGTGTAAATATTTATGTATATATATACTAACATATTTGCTTAAAGCCATAATTCATATAAGAATGCATATTATTCTCATCATAGATCAGTCTTGAGCTTTAGGCTCCAGTACACATGGACACCAGTCATATGATCACATAGTTGCATCAGTATTCATTCATGGTTAAGAATAAAATCGAAAAGAATGATGGCCTTGCTAAGGGATGATCATATGGCTTGAAAATCGAATAAAATGATGGCCTTGCTAAAATTTGGCACTCTGTCATGGTGAAAATTAAAAAAGGGCATCTTAAGTAAAATTTAAGGGTTGAGAGAAATTGATCAATTAAGAAAACTTGAGAGGGCTAATTGATAATAGAAGTTTTGATGCTTTTAAGGTTGCATTTTAATTTTAAGCAATATGATTGTTGATATAATTTTGAATAAAGATTTGGTGTAATGAAATTAGATAGAAAACCCACATTTATATCTAAAAAATTATTAATGTATACAAAAGTAGTTTCTTCCTTTTCATATGTTCAAACTTTGAAGTTCCAATGAAAGCAAAACTTAGTCTTTAATTATATCTAATCTAATGTCTATAATCCACTATCCTCTCCCTTCAGATGCCTAAGCTAATGTGTCCTTTATCGAATGTTGGACTCATGACCCACTGCTTGTATAAGGTAGAGGTGGTGAGTCACAAGCACTTATCTTAGGTATAACAGTCTTCATAGAAAGTTGAGCCCAGATCCGTTGGTGGTAACCTGATAAAAAGGTGTTAGAAAGAATTCCTCTATAGAAGGATAATAGACACCTGATAATGTCTTAATGATCCCTATACTGAAGAGTGTAGCGAGCAGCAATGTAGAGAGTGGCCTAATATAACCCACACAAAGGGATGCATTCAGAATCCATCTCAAATTGCAGAAGGAATGGATAACCAAGGGAACATAAAGCTGATATTACCATATACTAGATGAGCTATCCAGATAACTTTTTCTTGAGGTGAATGAAAATCATAAAATTTTCACCTAAACAGATAATGCCTCAAGAGGTAAGTTCTTATGGCTTGTGGTGGAGGCTCCGCAAGTAGTTTTAGATTCTCTTGCAACTAAATTTAAAAAAAAAAGAGCTGATAGGGTAAGTTAGGTTCATCTCTGGAAAAAATAAGTCAATACAATACATGAAAATCTAAAAAGATAAGTTTTTTAACAAGAAAAGCTAGTGTGAAAAGGCACACTACCTTTGAAACAATGACATACCTGGAAAAATAAAGGGCCATCGGTAAAGCGAGCATCAGCTTTATCACGAGTGGCATCTAGGCCAATAATCATCTTTGCCAAAACCAAAAGGAATAAGGTAAGCCCTTTATGCATACCTTTTCCAACATTGAATATTCTATAATCTCCTATCAAGCCATATGAGCAAGTCAATAAACATAGGGGCAAAGCATTATGGCAAGATCACACTAGTCTAGATATAGGCACAACATTGATATCATCTAAAACATTAATCAGCCACTCCAATGAAAGGTTCTATCTTGATGTAGTAGGCCTCTGGATTCAAAAGGAAAAACCCCTAAAGCCTATGTCACCACTTTAGGATAGTTGATAACAATAATCTTTTACAGGTTGCCATATCGAAAGGCACAAGCAACAATAGCTCCACCTACTTCGAGATGGATGGTAGCCCAAGAGATGGAGAGATATAAAGCCTTATCCTCAGTCTAGTACCATGCCAGCAGGTTTTTCTCATGGTAGTTCTTGTAGACCATATATAGGATATATAAGGTCGATGGATTACTAGCTGTTGCAGGATGGGGGCTTTTGGAGAGCGGATATGGTAGAGGAGGTGGTTAGGTTTATTATATGAGACATTTAGTTCTTGTAGCCATATAAGCATTTCATTACATCCAAAAATTCCTATTTGCCTCATATATCGGCAGTATCGATAGTCCTAAGTTAGTGAATGCAATCGATATCAATTGTTTATGGGCTATATATAGGGGTAAGAGGATCGATATCACACATGAGATCATTGCCACCTTGCTCAGGGTAGCTATGTAGCCGACATCATAGATCTACTTTAAGGGAGTGGTCACCCATTTGTTATTAGATTTGGGGGTATATGAGGGTACCTTTAGTCAGGCGCTCAAGGAGGATACTTTTGTAGACCTATAGGCTACCCTTAGCATAAGGATGGTCGAGTTGATATATGGACAAAAAGGACAATACTAGTTTCTAATCATCCTTAAGACAATATAGTGGTGTAGGTTAGACATCATCATGCTAGAGCCACCAGTTGAGTGTGAGGATTAGGGTTAGCTACGTTGAGCAACTCCAGCACCACCAATTTAACCTTATTAGTAGCTTTAGTCGAATGAGCCACATATGCCTTGAAGGGAAGATACAAATTTAGATTTTGGTGTACATATGGATCTTGATGATCTCCTTAGTGGATCACCACATGCACAAATACTTTTAAGGTCTCCCATTCAACCCTAGCCATCACCATCTAGGATGTTTAGGATATTCTCGCCATATGGCCACTTGGGAGCCTATACTTTTATTGCCTCTCTACGAATTTTGTCGACACTAACTCCATCATCTGATGATATTTATAAGAGACTTTTCGCCATAGAGGATGCCATTAGAAGATAGAACTAGACCTTGCAATCCATTTTAGCATTAGTGCAATCCATTCAGACTTAACATCAAACTGATGTCCAGGGTATTAGAGCATACTTGGTAGCAACTAGGTAGAGTTTTGATGATGCTTTATAGATTTTGGATGATTTAATTACTTAGTTCAGGGATTTAATAGGTTGCCTTGAGGCAGAGCCTCCTATACGTAGACAAGCGGTGGTAAAACTGATGAGCAGCTGAGGAGATATATTGGGAACTTAAGGGATGATCTCATGAGATATTTGGAGTAGCACTCCTGGGCAGCATTAGAGATAGGATAGAGTTTAGAGTATTTGGCTGGGTTGATCGCATAGATTCAGTAGTCATTGTTTGTCGTATTCATTGTATTTGTGTTCAAATTTTGATAGCAGGAGGAGCAACCACCCGCACCATCATAAGCAGTGGCACCACATAAAATTGGAAGGCCTTCAGCTTTCCATTCTCCATCTAGACCATCTTATAGGGGGGACCATGACCCTCACAATAATTGTACTTTGTATTATTGGAGTTATTTCAAACTTTTCTGATAGTTGATGTATTTAATAATTGTGACATGTATTTATTTTTGCTTCATTATTTCTATTCAAGGTTAAGGTGCATGAAAAAAATAGCTACGAGGCAAAATGATAAAAGCAATAACAAGACAATTGGAAAAGATAAAATAATAATATAAATGACAAAAGGAAAAAATGACCTTAATTAACCAAAAAGTTAAGGTAAAAATAACAAGTCCAAATTCAATAAGCAAGACACTAATGTCACACCTTTTATTATAGGTACCAAAGTCCTCTTAAGAGGCATATATTTCACACTATACAAAACCTATAACAGACATATTGCTTGGTTATGGAATGGAGAAACTTGTTAATGATACCTATATTAAACAAGATTAAAAGGATAAAGTATTAGTGAATGGGGAATGCATAAGAATCGATAATGATTCTATTTTTTTTCATAGCTCTAAGACACCTATAAAGCCACAAAAGTTATCTAAACTGGTAGAAATCAAAAGAGATACACAACAAAATAAAGTTTAGATATTTTCTGACTTCGGAAGGATTTAAGTGAGATGATAAAAAATAAGTCTTACCTCATTTAGACAAGTGAATTATTTAACTTATGAGAGATCTCACAAGTGGTTTATCCATATGGTTGAAGACAAAGTGAGACTTTACTAGTGATTGGTTCACATGGCTAAAGATAAAGTATAAGACTTTACCAATGGTGGGTTTATATGGCTGAAGACAAAGTGAAACACATAACCAATAATTTATCTGGATGGCTAAAGCAAAGATCACAGTATACAACTTAAGCATAGTGAAAGAGGGATCGTCTAGAAGGATATTTTAACCTCCAATGAGGAGGGAAAAAATTATGATGTAGTGTCTTCAAGGTAGATTTATAGATGTGGAGTAAATATATTTTCTTTGGATGTTTTTTTTTGTTATATGTAATAATTTAGTAAAAAAGGAGTTTTTTTGGTATATTAAACAATAATAAGTCATGTAAATATTTTATATTTATTTAATTCACATTTTTTTAATAATAAAATTGACCAATATCTAATTTTTGATCCCAAAATCACATAATAAAAGGATAGTTTGCTTTCTTCAAAATTAGGATCACTTATCATACGTTTTATTAAAATTAATAATGACTCTTCACTTTCTCTTTGTGAAAATAGTGTATGAGGGAACCAATATTTTCAAAACCTAACTAATCTCTTATTTTATGTATGAAATTTTATTTTATCTTTGGAAAATTTGGTTTCATAATAATTAAGCAATGGATTTTTTTTATTCAATCACTTTATTTACTACCTTTTTCTTATTTGATTATATGTCTATTAACTTGCCAAAATACATCATGTGAGAAGAGAGGTAGTGGACTAATAATAAAAAACTTAATTATAAGTGACACTTAATCGAGATGCGAAGTAAGAGTGATGTCCCAAACACCATTCTTTATTTGGGCATCAAAAGGGTTGAGAATCATTTTCTAATGTTCTTTTGGATGGCAACTCCATGATACCTACCTCTTTGAGCCCATATTAGATGCCTCATATGTTGACTGCTAATAATAATTCAAGTTTAAAATCCCTGTTGATTATAAAGCAGCTAATTTATGAGATATAGTGAGCCTTGATATGATCTTTGATCCTAAAAGCTAGCCTCATAGAACCTAACTAGAATTGAGTGAGGATCTGACATATGTAACACAAAAAGAATATAAAAATGCATAAGTTAGGATTAAAATAACATCTAAAAAATATAAAAAAGGATGCAAATTAATTTAGAGTGAAAAATGACCATGAAAACTCAATAAAAGGGGCAAATAGAGGCCATAAATAATTTGAAGAGAGAGATAAACATCCAACCAAAGCGAAAGATATGATATAAAGAAAGCTCCATGATGCCTCATCACTTGAAGTGACTGACGAGCATCTATCGAGCTTTCTTCTCGTTTGTCACACATAGAATAAAATAGCAAATATAGTAAACATGCAAAGGAATGAATCCTAAATTTCATATAAACATGCATATTTTACATTGTAATTATGCCAGATCTAATTATAAAGACCAAAATACATTTGAATCATATTAAAACTATAAATTAACACAAAATTTTAAGAAAGATAAATATGCATTAATGGTAAAATTTCTAAAAACATGTTTCCTTACATATTTTGATAAATGTTTAGGCATTCATGGCATCATACAAATTATAAAGGCATTAGAAAAGAGCTAAATAATAATAAATGATATGATCATGGCATCAAACTTAAGTAAAATCAAAATAAATGTGCATACATTCATGCCATTGCAAAAGAGAGGAAAAACCTAGAATATTACCCTTAGGATAATTTTTATACTATTTTGAAATTGCAATCCAAGTTCTAAGCTCATTGGTTTCTATGATGAAAAGATTAAAATGTTTTTGGTAAAAAGAATGAGATGAAAAAGGAGCTTTGTTCCTAAGAGTAGAAATTGAAATACTATCAAAATAGTGTGGTTGCCTTTCCTTAAAAATTCCAAATGTTTCCTCCCCTTCAAAACCTTAAGGGTTTTAAATTCTTATAGGAGGAGAGATTTTAAATTTTTTCAAATTCTAAATTTCCATGAAATATACCTCGAAATCCTCATGAAATCCATCAAAATCTTACCATAACTAACCAAATTCTATCAAGGTTCTTAAGCTACTAGAAAACATGCAAAATTATTGTGAAAAAACCCCACTTATGGGCATATATCATTGGCAGACAACTGAAACTCAAAAAAGATATTTAAAATCCAAAAATTACCTTTGAAATCATAATCTAATGACCTATGGCCATGAAATATGATAGACGGTCATTTGTTACTGAGCTATAAATAGGCTACGAGAGCCAAAGTAAGCCATCTGCTAAGAGATGGCCAAGATGAAAATGGTGACAAATGACCATTTATCAATAGTAGATGGCTATCTATCATAGAAATAGACAAGATTTAAAGATTTTAAATCCATTTTCAAATTTCTAGGAAAAGTGACTTTAAAACCCATAAAACATTTGAGAAAATTATGAAAATTAAGGATAAAAATTTAAGTTTGTTCTTTCTATCTAAAATACAAATAGTTCTTCCTTATCTGGGCTACCGTGGGACTTAATATCCACAATATCGTATCCAATAACTCTATTGAACTCATTTGATTGTAATGAGTAGAACATAACACTCATAGCTTTAGAATTTTACTGCACTTCTCTCTTATTAACATTAGTAAACTATTTTGTAGTTTTTGGAATAGTACCAAAATTGAAAGCATCTTCAGTTGTAGATTTTTTAGTGGATGATCATATCCATCTTCAATAATATCCCAACAATCCATATCCTGGGATTAAATAAAATTCCTTATAACTACCTTCTAAAAAGGATAGTTTTCTTCATTAAACATTGAAGGGAGATAAATGGAATGTCCTTCTTTGAATTGAGTAGCTATTAAAGAATCTGCCATCTCTAAGATCACTTATGGATCTTAAGCTATAGGGAAATAAGAATCGTTCTGATACCAAATATAGGTCCCAAAGAAACAAATGAGGGGGTAGGGGAATTGAGTGTCTTAAACTTTTTTTTTCTTTTTCTAATTGAATAGAGATGTATGAATATGTATAAATCTAATAGCAGACATAGAAATGCAATAAAAAAAACTATACCAAATTTTTGGAACCACTTATCAATTTAATCTCATAAATGTAATTCTGAAAAATTGTTTGTAAGATTTGTTATGAATATTTCAAAAATCATTTAACACAATTTTAAAAACACAAATTCTAGAATTTTAAAATAGAATTCTATAGAAGGAAGTTGAAAAGAAAAAATAGAATTTATAGTGGTTCAGCCTTTATGCTTATATCCACTCCTCAAAACTCACTCTTGATCTTTTTTTCTCCACTCTTAACACTTTTAAAGGCAAAAGACAAAACCAATATACAATACTAGATATGTATATATAACTATAATCTTTTTCCAATATAAAAGATGTAAAACACTTAATAAATTTTTTCCTAAGGTTCTAGCCAACCCAAACTCACAATCTTTCAAATATAATTTCCTCATAAAGAATTACAACAAAAGCTATAATCAAATTAAGAATTATATGTAAATAATAAAGTGCAAAAGATGTGGAAAGTGAGATTAAAAAAATTTAAGCTTTACTCTTAAGGGGTAGAATTTCTTTTCAATAATTATCTAACCTTCTAATAGGAGAAATAACATGTAATTATATCAAAAAACTCAATTCTATCTTATAGAAATTGAAAATCATTGTTTATGACCATTGGAACGGCAAATAAAAAAATAGAAAAAAATTAGCCATTATTTTGTCTAGTAGGGAAATCCAGATTTTTGTCCAGTTGGGAAATCCAAATTTTTGTCCAAAAAATAATAACTAAACGATAACTTTAGAAAATGATTTTTTATTGAAAAATTTTTTCGTCAATCTATGAAGGCAACTGTTGGGCACAATAAGGTAGGAATTATAGAGTCAATACCCAGCAAAATGTTAGGAATTGGGTTCTAACCTCATAAGGCCAAAGCTAGAGATAGTTTAGGACCTTATTATTTTTTATAACTTTGGTTATTGCTATATAAATGAGTTTTTAAAATTAATGAGTTTATCTCTCTTTTCATGCAACAATCACGCTGGAAAAATTAAACACGCATTCTAGCACATTGGAAAGCTATAAAGCATATGTATTAAAAGCGGTAAAATCATGGAATAGAAAGCATTAAAAATTTAAGAATAAATGTAAAGATAAAATCATAGATAAATTGGGGAATTAATTGAATTCATTTAGAAAGCGGACATTGGTATTATTTGCATATTTACAAAGGGCTGAGTTTTGGGTGTATTTTGGAAAAAAGGCATTGAGCCCATGTGGCTTTTGAAGAAAAAGAATCGTGTTAGTTAATTTTAAGGTAAAAGAATCATTTGTGTTTACAAAAATAAATCCTTAATTTTTATATATTATTTTGTAGGTAAAAATTAGGACATTAGTCCCTTTAATTATTGAAAAATCCAACTTAAACTTAGATAAACTCATTTAGTGAGTTTTAATTTAACAATCAAAAAATTATTTATTTGCAATAAATGAATAATTGGCATGAAAGAATGATGATATAAATAAAATAGTGTACATAAATCAGGATATTTATTGAATTTTGGAACATTGATTCTCTCATGCATATTTATGAAAATCCTTTGGTGAGATTTTGGGATAAAAGGTGGACATGGATCCATTTTATTAGGAAAAGCTTGATTAATTTAGTTGAAATATTTTTGGTGTTGTTTTAAATTTAAGCGTGTAAAAACCTTTATTATTACATATTTTGCAAGAAATAAAAATTAAAGAATAATTATACCTGCCCATATGAGGAAATGAAACCTAAGATGATCTGCTCTGCCTCATTCTCCATCCTGACCAAAAATGGTGAAATGCATATTAAAATATGATAGGAAAAAATGATTAGTCAATAATGAATTATATCAAGTAGTTAATAAATAAATAATTAATTCAAATAAATTAAAATAACAATTTGTCTTAAATAATAAAATAGGCAAAACTAGTAAAATGCATGATGCAATTCAGAATTCATGCAACATTTTATTGGCATGCACATGTTAAAGCATTTAAATAAAATAATTAGGTAAATATATAATAATATGAATTAATAAATAAAATGAGTATAAATAGTATTAATATTAGAATAATATGCTAAAAATATATAAATAGTAATAACAATAATAATGAAAATAATAATAATAATAATAATAAAAAAAAATAATAATAATAATAATAATAATAATAATGATAATATTAATAGCGATAATTATAAATGTTATCATTAAAAATAATTATAAAAATAATATCAACAATAATCATAATAATATGATTGAATTATAATGAATTAAATATTGCACTAATATATAAATATACTATTTGATAATTAAATTACAAATATTAATTAAGCATTTTAACAAAACCAAATAGAAAAAGTAATATTAAATATATTGAAAGAATATTGATAATATAATATTGATGAATTAAACAATACCATATAAAAAACATTCATAATAATTATTATCTACCAACACTGCCATATTATTCAATATTATCATTAACCATTATTCTTACTTTCCTACTTTTATTTTACTCTACATTTCAATCCTTTAATTAAGGCCAATATACAATTTAGACGTTGAAGTTTCATTAAATTATATTTTGTTTCAGTTTTTACTTTAATATTCATAGTTATAACACTACCTAACTGATTTTATTATTCCATTTCATTTTCTTCTCTCTCATTTCTTTCTTTTCGTTCAATCGCTTCGGTACAATCTATACAATTTGGTTCTTATATTAAATCTATACCTGATTGTTTTAAAAATATATTTATTAAATCCTTGTATCAATATTGTGTATATATTTTCCTTAGTATTTTTCGAGTCATTTTATTATTATCCAATTTCAGTTCAGACTCTTAATTCAATTAAACGTATGAGCTATATATCTTTTATGCCTTTAGTCTCTTATTACGTAAGTATTTAATTTTTTCATTTGAATTTATTATTTTGTAGGCACCATTTTCGATTAGTTATCTATCAGTCATTTTACTATCACGCTATTATCCTTGTACCTTTATTTCCGATACGGATCCAATAGGGCTATCTTATGCCATTGAAGAGGGGCAACCTTATGACTTTCAAATGGGTCTAAATGGAGTTCGTACACATAAATATAAGATCCAAATGTCATTAGGGCATGCTCCAATTTATAGGAGGCAAATTTGGTGCTTTACCATCAACTTTGGGCTTATACAACTTTGGGCTATAATTGTACAAGTCATGTGCTTCATTTAAAAGTCATATAACTCATTTAAGTTGTAAATGTGGGCTTAGGCATGTGGGCTTCTTTTTAAAGTGATTATTTAGTTATTTGGGTTATTAGTTAGTCTTTTATTTTGGTTAGTCTTTTATTTTGGGCTTCAAATTCATCACTTTACCTTAGTAGGGTTTTAAGTAGTTTTTTTAGCTTATTTTAGGTTGAATTTAGTGTTTTAAACCTATTGGACTTATGTATACCCATTCCCTTAGGGTTTGGAGGCTATAAATAGGTCATTATAACTTGTAAAGGGAAGATCATTGAATCAAATTATAAACTTTTGAGAGTTTTTCTCTTGGCTTGGCCAAAATTCTTTAGAGAGATTGTGAGATTGCATGCTTTCTTTTGTATTGCATCAAGAATTAGGATTACTTATCAATCATTTGATTTTGGCATTTTCTTATTCTTCTTATCCCAATTATTTGCGTTTCCATTCACGTGTTGTTTAGGGGTTCAATAGGGAGGGTGTTTGTCTTCTTTGTGTTTTGAGATCAAAGTGTATGTTCAAGGGGTTTCAGGTTCTTTAACCTTGGGGTTCTGCATCATTTGATTGATAAGTAATCCTAATTCTTGATGCAATAGAAAAGAAAGCAAGCAATCTCACAATCTCTCTAAAGAATTTCAGCTAAGGCAAGAGAAAACTCTCAAAAGTTTATAATTTGATTCAATGATCTTCCCTTTACAAGTTATAATAACCTATTTATAGCCTCCAAACCCTAAGAGAATGGGTATACATAAGTCCAATAGGTTTAAAACACTAAATTCAACCTAAAATAAGCTAAAACAACTACTTAAAACCCTATTAAGGTAAAGTGATGAATTTAAAGCCCAAAATAAAAGACTAACCAAAATAAAAGACTAACTAATAACCCAAATAACTAAATAATGCATTTAAAAGGAAGCCCACATGCCTAAGCCCACATTTACAACTTAAATGAGTTATGTGACTTTTAAATGAAGCACATGACTTGTACAATTAAAGCCCAAACTTGTATAAGCCCAAAATTGATTGTAAAGCACCAAATCTACCTCCTATAAATTGGAGCATGCCCCAATGACATTTGGATCTTATATTTATATGTTTGAACTCCATTTAGACCCATTTGAAAGTCATAAGGTTGCCCCTCTTCAATGGCATAAGATAGCATTCTTGGATCCGTATCATTGCCTCCCTCTTTAGAAAAGATTCGTCTCGAATCTTCGTCTTGCAATAGTTGGGAATTGGCACATGAGGAATACATTCATCTTCATAAATGATCTTCGACATTGGTGGAAATAATATGAATGCTTCTTCATTGAGGAACTCATCATGATCTTGCAAGTTATAAACAAAATGACTATGCAAAACATGGTTAGTATTTAATATAATGATATGATTTTGACTTTCTTCACTTCCCATGTGCAAATCATTCTCCTTAATCAATAGAGAATCAATTATAACTTGTGAATCTTCCATCTCAACTAGCAAACTTCTTCACTTGCACTCAAACAATCAACAATTTCTTCACTTTCAATTATTTCTCCATCATGCACAACATCATTATTCTATTCTACCTCTAAAAAAACCTCATTTACCAAGTTCTCCACATCTTCAACTTCACCCAAAACCTCTTTTTCCTCATCAAGCTCATCAACAACCTCCTCTTCATGGTCTTGAGTAATTTCACTATCAAAGCCTATATCTATATCACCCTTTTCAGGTTAACAAATTATTTCTTATAGGATAACTTTCTTCTTCTTTCTCTTCGCTTTGCTCTCCTCCATTCTAATGAGTGGTTCGAAATATTGTCTAACCAACCATTTTAGATTATTATGGTCTTCCCTTATCAACTTTATATCTTCCTTAAACGCATTCCTTTCATCTTGATGTAAATGTCGGTTGGAATTGTAATAAGACATCATTCACTCGTGTTTCACTAAAAATTAAGCTTTTACCCTCTTAATGTCCTCACACTCTCTTGCCTTTTTCCTCTCAAGCTTACAACTTCAAAATTGCACTTCAGAATGTAAATCACAAATAAAAAACTTGAGCACGTTTAAGAAAACAAGGAAATAATACTAACAACAAAAGATAGCTCAAAACTAGAAAAGAAGACTCTAGACACAATAGAGGTGATACACGGATAAGAGTGGTGTACTACTTGATGATAACCAAATTAGAGTATTGGACAAGCAATGATACCCTAACAATGTAAATGGAACAAAAGCTAGCATAAAACAAAGAAATAAGCAACAAGAGAAAAAATGACAATATGGATGAAATGAATGAATTTGATTCACTACAAAGTAAATCAAATATAGAACCTAAATATTCTACCCAACAAGGAAAGGAAATCAACAAGATACCAATTAAAACTAATTAAAGTATAAAATATGCAAAACAAATCAATTTTAGAGTCAATTTATTTATTATGCCGAATGGTGTAACAAGCTTGATTAGTGTATCAAGTTGTGTGAAAAATGGTGGCAAAGTGATGGCATATTGATGGCAAAATGATAGAAAAATAATGGAAAAAATGATAGTAAATGATGCCAAAAATGGTAACAAAATGGTGGCAAATGATTAGAAAAATGATGGCAAAATGATATCAAAATTGTAGCACAAATGATCAAAATGATTCCAAAAATGATGGAACAAATGGATAACAAATGGTGGCACAAATGATATAAAATGGTGGCACAAATGGATAGCACAAATGGTGGTTCAATAATTGCAAAGTAAATCCTTGGTTAAGTAGGACTAGGATTGTAATTCCAAATCAAGTATAGATTGGATTTTGAAAACCTAAACCCAAAGCAATAAGTATTGTATTTCCTACCCTTTAAAGGATTCCCAAAGGTATTTGAAAAAGGTGTAAATGTTGCCCCTCCCAATCCTAAAGCTTGCATGTTTTTAAATGAACCATTTTTGATTAAATATTTAATGCATCTAAAGCACCAAAATAAGCATGTTTAGGCTCTGATACCACTGATGGAATATGAAATCACATTTATATGATGATCATGCAGCTGAAAAAGAATAAAATCGATCATACATGTCACTCAGTCCATAAGCAAGAATCGAAAACATGCAATTTTAGGGTTTTAAAACTTACAACTTTAGATGCACTTCAAGATTTGATTTTGATGATGAAAAAAAAAACAAGAAGGATTTATTTGCCTTATATCTTCACCACCAATGCCAAAGGAATAGCCTTTATGCCACTCCTCTCTATGTTCACACACATAATTGCAATGACGGCTTAAAATCGAGAGTGCTAGCTCTATGTGTAAAGTAATTGGCATTGGTTATGGATTGAAGCTACAATATTTGATCTTGTACTTCCTTTTAGTTGCTATTGCTGCCCAAGAACACAAGAGAACAAGGAACAATCCTTTCTCCTTGTGAATTCGGCCAACAATGTGTGAGAGAGAGTTTCACGCCTAGGGTTTTTTTTTTCCTATTTCTTCATTCAAAATATATCACTTATCTTGTTAAGTGATAATGCCGAGATTACCATCCTTTTTGGTAGTAAAATCATTCTAAATCACTTCCTTAAAATAAGGAACATATATTGATTCAAACTCTTTTTTCAATTAATTTCAAATAAATATAAGACATTTAATACAAACAAATCACTTAATTTAAGAAATATACATGTGCTGAAATTCCCTTGATTTTTATCTTGGAATTTCGGTCACTTCCTCTCTTATTTAAGTGATTTAATTTGATTCAAATTCTTTTAGGCTTTAATACTCAATTAATTTAATTAATACAAGATAATTAATTAATTGAAATTAAACCTTATGGGATGAATCTCTCTCTCTAATGGATCAAGGTCCATTTAGCAATTTTAATACCCATTACATACATTAATTTGACTTTAATTAAAAGCCCAAATTAGTGCCCAATACTTTATTTAAATATTTTAAGCCTAATGCTTTGTGTGGAATCCTATAGGTCCATTTAATATTGGCAATGGATTAATTCAAAGGCTATATATATTCTCTAGCAAGATATTATAGTAAATTTCGGCATTCACACTAACCCTAGACAAGTGATATATATTAATGAATTAAAAGGACTTAAAAGGGGCTTATCATTTTTTTGCTCTTTCTCTCTCTCATTGTCGATTTCAACAAGAGAAAGAATTGTTTCTTCCTCTCTTATGTTTTTGGGCAGCCATTGCAACATAAAAGAAGAACAAGATCAGAACTTGTGTTTTCATACCATACCCATTCCCGAATACAAGTTATAAAGCTAGCACTCTCAGTTTTAAGCTAACTTTGCAAGTGTGTGTGAGAACATAGAGTGGTATGGCATAAAGGTTGCATCTTTGGCATTGGTGTTCAAGATCAAATGTATATAAGTCCATCTTATATACTGGTCATTCCAAAAATCAAATTTTGAAGTGCATTCAAGGATATAAGTTTGATCTAAAACCCTAAAATTGCATGTTTCGATTCTATGTCATTATTGCATGGCTTGTATGATCAAAAGTTTTAATTTTTCCGCTGCATGATCATTATATTTATGCCATGTGATATCCCTTCACAATAAACTTAAGAGATACTTTTATCCTCTTATATACTTATAATCACTCTTACCATCAATACCTATTCATGACATGTAAACATATCATTCTATCCTAAATACATTCCTCCGATCTTAGGACCGACTAAACCTTATTTTGATATAAATAAAATTGTAACATCTTTATACCATTGAACTATACGTATAGTGATCGGATGTTAAAATACTATAACTGTTACAATTGCTATTACAAATAGTCCTACAATTTTTTTCAACATTCAATGTCAAGAATGAACAATCCATATGATAACTTGCTTACAATTTATATCAAGCATACATTTATAACCTGTAAAAACTTGTACATATAAATTACCATTTATGCCCATTGAAATCATTTACATGCCATTTCTATACTGTCATTTTTGTTTTGCATCACTATTCTTGATCAAGACCAGCTTATGGCCATGTTAACTTCCTACTTTCATAACTAGCACATAGTTGCAACACTATATGCCAAGCAATAAATATGCTCAATGGTGGATACAAATCCCAAACTTTTCATTAACAGATTCATTCATTCACACATAAGCACACACATTATATTTTTTATTTCGTAACCTTATTCAAGCGATATTTTTGCTTACCTTTTTCTTTAACCTTTGGTAGTAATATTTTTTGCTTAATAGTTTCTTTATATACAATATTTATTTAATCCCAATTGTTTATGGTATTATTCTTTAAGTCTACATTTTATCTTCATCTGTATTTTTGAAATAGTTACTTAACCTTTATTTTACATTGTTTTTTTAGCCTGTCAATACATATATTGGCTTTTATCTTACTTTACATTTCAATCGGTTTTCAGAATATTTTCATTAATTATTACTTTTCTTATTAATTTAATTGGTTATTATACTTAGATCAATTTAGATTAATTTCACCATATTTGATTGTAACAAATTTTGCTCTATTTTGGTTACACTTAATACGTTACATCCATTATATTAATAATAACAATATCTTTTGTTAATAGTACTCTTATTACGGTTGTCATCATTAACTCCGGTGTCATTTATTTTGATTAAATTGTATTCTTTAAAATAATTAAACTTTTTTATCCTAAATTACCTTTATTTTCTTTATATTGCTTTCGGTATTAAACTTTATTTGGTTCATTAAACAATTTACAGTTTACATGCATTTATTTTTCCCTTATCCTATAGTACCTAAGCCATTTACATATTTTTTATTAATTTTTTGGTTTATAGTCATATAACATTTTCATTATCAGTTCCTTCATTACTTAAACCTTTAAACATTAACCTTTCCCTTTACAATTACGTTATTTAGTGTTTCCTTATTTCGATCATTGTGTTTATATTATACTCATTACTGAATTTTCTCTATATTTTATTATCTTAGTAAAGGCCATATTATTATCAGTTTCATCATTACAATCATTATCTACATACACTGCTACATTATTCAATATTATTATTAACCATTGCACTTACTTTTCTATTTTTATTTTACTGTATTTCAATCCTTTAATTAAGGTCAATTTACGATTTAGTCCTTAAATTTTCATTAAATTGAATTTTGGTTTAATTTTACTTTACTATTTGCAGTTACAACATTACCTAACTGATTTTATTATTTCTTTTCATTTTCTTCTCTCTCTTTTCTTTCTTTTTGTTCAATAACTTTGGTAAAATCTATACAATTCAGTTCCTATACAAAATATGTGCCTGAGAGTAATAATAATATTGTAATAAAATCCCTATACCAATATTGTGATTACATTATTTTAGTCAGCATTTTTTTAATCATTTCATGACTCTAGTTCATTTAACTTTTTCATTGTTATCTAATTTCTGTTTAGACTCTTAATTTAATTAAATGTATAATCTAAATATCTTTTATACCATCAAGCTCTTATTATGTCAGTATTTAATTCTGTTCAATTTAATTAATTATTTTGTGGGCACCATTTTCGATCGATTATCTATCAGTCATTTTACTATCACACTACTATCCTTGTACCTTTATTTTGCTAATTAACTATTCTATAATTTATCAGACATTCCAATATAATATTCATACTTAATGATTGATTTTTCTTATACTTTATTATTTTTCATTCCTTTATCAATAATTCAATTCAATTTGTTTCTTTTGTTTGCCCCTAGTATTGATATAGTAAGAATCTTCGAATTGGATACATGGGATCTGATGCGGAACCCAAACCTAAATGCCAAACTAGAACACCAACATACCATGAATATCAAATATAAATAAGATAATAAACCCCCAATCTAAAGAACCCTAAAAAAAGATTGAATGAAAATGCTTATGATAAATTGATTTAGAAAACAAGAAGAAGAAGAATCAAGCATACATTAATCATGCAAATAGCCTAAGTCTAATTTTTCATGTAATAGCAAGAATCAATAATAAATTAACTCTCACAAATTTGGCCAAGCCAAAGAAAATTCTCATTAATCAAAATTCAAGTGTCTTACAAATGAAGAATTCAACCCTTTATATAGGCTAGGCAGCCACCACTCCCTAGATGAATTAAAATCAAACACTAACTCTAAGAGATAAATAATAAAATAAATAAAAAAGATAATTCCTAACCTTTATCTACATGTATTTGGCAATAACATGGACTATGTACATGAAGAAATAAAGATAAATACAATTTGATAATAATCCTAACAGCTAGTGATAAATATGCTTATTATCCTAAGAAAATGAATGAATGAATGTAGACTTAATGTTGGCTAAAAGTGAATCTCGGCCAGCCCTTTAAAGATATGGTCAAGCTATTATTTCTCCCTCAAACTCTACTCAATAATATCCCAAAATAATAAGTATTTATCAAGAAAAATCCATTCCTAAAATTTAGGACCTTAAGTTCACCAATGTAGGCCTAAACCTAAATCTGACCCAAACCCATTAAAATTCAATTCTCCCATGTAAAATTCGGCCCCCTTAGGCATTCTAAGCCTCAAATATTTATTTTGGCCCAACTCTTTAGAAGAGATAAGCTTAACTTTAGCCTACCCACTAAAACTACCCAAAATAGTAAAATAAGGCCAAAATAAAGCAAACCTATTCTAATAAAGCCCAATTCATTTTCCTAGGTTTTAGATTGCCCAAATATACTTAATTAAATGTTACATAAAGAATAGAAACTAAATAAAGTAGCTTGAAGGCCCATTGCACCATTTGGCCTACACTTGTCTTCATAGTCCAATTTAGCTTCTTTCTCTTCTTGAACTTGCATCTTCTCCACATAAGGTTTCATGAATGCTTGTAGGACTTCTTTAAGCTTTTTGACCTTGCTCTTGTTATTGGTCCTTGAGGAAATGCTAGTTCATCTTTCTTGTTGCCATTATGCTCGATCGTGCTCATATCATCCCTCCCCCTTCAAAAGATTCGTCCTCGAATCTGAATCATAGTTAAATGGAGATAAGTTAGAAATATTAAAAGTTGCACTTACACCATACTCACTTGGCAAATCAATCTTGTATTCATTGTCATTGATCCGTTCCAGCACTTGAAATGGTCCATCTCCTATTGCATCAAGTTTAGACTTCTTTTGATTAGGAAACCTCTCTTTACGCATATGGATCGAAACCCAATCTCTTGGTTTGAATATCACTTGCTTACGGCCCTTGTTAGCCTGCTTTGCATACATTATGTTCTTCTTCTCAATGTGCTCACGTGCTTTTGTGTGTATTGCCTTAAGCAAATCAGCCTTAGCCTTACCATCTAAGTTAGAAAGTTCATTTAAAGGTAAAGGCATCAAATCTAAAACAGTCAATGGATTAAAACCATACACAATTTCAAATGGTGAAAAACCTATAGAAGTATGAATTGTACGGTTATAAGTGAACTCAACAAATTGTAAACATTCTTCCCAAGTTTTAATATTCTTACCAATTATAGCACGCAATATAGTTCCTAAAGTTCTATTAACAACTTCGGTTTTGCCATCTGTTTGTGGATGACAAGTAGTGGAAAACACAAGTTTAGTACCAAGTTTATCCATAGAACATGCCAAAAGTGACTTAGGAACTTAAAATCCCTATCTAAGACAATAGTCCTAGGTATACCATGCAATCGAACTATTTCCCTAAAAAATAAATCAGCTATGTTTGTTGCATGATCAGTTTTATGACAAGCAATAAAATGTGCCATTTTACTAAATCGGTCCACTACAACAAACACACTATCTCTTCCCCTTTTTGTCCTAGGTAAACCTACAATAAAGTCCATAGAAATGTCAGTCCAAGGTTCAGAAGGAACAGGCAAAGGAGTATACAAACCATGATTTAAGGACTTAGATTTAGCCTGTTTACATGCAAAACATTGAGCACACACTTTTTCAACACTTTTTCGTATATTAGGCCAATAAAAATGTTCATTAAGCATGTCTAAAGTATTTTTTCACACCAAAGTGTCCCATTAATCCCCCACTATGTAATTCCTTCACAAGCAACTCTCTAAGAGAACATGCAGGTATACATAGTTGTTTTCCTCTAAAAAGAAACCCATCATGTCTTTAGAACTTATTAAATGCATAATGTACACATGCCTTGTACACATCACCAAAATCAGAATCATGATCATACATTTCTTTCAAATGCTCAAAACCTAACAGTTTAGAACTAAGCATAGAAATCAATGCATATCTCCTAGAAAGTGCATCAGCAACAACATTCTCCTTACCTTGCTTGTACTTAATTACATATGGAAAAGTATCAAGGTACTCTACCCAAATCCAAAATTAGGAGTACTAACCTGATCTTGCAGAAATCAAACCAATCGTGAATGTTCTAACTCCAATTCTTGCTTGATTGATCAAAACTTACTCCAAGTGGTGTAGGGCACTTTGTAGATTAAAATTATATCCAAACCAAGTTCAACCACTCAAAGATTGCAAATTATATGCTTTGATATATTCAATGGCAAATTCAGATTCAACAAGAACACGAGATTCATCAATTGATCACATATGAACTTAACAAGATAGTAAATCCGAATTGATAACAAGGCTGTTTCGAATTGATTTTTTTCTTCTTTTTTTGTAACAATAATCAAACTAATGATCAAATACTTAAAGATATGTAATTAACACAATAGAGCAATAACCAAATAAGGAACCAGATGAAATATCCTATTCGGCTAAAATAGAAAATTAAAGTTTAAAAGCAAAAATTAAAGGATAGTTAAAAATTTACCCCTTAGCCTATGCTCTGAAACAAATTGATACGGAACCCTAGCCTCTATGCCAAACTAGAACGCCAACATACCATGAATATTGAACATAAATAAGATAATAAACCCCCAATCTAAAGAACCCCCAAACAAGATTGATTGGAAATGCTTATGATAGATTGATTTAGAAAACAAGAAGAAGAAGAATCAAGCATACATTAATCATGCAAATAGCCTAAGTCTAATTTTTCATGCAATAGCAAGAATCGATAATAAATTAACTCTCACAAATTTGGCCAAGCAAAGAAAATTCTCATTAATCAAAATTCAAGTGTCTTACAAATTAAGAATTCAACCCTTTATATAGGCTAGGTAGCCACCCCTCCCTAGATGAATTAAAATCAAACACTAACTCTAAGAGATAAATAATAAAATAAATAACAAAGATAATTCCTAACCTTTATATACATGTATTTAGCCATAATATGGACTATGTACATGAAGAAATAAAGATAAATACAATTTGAGAATTATCCTAACAGCTAGTGATAAATATGCTTATTATCCTAAGAAAATGAATGAATGAATGTAGACTTAATGTTGGATAAAAGTGAATCTCGGCCAGCCCTTTAAAGATATTCTCAAGCTATTATTTCTCCCTCAAACTCTACTCAATAATATCCCAAAATAATATGTATTTATCAAGAAAAATCCATTCCTAAAATTTAGGACCCTAAGTTCACCAATGTAGGCCCAAACCTAAATCTGACCCAAACCCATTAAAATTCAGTTCTCCCATGTAAAATTCGGCCCCTTTAGGTATTCTAAGCCTCAAATAGTTATTTTGGCCCAACTCTTTATAAGAGATAAGCCCAACTTTAGCCTACCCACTTAAACTACCCAAAATAGTAAAATAAGCCCAAAATAAAGCAAACCTATTCTAATAAAGCCCAATTCATTTTCCTAGGTTCTAGGCTGCCCAAATATACTTAATTAAATGTTATATAAAGAATAGAAACTAAATAAAGTAGCTTGAAGGCGCATTGCACCATTCGGTCTACACTTGTCTTCATAGTCCAATTTAGCTTCTTTCTCTTCTTGAACTTGCATTTTCTCCACATAAGGTTTCATGAATGCTTGTAGGACTTCTTTAAGCTTTTTTGACCTTGCTCTTGTTATTGGTCCTTGAGGAAATGCTAGTTCATCTTTCTTGTTGCCATTATGCTTGGTCGTGCTCATATCAGGATCAATACATTCATAGTGATTCCAAAGAACCATCCAAACATTTACATTCATTTCACATTTCACATTTCACATTTCAACATTTTAACATTTTATTCATTCAGTAGACTGTCTTTGGCCTATTAAGGGAGTTACCATGAGCCGTACCCTCGGCTATACATTTAATATCCCTATGGCCAGCCAACTATATCATGTACTAGATTTATCTACTAAATTAGTACTAAAGGCTATTCAATTGTCTACTTTTCTGATCATTTTTCATTTTCAATGCATTTGCCGATACATCCTTATTCTAATCATACCAATAATTCATACAACTCAACACATTTTAAATTTCTACTTGATACATATTGTTGCAATCATTCAATATTCATTCAAATAATCCAAATAGTTTCTATACATTCAATCAATTATCCATCCATCCATTCATTCATACTTATTTTCTTTCAGTCTGATTTATATCATTTTCTTTTCCACTTGACTTAAAATTTTCATAGTATTCACTATAAACAATATATATACAACTTAAAATTCATTTAAATATTTTCACACACACACACATGTATATATAGCTTATTTATATCCAATACACTCAATATTTTATTTAATGATTATTATCATTATTGTTTTAAATTTACAGTGTTTCTTCATTATTATTGGTCTAATCATTAATCTTGCTATTATTTATTATTTAGTCATTTACTCTTCAACTTTTCTAACAACTACTTTAGTAACTTACATAAATACTTTTAATAACAATTTAATCCTTAAATTAGACACTTTAGTATATTTTTACACTTTAGTCGTTAAACTTTTATTTATTTATAATTTTATCCTTCACTTTTATTAAACTTACATAAATTCAATATTTAACTATCTTTTTACACTTATTACATTATTTACTTTCGAATTACATTTTAGTCCTCTAAGCCAATCAAATTACCATTTAGTCTTTTTTTGTTCAATAAATTACTAAAATGCCCTTTTGTCATATTATTTACAATTTTGCCACTAGTTATACATTTTAACTATAAATTTGAAATTTATTTTGTAAAAAATTTTGTTTAGTCCCTAAACTTCATTTAATGCTTAAATCTAATTTCATACTTATTTAGATATCCATTTTACCAAATAATCTTAACTTTCCTTAAAATTTCCATTTTACCCTTTTGCTTCCATATTTTGTAAAATTATAATTTTTCCCTTCTACTTTTAAATTATTTCATTTAAGTCTTTTTTTATTCCAATTATGCTAACTTTCTTTCATTTTTTAATTAACATTATACATTTATTATTATTTCACTATAAATACTATTCAATCATGGAATAAATTTCACATTAAATTTATTTATATCTCTCAATTATTGAATTCAACTTCATACTATATTAACTATCATTAATATACACTAACATTCAAAATACACTTCAATTACATTGAAACACTTATTCAGCCACTATAAATATTCTTTACACATCAATTTTTCTTCCATTATCAATTACTCAAATCATTAAATTTAATGTTCTTTATTATAGGTCTATACCTAATTGACATAAAAACTATAAAATTATTAAGAAACCTTTAAGCTAACAATTCGGTCATTCATTGTTCATCCACTTAGTTTTACTTTCTTCCATATATAATCATTCAAAACATCACTCATACTCTTTTTAATAATTTTTATAACAATTATTTCAATTATAGAAACACTAATCACATACATACATAACATATATAACCTAAAAAAAATTCAATTAAATGAAAAATAAGGGATTTTGTATCCACATACATTGAATAAAGCCTATAAAATTATTAAGAAACCTTTAAGCTAACAATTCAGCCATTCATTGTTCATCCACTTAATTTTATTTTTTTGTATATATAATCATTCAAAACATCACTCATACTCTTTTTTAATAATTTTTATAATAATTGTTTCAATTATACAAACATTAATTACTTACATACATAACATATATAACCCAAAAAAATTCAATTAAATAAAAAATATTTGATTTTATATCCACATACCCTGAATTCATTTCCTCCACACTTTAATCTTTCTCTCCTTTGCTGTAATCTATGGAACCGCTTCTTTTTCCTCAAAATCATAAAATGGCCGAAATTACCATGATAAATACTCATAAATTTCTCCCCTCTTTTATACAAAATAATCACTCATATGTGCTCTGCACATCTAAAATTACCCATTGAAATTAATAAATCAATTTAAAAACTTTTATTTTCCCTTGCCTCAATTTTAATGCATAACCTTACTCTTTCTGGTTTCCTTTACTTTTTTCACATTAATCACCTCAAATGAAGATTGGATGCTACATTAATTAACTAGAGATGCTGGACTTTACTTTAGTGACTTAAATTTACAAAGAGAAGTGGAGAAGAATGAAGAAATTAAGTGAAATGAAATTCTTTCAGTTGGTCAAGAAGAAAAATGGGATAAGAGCAAACAACTATGGATGTCTCCGAAAAATTCAAATATTTAGGTTATTTACAGGTTATTCAAACCCCTACATTAACTCTTATCGATCTTGTGTTGGCATTTCCTGATATAGAGAACAACCATGTGCAAAAGTATTATCTACATAACCTGCACGAATAAAACACTTATGCTAAGCTATAAAGATTAGTAGGGAACATAAGACATATAAACGGCCTCTTAATCAAAATGCAATCACATATAAGCATAACTTTAAGCATATAAATAATCATTTAAACCATATTCACAAAGATCTTCATGGACTATATTATCTTTCCTTTACAATTTTAACCAATATCAGATACTTATTGATATCCTTTACTTATCAGTTTAATACTTATAAAAATATTCATCTGACCCCGAAAATCTTATACATCAAGTTTACTTTTTTAATTCCATTATGTTATTCTTTTCTAATCATATTGACATACAAGTCTTTCTTGCTTATGAAATAGTATTAATTGCCAAACACTCTTTAACTATGTAATTAATTTACCACTTATTAACTCTCATACATATTCATAATTTGATTAATTTTAATTCATTAAAACCACTTAATAGGCTTAATTATGTTTACGAACTTGGTTTAAATTAGTGAATGACTTGGTGGGCCCAAGGAGCTAATTTAAATTAAATATTATAAACATTAATTAAGTTTATTAATGGGTTTTAAGGGCTGGAGTGGGCTTGGCTCATTCCAAAAGGCTCAAATGGTCCGAAAGACACAAAACTAGTTTGTGTGTGAACACATTTAGGGTTTTCTTTTGTGGGTTTCGGCCAACACTTGATTATAAGCCCAAAATTGACTCTTTTAATTATTTAATATGATTACTTAGTTAAATAATAAATTTATAATTAATTAATAATCAATTGGATTGATTATTAATGCAAGAACACATGCATGCAAAAAGGTTTCCTAAAATGAAAGTTTCCAAAATGGAAAAAGTTTCCTAATTTGATCACATCATTAAAATAACTCAAAATATTATTTCAAAGGTTGAAACAAAGTTAGTAATCCATTTCTTTATGCATTAGAAAGGCATATAAGGGTGTATGATTGGCATGATGGATAGTTATGGACAAAGCCTAATGTGATTGAGCATTATGCATGTTTTTGCCCAATGAGGACTTTCATGTCCCGACCACTTGTTTTTGGTTTGTATTTCTTTTCAAGTTGTAATATGTAATTAGATTACTTAGATTAGCATTAGAAATAGAAATGGAGACCATTTTCAAGGAGCAAGATGGGCCGGATGGACATCCAACAAGCTTGAAGATAATGTAATTATTTTTCTTATTTAAATCATGCATACTACCTAGGTGTGACCTTTTGATTTCCCTCTTAGCTTGGGGAAATCAATGTAGTGAAGTCCATAACTATACCATATTTATATGCTTATATTTATATGATAGATATAGGATGCATACCAATGTATGCCAACCATGTATGATGAGACTTAATTACCTAAAACCCTCAAACAAATACTAAGGTATATAAGCCTTCCATTAATTTGAGGAGAACCAGAGTTCTTTATAGTGTGGGTTGTTGACCACAGTCAAGCTCACATTATATCAAATATGTTCAAATCTAATTAAATGGGTCATCTTAGCTAGCCCATTAGCTTGTTGACCACAGTCAAGGCTAATGGTTCTAGAGGCATGATTAGGGAATGCATATACGATATGCATGTATCAAGAGTTGATAACCTAATGTTCCAATAGTTGTGTAGAGACACAATTGGTATATAGATACCTACCTTTCAAGGGTATGGAATTTGGCTTGTTGACCACAGTCAAGGTCAAATTACATATCAAGGATTGGATATTGGCCCACTAAGAAAACCATCGGGTTTTCTCGGATTATATAGTGAGGGCTATTAATTCGCAATAAAATAGTGGGAGTAAATGGATTAATTAAAGACCTTATTAATGCATACATATATATGAACCTACTCTCACATATTTTCTTTTTCACATCTATGTCATCATCATGAGCACATCAAATATACAATCAATCTTGGATAACAAACTGGTTGGCAGCAACTATTCTGACTGGATCAAGCAAGTGAGAATTTTTCTCAGAGCTGAAAAGATCCATTATGTCTTGGATAAAGATCCACCACCACTTCCATCAAATAATTCCATTGATGAGATTAAAGGCACTTATCGAAAATACATGGAGGATAGTGAAGCAGCAGCATGTCTGATGCTGGATGCTATGTCCTCAGAGCTTCAGAAGCAATATGAGATAATGGATGGTGGGATTTCCAAGAAGAAGGTTGCCAAGAAAGAGAATCCCAAAGGAACTTGCTTCCATTGTGGAAATGATGGTCATTGGAAGCATAACTGCAAGGTCTATCTAGATTCTCTCAAGGAGAAGAAGCATACTGATGCTTCTACCTTAGGTATTCATATGATTGAAATTAATACTTATTCTATTGCTTTAAAACAAACTTGGGTATTAGATACCGGATGTGGATCACATTTTTGTAATGATCTACAGAGGCTTAGAAGCAGTAAAAGAGTTGGAAAGGTAGAAATATGTCTACAGTCAGCTACTGGACAAAACATCTCCGTAACAATTGTAGGGACTTATCATTTGCCTCTTCCTAGTGGATTAGTACTAGAATTAAATAATTGTTATTATGTTCCAGCTTTATCCAAAAGTATTATTTTTTTCAGTTGTTTATTGAACAATTATGACATTTCTTTAAAGGACAAGTGTTGTTTCATTTTTAAGAACAATATGTTTTATACAAAAGCTATCATTGAGAATGGTATATTTGTTCTTGATTTAATTAAAGAAGTACATAGTGTGGATACCAAGAGAATGGAACATGATAATCTAAATACCTCATACTTATGGCATTGTCGTTTAGGCCATATAAATGAAAAATTCATGACCAAATTACACAAGTCAGGTGATTTGGGTTCATTTGATTATGAATCATTTGATACATGTGAATCTTGTTTATTGGGAAAAATGACAAAAGCTCCCTTTATTGGTAAAGGAGAACGAGCTAAAATGGTTTTGGACTTAATACATTCAAATGTATGTGGTCCAATGACTGCACATGCCAGAGGAGGTTACTCCTACTTCATTACTTTCATAGATGATTATTCCAGGTTTGGATACATCTATCTAATGAAATATAAGTCTGAAGCATTTGAAAATTTCAAAGAGTTCATAAATGAAGTAGAGAAACAACTTGGCAAAAGTATTAAAACACTTAGATCAGATCGAGGTGGAGAATACTTAAGTCAAGAATTTCAGGATTATCTTAGAGATAATGGGATTTTATCTCAATGGACTCCACCATATACACCACAACACAATGGTGTATCTGAAAGGAGAAATCAAACACTATTAGATATGGTTTGATCAATGATGAGCCGAGCAGACTTGCCTAAGTCCTTTTGGGGTTATGCACTAAAAACTGTTGTTTATGTGTTAAACAGAGTTTCTAGTAAATCGGTTGATGTTACTCCATATGAGATGTGGAATAACAAGAAACCCACTCTTTCTCATATGAAAGTATGGGGTTGTCCTGCTTATGTGAAGAGGACAATGTCAGACAAACTGGATGTTACGTCTGACAAATGTTTATTTGTGGGATATCCAAAAGAAACGTTTGGATATTATTTCTATCATCGCTTTTAACAAAAGGTGTTTGTTTCAAGGCATGTTGTCTTCTTGGAAAGAGAATTTCATCTACGAGAGGATAGTGGGAGTAAAATTAAACTTGGTGAAGTTCAATACCCACAAATAGAAGATGATCAACCGATTGAACACGAAACTGAATTTCATAATGATGAGATTGCAGTTGAACCTGATTATACACAAAATCCTAGAAGATCTACTAGGATGCATTCTATTGCTGTGAGATATGGATTTCACATTGATTCGAATAGAGGCATAACTGTAGTAGAGGACAATGAGCCTACAAGCTATCAAGAAGTTTTAAACAGTTCAGAACGTGATTTACGGCTTAAGGCTATGCAGTTTGAAATGGACTCCATGTATGAGAACAAAGTATGGACTTTAACTCAACCACCTAAAGGGATAAAACCCATAGGGTGTAAATGGGTCTTCAAAAAGAAGACCGACATGGAAGGTAATATAGTTACCTATAAAGCTTGCTTAGTAGCAAAAGGTTATCGTAAAAAAGGAAGGTATTGACTATGAAGAAACTTTTTCTCCTGTAGCGATGCTTAAGTCTATAAGAATACTTTTAGCCATTACAGTTCATTATGATTATGAGATTTGGTAAATGGATGTGAAGACAGCTTTCCTTAATGGAAATCTTACTGAGGATGTGTATATACACAACTAGAAGGGTTCACATCAGTAAATGGTGAAAAGGTATGCAAGCTTCAAAGATCCATTTATGGATTAAAGCAAGCCTCTAGGAGCTGGAACATTCGATTCAATGAGACAATCAAAGAGTTTGGTTTCTCACATAATGAAGATGAAACTTGTGTGTATAAAAGGGTCAGTGGGAGTGCAATTGTCTTTCTAGTTCTATATGTAGATGACATATTGATCATGGGAAATGACATTTCTCTTCTCCAATATGTTAAAATATGGTTATCCAAGCAATTCTCCATGAAAGACCTTAGAGAAACATCCTATATTTTGGGAATAAGGATCTATAGAGATAGATCCAATAGGTTGCTAGGCCTTTCTCAGAGTACATATATAGATAAAGTATTGAAGAGGTTCAATATGGATCTCTCTAAGAAAGGGTTTATACCCATAGTGCATGGGAAACACCTTTTTAAGTTTATGTGTCCGCTGACACTAGAGGATAGAGAGAGCATGAATATAATACCATATGCATCTGCAATTGGTTCTATAATGTATGCTATGTTATGTATACGTCCAGATGTAGCATTTGCTTTGAGTGTCACAAGCAGATTCCAATCCAATTTTGGAGAGGAACACTGGGCAGCTGTCAAGAATATCCTTAAGTGCTTGAGAAGGACTAAGGATATATTCTTGGTATATGGAGAGGGAAATTTGGAAGTAAATGGGTATACAGATGCCAGCTTCCAATTTGACAAAGATGATTGTAAATCACAGTCTGGTTATGCGTTCATAATGGGAGGAGGAGTAGTTAGTTGGAAAAGTTCCAAACAAGAAACAACTGCTGATTCCACAACGGAAGCTGAGTACATTGCTGCTTCAAAAGCAGCCAAATAAGCAGTCTGGATCAAAAAGTTCATAACTGAACTTGGAGTGGTGCCTAGCATTATTGATCCGATTCCTTTATATTGTGACAACAATGGAGCCATTGCGCAAGCAAAGGAACCACAATCTCATCAGCGATCCAAGCATGTTCTCAGACACTACCATCTCATAAGGAAATAGTAGCTAGAAATGATGTGAAAATAGAAAGGGTTCCCACATATGACAATGTGGCTGATCCCTTCACTAAAGCACTTTCCCAGATTAAGCATGATCACCATATAAATAGCATGGGTATGAGACATATGAGTGATTGGCTCTAGTGCAAGTGGGAGATTGTTAGAGAGTATGCCCTAGAGCCCATGTAATAGGGATGTTTTTCATATGTATAAAATTAATATTCTTAATAAAAGGCATCATTCATTTATTAATGCTATGTTTAAATACATGAGTTTGTAAATCTTAAATTAATAAATGAAGTCCAAGATATTATAAACACAGTGCAAAGGAAATCATGAAGGTGTTCATGATGTGAGATGTCTATTGCATCCAAATGTGTTAATATCTAAATATCCTTAGTCATAGAATTAACAAGATAGGACATTGTTAATTTGGACAAACTAGCACATGTTATGCTTCTAGAATGGTTCAAGCAGTGGTTCTCATAACTGTGATTATGGAAGATAATCAAAGCTAACATGTGGATGCTTGTTAGAAGAACAAGTTCATTGGAGACCTGCAAAGAGAATCCTCACATGGATATTTAAATCTATATCAGTGAGGAATCTCTTCACAACGGTTGTGCAAGTATCCTTAGACTTAAGATCACCGAAGTTATCTTAAGCAGCAAGTGGTATACTTTGACTTCATAACTGATTACTTCCAACTGGGAGTGAACATAGTTAAGAGATTGGGTATATCATGACCTACTTGAAGATAGTTGAGTGATAGACAAAGGATTCACCATCCTAGATTTAATAAGGGAAGTTATCTTGCATGATTCTATAATTACCTTGTTCAGAGAATCTCTGGCCAGAGTAAACTGCCAAGATGGATAGAGATCTATGGAGGGCATTTTGGGAACAATGGTTTAATTAATAGAACATAAATAATTAGATTTATATGAGTTGATAGAAATCCATACTCAGAATCTAATGGAGATAAGAGTGGTGAAAGGTGTAATTGCACGGTAACTATTTCTATAGAAGGGTACAGTCAAACCACATGACTTCCTAACATTTGGGTCGTCATGATGCCTAGCTAGAGGCCAATCATTAATTGTATAATGATGTATCAAAATATCAATAGAGATTGATAAAATGATTTAAAGGAGTTTAAATCATGTGAGTGTTGAATAGAACTCATAATTACATATTATACTACCAACATGGACAGGAACCCAATAGGTCACACGCATATAGAGAAAAAGGTAAAATGGTATAATGACAAGGATAATAATATTTGATATTATTATAAAGGTAGAGAAGTGAATATGATAATAATTAATTAAAGAGTTTGATTAATTATGATCAAATAAAATTGTCCGCGGAACTTTTGAGAAATGTTCTATAAATTGAACCTAATTGAAATAATGTATTTCATGATTAATTATTATTGTCTTATAAGTGTTATAGGACTACTATAAGTATTATAGGACTGGTATAATAATTAATAAGTCCATTGGAAGAATTATTAAGGGCCAGAGGAATGAAGCAGTTGGCAAAAGCCCTTCTTTAAGGTCCACACACCAAGTCCAGAAAAAAAGGACTTAACGGCCTCTTTCATGCACCAAATTAATTTATATATGTTACATAAGTGTTATGGAACTCAAATATTTAATTTGGTTGGATTTGGAATCCATTTGGGTATTTAAATCCAATTAGTTGCACAAAGGGCCTAGTTTGTGGGTTTTGTGCATAGTCTTTTATGAAAAGGTTTAAATTGGATTTAATTACGCCCAAATGATTATAATTAATTCTAGAGGCCCAATTAATAATTTTTCAGCAATTTTAAAGAGCCCAATCTTATTAAGGAGTTGAAATTTTAACCTAACTATAAAAGGCCAACTAAAGAGAAATTAGGGTTAAGTAATTAAAACAAAAAGAAAGTCTTTTTCTCTAATCTCTCTCTCCTTTTTGCGCCAACTCCAAGCTAGCTTCTTAGAATTTCGGCCAACCCTAGTTAAACACCAATTTGCTGGTTCAATTTATCCCTTTCTAGTGTGGATTACTCATTGGAGGTGCGATTTTGGACACTATGGTTTGCGACAACCTGGTGCGAAGTAAAATCAACTGTTCAACAAAAATCAAATGTGATTTTTCTTATTCTCATATAGTTATATTGTGTACTCATGGAAAGATCAGATGTAATGGTTAAAAAATTTTAAAATTCCGCTCATGTATGTGATTCATGTAACCGTTAAAATCCAACAAACATCTCATCATCGCAACATAGTCACAAAAACTCCACACACATAAATTCATAAAATACATAAAATTATAAGTAACTGCAATACTATTTGTGTCTATAACATAACCTTAATTACTATATATCAATTATCTAAATTTCACACATGAATTGTCCAATCTTCGTGCCTACAATCACGTCACATGTATATGACATTTAGATCCTTCTTCATCACGTCCTCGATTATTCGGTTCCTGTAAGCAGTCAATAAACCATGTGCTAAGCAACATTATTGCCTAGTGGTTGCTACAACTACAGTAAATTTAATTTAAATAAATTTATTTATAGTTTTTTTTTATTATTATCATTATTATCGCTATTACTACTATTTTAAAATTTTTGTTTAAATTTGGCTAGCTTTATGTTCTTATAATTTCAACTTTTTGCCGTCCGAATGCTCTTATTTACAACTTCAACATTCATTTATGCTTATGGCCCTACGTTCTAATATTTTGTTACTTACTAGTTCTTATTCATCACTTAATGTAACTATTTTATTTATTTTACTTTATTTGAAATTTAGTTATGGTCCTATCATAGGTTATAAATTTAATCTTACTAACCATACTATTTATATAATTCAACCTTAGTGTCATTATAAATTTCTTTCCTTACTGACTGATTATTACTTTATTGTACTTGATTTCTTAATTGTTCAAAAAGTTTCTATGTCGAAATAACATTTAAATCTTATTTGTTTTCTTAATATGGCATGTAGGTTCTAGATTTTACACAACTAATATATACATTTCTATTTCTAGCTCTATTGACTTTTTGTCGTTTCTTCCTTTTAATTTAATATTTTACCCTTTATTTCTTCTATTAAATTTTTTCACCATGAATTTACATTTCCTTTCATTTTAGTCCTTTAATTTAATAAATTTGTACCATCCAAAATTACAATTTCGTCCTTATTTTCCTCAATTTCTAGACTAAAATTTCATCTTTACCCTTTACTTACTAAATTTATTCAAATTTCAGTTTCTTTTTTATCTAAATGTTATTACTTAATGACCATATTACCCTGATTTACTCTTTTGTGTTTTTTATCTCATTTTTACTTTTAATTTATAATTTATTTCCCAACATTTATTTGTGTAAGGGTAAATTACCATTCTATCCTTTCATGTTACTTTTTTTGCTAATTATATCAATTTGATCATTTTATTATTCTAATTTTGCTAATTTGTCCTTTTGATGCTTATTTTTCTTAGTAATTTTCACATAATTATTGTTTGCGCGAAAAAATTACAATTTAATCCATAATCTTTTTATTTCTTTCTACTTGATTTAGTTTATCCTCAAATTGGTTCCTTTTTCTTTAGCCATTTTTATGTTTAGCCTTTCCCTATTAAATCTTACTTAATATCAACTTGTATTTAAAATTAGAATTAGGTACCTAAACTTTTTATTCCTCATGTTTTGCTTAGTTTGACTTTAATTTTGACTTTTATTAGTTCCTTTTACTTTTAATTTAACTTGGATATAAATTTTTCATTTTGGTCTCTTTATTTACTTACAAAGTGAAAAATTACATTTTAATCTTTAAACTTTTTCTCATTTATAGTTTTACCCTTTTTATCTTATTCAACTATTTTAATCTTTAAATAAACTTATGATTCCAAATTACTGTTTTAGTAAGTTTATCGCGTATTTACATTTTTACCCTTTTGAATCTATTTGCATATTTTTCATCTTATTTATTGTTTAGTCACATTTTTTGTCTCTTTTACACATAATTTACCTTTTGATCCTTATTTCCTTACATAATTATAATTTTGGCTTTTCTGAATTATTAATTACATTTTTTATTTTTTCTTCTACAATTAACCTTGTGCATACTTTATACATGATTTATCATTTAATTCCTATTTTTTATACATTTACTATTTTACTTTAGTGATAACAAGTGAAAATCCTCGAATCGGATATGCAGGATGAGGATAGTATGAATATACTGTATGACTGTATATGAGGTGACTACTTGAGCATATCCATTCCTCGGTATTATATGATTGTATGAACTGTATAAGCGAGGCCTCTATAATAATATACTGTATGATGTAGTATATTATTCTACCATAGTATATGGGTCTCCATGGCTAGCCATTATATTATTATGGTCTTGGATTGCCCATCGTACACTAACGGCAGCAAACTATTTTTCTTTATGTCATATTTCTTCATTAATCTTTATCTTATTAACATCATATGATGTAGCATAATTTTTTTTATTTATGCATTCATTCACATTGTACATATAATCATAACATGCATGATATATAACTTCTATACATGATGAAATTGTAACTTGAACATAGTGTATATAATTTAGCCTCAATGGGCATTTAACTTACCCTATGTTTTCTTTATATTTTTCATATGTGTATGTGTATATATATATATATATGTATGATGTATGTATGTAGGTATGTATATGTATGTATGTATGTATATATATATATATATTTATTTCTAAGTTTAATTTATGTGTTTATGTACTATCATACATCCGTAATTTGTTATTATTTCTTAGTCACATATTGGTACATCATTTTGTCTACAAAATGACTATTATATCCACATGTCATTTTAAGCTCTTAAGAATTATTTCATGCCTACAAATTTTAATATTATGCATTTTAGTCTTAATATATTTAATATTATCAATTCATTATGTTATTATATAAGTAGTATAATTCGCCCAAGATATGCTTTTGTGCTTTCATCATGATTTTTATTATATTGCTATATTTTATATGCTTTAGTAATTATTTTAGACCTTTATGTATTAATATACATTTAAAATTTAACCTTTCTATTTTTATCTCCTTTTTGTACATCTTTATGCTTACATGATGATTATGGTGTCTATAATTTATTTCAAGCTTAATTTATTTATGATGTATTTATTCATCTTTTAATTATTTAAATTATTCTTAATGTGCTAGTTAACATTATATTTTCATAATATACCATAAGGTACATAATTTGGCTATAAGGTGTGTACTCAAATTTTGATTGATTTTTTTACAATTTCGTGTATATTTCATCATAATTCATCATTTTATATAGTTATATTATGTATCATCATTCCTTAAATTCCTATAGTTATATAATGTAGTTTCTATAGAATATTTAATGATTAAATAAAATTTAGTGCAGAGAATGTATCCATAAACTTTAATTAAACTTGAAATTACTTAATTTTATTCTTACTTGCCTTCATCCTCCTTCTTCTTTTCTCCTTCTTGCTTACTACCTAATTTATACAATTCTTTCTCACTAGAATTTCCACACTTTCAAGCTTCTTCTTACTTTAAGTTAGTTTATATAGTGAAGAGGACATTTGGTAGTGTAATTGGGTAAATTTAAGGCTTGAAATGTAAAGGGAAATGGAAGAAATTGAAAGAAAAATGATGGAATCCCTTATATAAAGCTAGTCAAAATTTTAAAGAAGATAGAGGGAAGTTTATAGATTTTATAGACCTCTCTGTATTGCCCAAAAGTCCACCAAATCTAAGGTCCAAATTCCTCCATTTACTATTTTATCAAATGGCTTAATTTTAAGCCACTTGTCAAGCCATCATGCATTTTTACACTTTTCTAGGGTTTGCTGGTGTATGTAGGTGATTATGTCTCATTTTATAATGATAATTGTGCCCTTAGATTAAATAAATATCGAAATTAAGCCCTCTAATTTATTTTATTTTATTTTTTTACCATGTTTTTTGAAAATAATGTTTTAATTATCAAAATGCTCTGAAAAATTTTCCCCGTGCACTCTTACATATTTATTACCACATGGTTAAAATTTCAAATCATTTCAACTTCATGTTGGTATACTTCTAGCTCCAGAGGCAAAGTCAACTAGTTAAAAACTCGACATTCCTAAACTGTAAAAAAAAAAAATTTCTTTTCTATTCTAGAAGCTTCTTTATGCTATTTCTAATAAGTTTATGTGATCAAAATATTTTTTGAAGATCTTTAGACTAATTGAAGTCTCAATCAAACTTATAGTCAATCGAGTCCTTAATATTGAATAAAATCTTTTCTCTTTGTTTTAAAGACCTATTTGAACTCAATTTCCTTCCTAATGCACCATTGAACTTCGTTTAACACCTACTTTAATATTTTGGGGTATACTCAAATTGGTCGCTAGGTCACCCATCCTTGGATTTTTCTGGCCTAAGCACGTTTAACACTTATATGCTTTTCAATTTTTCTATATTGTACTATTTAATCACTTTAAATATTGCCCAAGATTACTATTCGTGCTCTAGAATGTACCAAGCATATCAAATACAAGTTTTGAAATATTACATTTCTCCCCCTCAAATGAAAAATTTCATCCTCAAAATTTATCCATATGACAAAGCTGTAAATACTACTATCTCATAGTTTCCTTAAGTTTCAAGTTGCTTCCTCCACATCATGATGTTTTTGGACTTCTTTAATGAGTGGTATATGTCTGTTCCTTAGTTGCTTAACCTTTTTGGCCAAAATTCTTAGTAGTTTTCATTAGATGACAAATCTAATCAAATTTAACTTCCATTGACTTTCTTGGTAAATTTTTATTTGACCAATTGCTATTACTAACTCTAATTCGTCCTGCTTTCGATTGCCACTCTAATGTTTGGCTCCTACTTCCTATTATGTTCAATGCACTTTATTACTATTTGTATGCACAACTTGTTTAGGAGTTCTCGCCAAACTATTCTCTTTAACTATGTACTTTCTGGTAAATATATAATCCATTTAAAGTATAAATAGTCATTTCTAAGAGAAGATTCACTATCTTTTCCTAGTTAATAAATAATGGAAGTCAAGTGTTCTTTCTATCTCTATATGACCTTAATTTGTTGTATCTGGCTAAATCTATACTTCATTTTAACTTTAAGTGTTATATCCTAAGCTTTGGTGATCTTAACATTCACATTCTCAAAGGCTACAAAAAAATTTTTTTTCAGTTCTAAAAGTCTCTTTATGCTATTTCTAATAAGTTAATGTGATCAAAATAATTTTTTTGAGATCTTTAGGAAAATTGAAGGCTTAGTCAAACTTATGTTCAATTGAGTCCTAGTATCAAGTAAAGTTTTCTTTATCTATTTAAAAAACCTATTTGAACTCAATTTTTTCCCAAATTATGCCATCGAATTCAGTTTATCACATATTTTCATATTTTGGGGTTAACTTAAACTACCCGTCAGATTACCTATCCTTGGATTTTTCTGGTCTGAGCATGTTTAACACTTATATGGCTCCTAATTTTTCTATATTTTACTACTATAATTATTCAAAAACTTTTCCAAAGTTACTTTTTATGCTCTATAATGTAGTAGGCATATAAAATAAGAGTTTTGTGGCATTACATATTTGTCATAATTAAAGAGGATACTTAGCTTTCGTTGTTTTGTATGATTCCTTTCAGGGAGATCTATCTTTCAGTGGGATGGTAATCTTTTAATGTCTCCAAGCATGGCATATGTTAACATTTTAGTTCCAAGAAAGGGCTTTTTATTTAAGGATTCGTATAATCTCTACCTATGTGATTTTATCTTAGAGAAAGATGGTCATCCTCCTATAACTTACCCAAACATGGGGTGTATAGATCACCTTACTTTCTAAGATGCTTCCCTTGTATGATTTCTGATAACTCTAAGTTTTGTGTTTAATTTTTGTAAATTTTTACTTATATTTGTGTCTCATTTTACATGATTTTTAGTTTTAAGTGTTAATTTTCCTTTTTATGTGAAATTGAATTATATTGATATTTATCATGCTTTTATGTGTTTAATGTGGTAATTTTAACTTTTTTTAGAGAATTGACTTGCACTCATTTGAGAAAAAAGTGTCTCAACCGTGTGCCTTGAGGAATCCTTAATTCGACCATTTCATTTTTTGACTCAGCTGAGACCATTATTTCTCTGTAGAGTCCAATTGGACCCAGTTGAGACAATTTAGTCTTGGCAGTGTCTAATGCAAGGTTTGAAATTTTTATGTCCAGAAGTGTGCACTCAGCTAAGACACTTTGGTCTTAGCCATGTACCATTGTTATGGTACCATTTCGGCCGACTGGGCTCAACTAAGGCCATTGGCCTTCATCGTGTTCATCTATAAATCTCTATAAATATAGCATTTCTTTGTTTGAAAAAAGGAGGATTTGCAGAGGAGAGTCGTCAAACTTAGATCTAGGCTTTTTTCTTCATATTTCTTTTATTTTCTCTCTAGTTTTCTCTATAGATTAGATTTATTTCAATGTAAACTCTAAATTAGATTTATTTTCAATGTAAGTTTAGGTTTAGATTTAATTTTCTACAATTGCTTTTAGTTTTGTTCTTCATTTTGCTAGAGATTTATAGAGAAGGCTTGGAGTCGGATTGGAGCTTTATGAGTTGTAAATGGCCTAATGGGTTTCCTCTTTCCTTTTTCTTTTTACTTTATTAATGTTTAATTTGTAGTTTTATTTCTAGGGGATCTATGAATTCCCATACCTATGTAAATGATTGAACTTGTTTTTGATATATATATATATATATATATGTGTGTGTGTGTGTGTGTGCTTGAATGTTCTATTATTTATTGTGCTTATTCATTTATTTATTTTATTGAGCATTTGATTATTTTATATTTTTCAATAGATGATTATTATGCTTGATTGGAATGGGTATTTTCATACTCTATTTTAGCCTTGTATTAGCTGTAAATCGAAGGAGATTAGATTTTGAAATTGAGGCCTTTGGTTTGTGGTTTATGCACTGTTAATTCTAGAAATAGTTTAAGGATATATGTGTATTGAATTAGTAAGCTCCATAATGGAATATTAGTTCATGCATAGGTCTTGGGATCTATACTTATGCTGGCTATCGAATAAGCTTTGAAATGGGATATCAGATAGTTAGAGTATAAGGTTTTAGAATAAGATAGGGGTTTAGATGGGTTATCTACATTTAAGCAATAGATTTCTTGGTGGTTTAATTCAATGCATTGTTATAGGAAGTATTAAAATTCCTTCGCAATGTTTCAATTAATGTTTTAATCTCTAGTTTAATTAGCCTTATTTTCTTTCTTTATTGTGTTAATTAAACTTCGGATGCTCTTATAGAAAACTTAGGAATTTATGTTAGATAAATGCTCCTCAATATTAAATATCTCACCGAATAGCCCTTTATCCCTTGGGTATGATATTTTAGGGTCTTAAATATATTTCCCTATATTACTTGATAATTTAGTGCACTTACTAAGGTAGCAACAAGTTTTTGATGCTGTTGTCGGGATAACGGTATTGTTTGTTTGATATCTCTATTTAAGCATTTGTTTGAGACTCTTATTTTTCATTTTTTCTTAATTTGGTGTTATTCTATATAGATAGATTATGCTACATTTTCAATTGATGCATGATACTAACTAAGATGATGAATTGGTTATGTTGACAGTGCAAATGGAAGAGTTACGAAGAGAAATGCGAGAAATCCAATACTCATCTCAACTTTCAATATTCTAATCATCACCATCTTTTGAAGATCCTGGCTCACAATGGATATCGCAAAAGTCATGTGCCTCCATAGTTCAAGTCCTCCTTGAATTGTTTGAAAGCAAGGATAGGCAATTAAGAGCTAAAAGAAAAGAATAGAAGGCTATAATTAATTCTCAAGAGAAAAAAGATAAATAATCAAGAGAATTTATTGAAGACTCAATAGCATCCATTAAGAAGTCAAAAGCCTAGAATCCAAATTGAAATTGTTGAGTATTTTGGTGCAAAATTTAGTTGATGGTTACAATGAGGTAAAATTGAGTCATGCACAACCAGTAGATAATGAAGAAATCAAGTGCGAGGTGCATGTATGGGTGAAAGGACAGTCATTGTTGATCATATGTTCATGCCTAACTTTTGAATGTATTCTTATTTGCATCCATCATATAGCAAAAATAGCAATCATACCCAGATATGTAATATAAAAAATAGATGTTCAATTCAACCTTAAGGGGTAACACCTTGTGTGCATTCAACTTCTATTATTATTCAGCCTTCACATGTTTTATTTATTTGTTAATTTTTCTTAGCCTTTAATTTTTTCTTAGGATGTTTTTTTTTTCTATTTTTTCCCTTACAGGTGTATGATTTGGACAAGGTTGCCTTTTCGATTTTTAACCTATCAGCCTCTATTTTACCTTCTATCAATTTTTGCTTCTTATTTTTTTTCTTTGCCATGAAACCCACTTAAGTCTATAGGCATTGATTGATTCATTAAATCTCTTATGATCATTGGTGCTAAAAAATGGTTTCCTTTTTAATTGTAGTTTCTTTAGTACAAAGGGTTTGACTTTAGTTCATGTAACTTAAATCACTTAATTCGAGTTATTTTTGCCAAATAATGGCCTTTGACCTACTTTTAAGAGGATTAGTCGGACTTTTTTCTTCTTTGTGAACATGACTAGGATGGTGAGTTCTACATTATATTCAAAAGGCCTTGGTTTGCTCATTTTGACTTTAATAGTTGACCTATTGAAGTAATAATTAGTAGTTAAACCTCAATCTTGATTGTCTATGTCATGCTTATCCCTCAATTTTTTTAAGAAGGGAATACTTGTAGAAACTTTGCTTACTCTATTTTTTCTTCATTTATGTTAGTCGTGCATGCTTTTATACAAGTTTTTTTTTTCATTTTCCTCTCTTTATCTTGACTAGTTTCCACTAGCCTATTCTTAAATAATGCTCTAATTAAGATAATGATGTAGATGGTTCTTTTTTTGAGGCAGCTCTAAGGAATTTTAACCCTTTCTCTTAATGGGACTATGGTTTTCTATTAGTTTCCTTGATGTTTGCCAAGCGAAATTCTTATCCTTTTTCCCTTCAGGTTTGAGCTTTGAAATTGTTGTTTGGATGATGTGTTGTTTATATAAACTTGAGAATTGTGACTTACAATATCTCTATTAATTCTTGTCATATTGATTCAAGTTCATGCAAAGTCTATTTTTTTCATTTTTATTTTTTTGTTCATTCAATATTTTTTATTTTTTCATTCTCTCTCAAACCATCTTAGTTTAAGAGTCATATTGAATGCAATCAAGATGTTATTTTTCCTGGAGATCAAATGAAGCAATGTAACTGAATTAACGCCTTTGATAAATGCCATGATTATTGCCAAGCGTGATGCCATAAAATAAGACATTGCATATATAAGGAAAGCTCATATTGTTATTCATATTTAGCTCCTCAAATTATTTGCATGTCATATAATAAATATATGAACTATTATTCATATTACTTAGTTGAGATAACTTGTACACACCTTTATATTATACATATGAATTATCATGCTAAAGCATATGAGAACAATAATATATGTTCGTGTACAATTACATGAATGTCATTGTAACACCCTAATCCACTAACCATGGATAACCATTATTCATTATCATCATCATCAACATTATAAACTTAGTAAAGTCAGGCAGAAATAATAATAATTATAGAACAGGCCATAATTACATGCCACAATAAAAGAATCAAGCCTATAATTGAATAATTATAACATAAATGGCCTTCAAGAATCCTGAAATCATCAAGGCAACTGCATCTTGCCTGATCCTCTGAAGCTTATCCTGAAACCTACATGGATAAATAACTCGTGCTAAGCTATAAAGCTTAGTCGGGGAACCACAAATCTATGGACAATTTCTTATAATTTTCTTCATCAAATCAATTACAACTATCATAATAGTATAAAAAGCATATGAGTTTACATTATTTATCATGCCACAATGGTCATTCTAGGGAGTTTTCAACCTTAACCATAGATTCCATCTTACTAAAATCGAGAGCATTTCATAAACTATCTTTATCCATAAAACTTGTTAATTAACAATCATCTTTAACCCTTTATTATTTCCTAGGAAAAATCCATACATCTTGTAATCCTTCTATTCAAGAATATCAATGTCATCATTATATTCGTACAACCTTCAACTTATGCCATTAAGCAATTTGTTACCTAACATTTGCATTTATCATTTATTCATAGCCAAAAGAAAGTGCTCATGTTACGTAACATTGCAATAGATATTGCTAGGCATGGTTTCATTACATACATTACAAACTTATCATTTCGTTCGAGTTTCTGCCCATGTTTTTCTTAATGCTATATTATCATTGCACTTTAAACATCATACAGATTCATATCATATCATGCTTGTTACTTTGATTTATGTTAGAATTATACATATACACATACATATATAAATGTTCATAAACATACTCACGAATTTGTATGCCATTCTAAAGAATAGGTAATACACCTCATGATTAACTGACAAGGTCTCTATATCACATGCAAACATTTTCTTATTTTTCCCATACATAAATATTATTATGCATGTCATAGTTCATATAAAATTTAATTCAATATTGTAAGCTTGTGGCCCATACGACCCAACTATTCACCGTGGAACTAACTCACACTGGCACTCACATGGTGACCTTTCTCATAGTTGATGTAAGATCTCACCATCAAGTACTACATAACATGGCATTTCATTTCATAGAAATGCTTTATAGCTAACTGAAATTTAGAATAAAGAAATAGAATAGATCATTATCATTATTCCAATACATATAAGTGAGGTGATTAATACATACGTTACTTTATTTCTTATACCATATACATCTTTAATAGCCTGCCTAAGTACTAGTTTGAAAGGTGGATAACGGGAGAAATGGATACCCGAAGGTATCAAACTATGGATATCCGAAGATATCAAACAATGGACAGAAACGGGGTCAAGCAATGGTTCCAGCAAGGAACAAACTATGGACCTAAATGGGGTCAAATGATGGTTCCATTAAAGAACGAGACCCAAATGGGGTCAACATATAGCAGCTGCAACTGTATCCCTCTAGGCATGCCTATCTAATCCACAACTAAACTAAGACCCACAGGCTTAACTTTTAAGACATCTTTAATTTAACATGTCCTTCTTTACTTAACACATCATTTGGCTTAAAGCCACTTTCATAAAAGAAGGCATATCATTCTTATCATACATCAATGTTGAGCTTTAGGCTCTATTACATATAGATGTCATCATATAATCATATGCTTGCATCTTTTCGTTCATTCATATCATAATGTTTACATGTTTATGCAACAATAACAACACATCATCTTTCATGATTAGCATTGCGCGTACCCACATGCACTCGTACATATATGTGCAGTTTAAACATGGCAATACATAAGTTCATAACTCATGAATAGTTCTCGATGACGTACCTTGTTATTGCTTGTCGTGAATAGTTTCCCTATTCTCATAATTAATCACATAATGACATAATCATATATTGCAACACTCAAACAATCATGATCCATATGATAGAATAACTATGTTCTTATATAGCTTAAGGTCAACACTTATTCATTTTTAGCCCCTTTAGCTCACAATTATAGTCTACTATATCATAGGCAATAGATTATCTACCTTAACATTATCACATATATCATGATCATCTTATTGTTCTTTCTATTTTCTAACATTATTTTCTTAGGTGAGTTGTATAAGATTATCTCATCTTAAATGTTAGAACAATACTTGATGACTTGTAACTTTCATTTTACATCATAGGGTATGAATAATAGACGAGTATGATCCTTTACATCAAGGTTCACCATTAATTCCCATTATGACTTGAAGTATAATGAAGCTTCTATAGTTTTATAATATCCCTTAAAACATTCCTTCTCTTTTTAACTTAGGTATATTACATACCTTATAGTTGTATGTAAAATACATTAATTAGAATGTATGTTTATAGTTACTAGATTACATGCAACATTACAACTATCTTCTTATCAACTATGCTAAATCATATTATTCCCATGCCGTTGAAAAGGATTACCAAAGTATAGTATCTAGGTAGAACCGTTTGCTTTGGTTGAGCTTATACTTTATACTATACTATAAAGGGGCATATCAAATAGCATACTTTTTGTGATTCTTATATTTCTTCTCACTCTTCATAGTTTCATGCCATTATGCAATAAAACACATTTTATCAGCCTAATTATTTTAGCGTTATCATATGTAAGTCCTCCTAATTAGGGTTTAAGTGGACTTTAATTCATGACTTTATAGGATTATTGTCTTAAATCTTTTCACTCTACTCTATGTGTATCAAGGTATATATAGATATATATACCTTAGATCACTTACAACTTAATTCGCTCTTCTTCCTTTTATTATAGCATTTATGTCTTTTAAATTTTCATAATAATTCATGTTATATTCAGGTCTTTCTAAAACGTATTTTTGTAGACTTTAGCATTAAGGAGAGACTTTCATAAGCTATTACTCTAATAAGGAATATATCCAACTTTACTTAATAGCCATTAATCCTTCGTCTTACTTATTACTAGCCATTTCACCTCATTTCTTGCTCTCGTAATGATTTTATGTATCATATAATATGGTGTTCCATATCTAGTTACATGGCTTAAATCTTAGACGAGAATATACTGTGGAGGGGTGAAAACATGCTTGGCTGGCCGTGCATTCTCAAAGAGAAAGAGTGAGTGGTCGTGTGTTTGTAAGAAGAAACCACATGTGGCCATGTACAAGGAAGAGATAAACATCACGTGGCCATGTGCAAGGAAGAAAGCAAACATGCATGGCCATGTGCAAGAAAGGAAACAAACATGAGTGGCCATGGGTGGAAAGAAGAAAAACATCACGTGGCCTTGTGTTATGAAGAACAAACACACTTGTCCACGGGTTAGGAAGAGTAAAATCACACGTGGCTATGTGTTTGCACTAGAAAGTGAGTGAGTGGCCATACATTCTCAAGGAGAAAAGGGTGCGTGGCCTCATGTGGAAAGGAAAGAAAAAAAAACCAGAATCCCGATCATGCATAACATGAATTTAAACCCTAAATCTTACTTCCTCTCTTACTTATATGATCATTTAAGTTTTCAAGCATACTATACTCATTAAAGCTTACTAGATTTATCCATTAAACTCATATCAAAATACACATACCAGAATTAAAAGAGTAAAAACTCTAAATCATTCACATGAACAATACCAAAACTTAATTCCCGTACCTGGCTTTTGAAGCTTGAACTCTTTCAACATCCATTGATCTAACTCACTCTCTCCTTCAATTCTTTATACATAGAGATGACAAATATAACTTATCATATCTTCCTACAACCCTAAGACCATAAATCAAGCATGGAAAAAAAGATATATAGAAGGGGACATTACCTCATGATGCTTAAATAATAAACCCTAATCTTTATCTTCTCCAAATCGTAACCAAAGAGAGAGAGAGCTATCTCCCTCAAATGCCGACCCACACTCCAAATCCCCAAGGATTCCTTTTTTAAGATGCTAAATACAAGAGTTTGTGGGCTAAATATCTCCCTAGGGAAATTACCCTTATACCTTTACTTACAATTAAACCCCCATCATTCCAATTTCTTCCAAATTAACCCCAAGACCTTCTAATTCACTTCCATTGTATCATTTTCTTGAATTTTAATTTAACTTAACTCATATACTTACATGCTAAAATTACCAAAATACCCCTCTTGACTTAACCCTGATAATTGCAAAATAATCCAATTTTTGCCTTAATTGACGGTAATCCTTATTAATTAATAATAATCCAATTAGGGTCATGATTGGGTCCTTATAGTCATATAATATTGTATGTGAAAAGTTACATACTTTAAAGCAAATTTCAAGTATAGTAAAGTATTATTCAGAAGGTATGCATGATATGACATATATAGAAAGCTTATGCAAAAACATGAATATATATATATATATATGTATGTTACCTATAAGTATATGATGACAAAAGAGTAAAGCATGGAATATGGATGGTAAATTATGAATATGATATAGTGTGATAGAAAGTCATTCATGCACATGTATATGATTTTAGTTATCTTGTTCTCCCTCTCTCTCTTTATATATATATATATATATAAGAATATATATATGTGCATGGTGAAAAAGTGCAAAGTATATAATTGTAATGCTCAACAGTGAGCATGATCACATTTTTAAATAAAGTGTTACATGAATATGGATACGATTACCTTAGACATAGTTACACATGAGTTTTTATATACACATATGTATGTGATTGAATAGAGTAAAGCAGAGTATAAAGGATAAACTAAAAAGATTTAATTGCATGTGTTATGTCGAAGGTTTGGATAGGTAGACATGCCTATAAGGGTACCTTGCAATTGCGATAGTTTCGATGCCATTTGGATTACCAAATTTGTTTCCAACCCATTTGGGTTCTAGCCAACCTTGTTTGGGTCCGCTTGACTGATCAGATAGTTTTATACCTTTGGGTGCCACTATAGAAACCCATTATATGCTTCTTTATAAAAGTGCAAGACTAATTCAATTATAAAAGAAAAACATCATAATAAGTTAAAAGATTAAACAAGCATGATAATTCATAAATCGACTTTCAATTTATTATTATATGAAATTCTTATAATGCATATGGTAAGCATGATATAAGTAAGAGACTACTTTATATATATAGAGATACATGAAATTTAGAACCACATGTGCATGTTGGATAATGTGTCATGCATATGAATTTGTATGCTAATGTTATATTAACCATAAAAACAATGGTGAACGTGTGTTCTCTATAGACTTATAACCTTTGCTTGATATTGTGAAAAGGCTTGCATGACTTTTTGTATATGAAAGTTATAAAATCCTTGATGTAATTTCATGGTGTATCATATACATAAGAATCCAAGATATGTATTGTTATTCATGTATATAATGCCTTTCAAAAATGGTATTGTTTAATATATTCCTTATAGCTATTCATCTATTGCATTATATGGAGAAATATTATATGTAATTCACTACGTGTTAATCTTAAATAAGTATAAATTTTTGTTGATCATTTCTATTAGCTATATATATCAATATGTATTATATAACTACATGTTTCTTATATAAAAAAAATTGTTGACATGTGAAGAGATGGGTGATCCCTTACTTGTGCATACATTGTACATAGAACTCTAAACATGTAAATTGAATATGTGTTTGAATTAAGAGTATAATGATAATATAGAAATGTGTTAGGAGATGGAATGATTAGTATGATAAAGTGACTAGACAAAAATAAAGATAAAATCTTAAAATATATGGTTAAGTCATCCATAAAGTTGTAAGAGTTTTAATTGTCAAATAATAGGCACATTTAACGTATGATAACCTTGGGAAATAGATGTGATATGAATTTTTAGTGGTTGATAAGTATTAAGATGATATTGTTATTATTTAAAATGATTGATATTTATATGCCTAAATATGTGTTTATACGTGTATGCATTTTGACGACTTTTAATATAGGTCATCCATATGTCTTATGTTTCCCACTAAGCTTTATAGCTTAACATGAGTGTTTTATCCATGGAGGTTGCAAGAAAGGATTTTCTTCTCAAGGATAATATTTGCAACATGATGGCTAACACAAAAGAGAGATCAGAGGTTATTATTATGTTAAAAGTTTAATCTACTATTGAGCTCATTTTAGTTACAAGATCTTTATTTATTTTGATAAGGATGTAATGCATAAATTTTTAATAGTTGTAAACCTTGTTTTTTTTCAAAGAAACTCTTAAGCATGTAGTAAACTCTTAGTAGTATAATTCATGTATTGGTTTTATATTTTATAGAAAAGAAAAAAAAAACTATTTGGGGCATAAAAGAATAGCAAGGCATGTTTAATGACATAGGATATAGTGATTACAACTAAGTATGGAATTAAGTGTTACAAATTCTATTAGTCTCAACACTATTATAGCTTCGATAGACATTGTTGTGATTTTTGCCGCACAAAACAAGGGAATGGGTCCTTTTCACTAAGCAGCCTCCTTCTACTTCAACAAATGAAAAATTAAAGTACTTATGATCAATTATTGATTCTTTGTTCGGCTGAAGACAACAACCGATTGGGTGTATTACCCCATTTAGTATTAGAGGCTAAGTACTAGAGGTCAAAGCTAGATGAACAATAAGTCTTAAAATGGATTTGCTTTCAAGGTAATTAATCCTTTTATCCAGTGCAGCTACAAGCTCAGTTATAGTCGACCTGAATCTCCTTTCAAGGTCCTCAAATCTTTTATCTTGAATGTGGGGGTCAGAAGTACCAACTTCTGTAGGGTGTCCACCATTGCTATTTCTAGTAAGTATCATACTAGTCATTCGAAGGCTCTATCTAAATCTACATCTGATGTTAAACCCAATTCTAACATGCTGGGCTCTAATAGCTCTAAAAAACTATTGAGTGAATGGTCATTTGATCCCTTAAATCACCTAGTCGAGTAGTTTAGGATGGTTACAAAATCAAAGGGTTAGAATGATGCATACCAAAATGATTTATACCAAAATTATATACATAGAATGAAATGCACTCATGAAATGGGATGTATAAAATTTATTATTTTCTTACTTTGATGCATGCCAAAGCTAGCTCATTTTCTTTTGGATTTTGGGAGGCTCATTTTTAATGTCTAAAACCTAAATGAGGCTCACAATATTTTTTAAATTTGTCATTTCATAATAAAAAAGGCCTATTACCCATCTATTGTTGATGGTCAATAGACGAAGGCATCTAAGGTGGGCTCAAAGAGGTTGGTATCATCGAGTCATCACCCAATTGAATGTTTGGAAATGATTATCAACCTTTTGATGTCCAAACAAAAAATGGTGTTTGGGACATCCCTCTTAGTTCGCATCTTTATTAGGTGTTTTCTTAAAATCAAATTTTTGTCATTAGTCCACTATCTCCCTTCTCACATGATGCATTACGAGAAATATAAATAAACATTCATCAATTAAATAAAGCGATAAAATAAGCTTATTTAATTATTTCATAAGCAAATTATCCTAAAGAGAAGAATAATTCACAAAATGAAATGACATACATGAAATGGGAAGTTAACTCAATTTTTTGATAATAAGATTTTTATGAAAAAGGGTAGAGAGCCGTTGCTTAATTTTAATGAAAGCAGGGGATGAGTGATCCCAATTTTAGAGAAAACAAAGCTTTCTTTTATAGTGTGATTTTTGGGATAAAATTAGACATTGTTGCATTTTATTAAGAAAAATCCAATTAATTAATTAATAAACCTTTCAAATTACTTAAATTAACATGCCAAGGAACTTTTTTTTTACTAAACTATTACATCCCCAAAGAGAAATACATAGAAAAATAATAAAATATCAAAATTAAATAAAAATGACCAAAATGTAAATCAAAAGAAAGAGAGAATGAAAAAACTGAGTGAAGCATGACTCATGTTGCATAATCATCGCTCGAGAACTCCAAAAAAAGTACAAAATAATTTGCTCACACAAAATGTAAGGAAACCAAATTAATAAGCATATTAAAATAAAATAAATATTAAAATGATTTAAAATAATAAAAAAAATAATCATGCAAAAAATAAAAAGAATATGAATATAAACTAGAAACACAACATAAGGATATATAAATGAATCTTAAAATAAATAACGAAAAGGACATAATTTAAAAGGAAAAGTCATTAAAATATAATAAAAATAAGAGGGAATCAAACCCTAGATGCCTCAGGTAAGGGGAGGGACATGATAAGGAGAAAGAAATGTGATGTCTCATCTGTCACATTGACAAATGGCCATCTATGATGCTTTTTCCCCTTTGTTACTCGAAAGACAAACAAGAAAAAATAGAATTTAAATTAAGGAAGATATAACAAAACTCTAAACATGAAATTATATGATCCTAATGCTTACCAATTCTATCTATGACATTTAAAATGTGCTGTTAATCAAGAAATAACAATAAATAATATGCAACTAGAATTTTAACAGAAGAAACTGCATACACATGTAGGGAGTAAAAAGTAAACCCTAGCATGTTATTCTAACACATTAAAAAATCTTCAATCATCATAGCATCTCAAGATCATATAGATTTGAATAAACAAACATGAATGTATGCATTACAATATTATAAGATAATAAGAATATTCATATGATTGTGATGATAAACTAGAGAGAAATCTTGACTTAGAATATACCCTCAAGATATTATGATTTTATAAGATGCTAATCTCCTATTCGATCATTGAATTCTATCTTAAAAGTTAGAATTTAAACTTGAACTTGGTCCTTCCCCTCCTCTTGTGGCTCTAGTATAATGGGATCTAAGTTATACATCTATCTGGTCACAAGAACAGTTAATAAACTATATTGTCCTTTACAGCCCTACATTGTCCTCACATTTTGCCCTTAGGTTCAATAATAGTCAGGTTATCACTTCCCTAATACATATATGTGATGTCGGTTGGGTAGCAACTTTGAGTAGGGTGGTGATGATCTCCTGCATAATATCTACTCTCCTACCTCTATGTATGGACCATAAATACATTATGTTGACTGCATTTACCGACCCAGGATTGCAAGTGTAGCTAAGATTTAAAGTGGATAAGACCTCTAGATGTATATAAGAGCCTATGGCTAGCATCGTGCTCTTGATTGTGTCTAATTGGTACACAGCCTCAGGAAGTATGATAGCTACCTAGTGCTCACCATCCCCCTATCTAGGGTTAGGAAATTTGGTCCCATTGGAAACTCCATAGCCTCTATGAAGCAACGACATGTAGTACTATACTGCACATCCCTCACTCTAAGCTGGACTACCCCCTCCTCTATATCAAACCTCTTGTAACCTTTATACTAAAGAGTGGTTAAAAAATATTTGGTGATATCGGGGTATGTCAAAAAGAATAGAGTAAAAAATGTAGTCCAACCTATAGTAACTAGCAGTTTGTCAATCTCCTTAGTCATCTCTGTAGTCTGTAAGAACTGTGAAGACATAAACTTGCTAGAAAAGAACTATACTCGAGATAAGGCTCAATACAAATCAACCTAATAAGGAGTCATCCATCTCTGAGTGGGTGGAGCTGGTGTAGCCCATGCTTCTTTTTATGGCATACTGTAAAATTTGAGTGTTAGTTTTTGCAAAGTTGACTTATGCTGCAAGTAATGAAAAAAGTTTTAAAACTTTTGGCATCATGGCAGTTTAAACTGGTACTAGCAACCTTGCTTTAAAATTTACATAAAGTGACATATAATAATTTACAACAACTTAAGCCCGTTAACAGAAAATCTAGAAATCATCCACATCAATTTAGGCAATTTACACATTAAATACTATAAAATTTTAACAAAATTTGGGCAGCATTTTGGCTAGGAATGTGCTTACCCCTATATAAAGAAACACTTTAAAGGTAGCAAAATAGGCCATTAGTGGCTTCCAAATGGTGCAATTCAAATGACAAGTCTATGTTAGATTCAAAATGGTAAGGTAAAAGGTCTATTCATTTCACAGTTAATTTAAATTACAACATGTCTATGAGACTCATTTATCAAACTAGAATTAATCAATAATTAAACTACATTGGTGCATTATTCAAATTAAGTTAAATTCCAAATCAAACTAAGCCAAACTACATATGAAATTTCATAATTTACTTGTTCATTTCTATAGACATTGGAAATGTGAAACTATAAAATTTAAATGGCCAAGCCAAACATGTAAAAAATATACATATATAATGATAAAATAAAAATATTTGTATATGTATAATAATAATGATGCACAACTACAAATAATGCAATAGTAAGACATACATACTAAATAAGGGTAAGATAAGGAAAATAAAAAGGAGAAAAATAGGAAAAATAGATAAAATAAAATATAGGAAAAAGCACTGATAGATGAGATGTATGTGGCGGGCTGCTTGTCTGTTGCTTAAAATTTTGAATAATATGGACTTTTCTTCTTTTTTCCCTCTCTCCCCCTTTGTATCTACGATAAGTTATTTTTTAGTTCTTTTCTCTATATTTTCTTCCCTTTCACTCTCATCTTTTGGCTATTTCATAAGCCATTTTTACATGGAAATACTCCTAGAGTCAATATGCATCCCAAGGTAACATTTGTTCCATCCTCCATTGTGTTTTTTTGTTCACTTATTGACCATTTACTCAAAAATAGGGTCATCCAAGGTATTTTTATTTTTTCTATACCAATTAAATTTAAATAATTTATGGATTTTGAATGCAATGAATTTAGTTTTTCTAATAGCTTAGCGGTGTCAGTGCATCCCTTGAATTTTTTGCAAAATAAAAATGAAAGAATGCAAAAGAAAAAGGAATATAGTGATACATATGCAATGTATGGGACATGCAGATAATGATTCATTAGGGTAGTCTATGGGTGAAAAATGGGAAGGTTGTGGCTCACTCCTTGAGGGATGGGCATTTGTCACATCTTTTATATAAATAGGTTAATTTCTTTTCTTGGTCTTTGTGCCTTCTAACCTTCCTCCTCTATGAGGGCACTCCTTTAGGTAATTTTTTCTTTTTCACTTTCATTTCGGCTATTTTCTATTATTTATCTATTTATTTTCATGTTTAGACCTCTTGAATATTTTTGCAATGTCGACCCTGGATATGACAAAGCTGTAAAGATTGCTAGAGGTCCTAAAAACCTTGGATAACCCTATTTTGACCCTTACTCAAAATATTTTTAGAAAAGTAAAGCTAAACTGGTCTCTAATCTTATCAGTCATACAATAATGGGAGTCGAGATTGCATGTCTTTAGGTTTATGCATTAATAATTGTGCCCTTTGTTTGAAGAATTTTTTAGGATTATTAGTGTGACATTCGCACCTAATGCTCAGTCTTATCTATCCTTTGTCATTCTCTACTATCCTAGAGAGGTAACTTGGGCTTTAGGTGTTCTCCCTTCTAAGGCCGAAGGGTTGGTACCTTGAGCGAGTACCTTTTTATTGAAGAGGCTAACTGATGTCTTGGATGATTACAATGATGTTCCTACATTCCAAATGTGTATGATTTAGTTGTGCTATTTTTATTAATGAATGTTGGTGTGTTTGGACAACTTGATTGGGAATTATGGATTGTTCAGCATTGTGGATGGTGTGTGCAGAGGGTGTACCCCATTTCCTTTGGTCTAAACACACATGATTCTTGATCTTGATGCCATTTGTGCTGATCCTACTATCCATATTATTGGAAGTCCCTTGTTGCTCTAAGTATGTCACTATTATGAAGGTAGTGTGGCCCTTAATGGTTTTACACTAGATTTTCTTGTTGAAAAATTCATCATTTTTAATTTTTAAGTCTTTCATTACCTTATTTTTTTCCAAAGAGAACCTAACACACCCTAGTGGCTAATTTTTTAAGGTGTGGTTGTGTGAGAAGCTGAAAATGCTGTTGGAGCAACCTTGTGAGGACCCAAATAAAGCCCTAGTAGAATTCAATGACATAATTCCAATTATTAATGTTTAATCAAGCTTAATTAGATGAATGATTATATGTTTATATATTGAAGGATAAACTATTTGTTTATTTCTGTGTGTAATTGAAATAATTTTTTTAAGGATCAATTGGGATATAAGTGTAATTAGGTTGTAATTAATTATGTGATGAATGTGTGAATTTTATGTTATGAATTTTATAATGGTATAATTAAAAAGGGAAAAATAGTTTGAGGGCTTAATTAAAATAGGATATAAACTTAAAGGTCAATGTTAAAAATAATAAATAAGTGGGGTCAATTTTATAAGAGATAGCATATGATGGGGTAAAATTGAAAGTAAGAAGATAATTTGTGGGTCAATGTTGAAAGAAGCTTTAATTCGGGTTGATTTAAGAGAATTATAGAATGTTTGGGTCGACGTTAAACATGAAAGAATTGAGAGAAGTTAATGGAACATGCAAAATCTTGAGGGACCAAGAAAGAAATTTACCTTGCCACTATATATATATTATATTTCACATGAAAGAGAAGATATGGGAGAGAGGGACGACATTTAGAGAGTTGCTCTCTCTCATGTGTTCATGGTTAATCTATTTAAAAAACCAAAGAAGAAATTCTTGCATGTGATGATTAATCAAGAGAAATTGTGCATCAAATTAAGGTAATAAATTCAATTAAATGACATCTTATTCTTCTCCTTCTTCTTTTCATTTTGATGAGGTAATGGTAGAGTAAGGTGCGGGAATTTTAATTGAATGACGATGATGATGATGTTTGTGAAGGAGAAGAGGAGGGTAGAAAGAGTAAAGGAAAGGAAATTGCAAGGGGTTGAAGATAAAGGGATTTTCAGCCAAGGAATGGGAACTTCGGGCTATTCATATTGCATGTGAATTATTTGCTGGAACATGTTATGGTTGATAGAAAATTAAGGGTTATGCTTTCTGGGTTTTTATCGGGGGTTTTAATATGAATTTCAAGAACATAATTAGATGTGAGTCATTGCTGAGTCATGAAGCCCTTCACGAGTCGTGAATTATTGTCCGACTCGTGAAGCCCTTCACGAGTCGTGAATTATAGTCTGACTCATGAAGCCCTTCAAGAGTCATGAAATGTAGCCTTTTTTCTCCACTCATGAGCCCCTTCACGAGTCTTGAAGTTTAGTCTTTTTACTTCACTCGTGACTCACTTCACGAGTAGAACATTTCTTCATGATTGATTGACCTATCTAAATTGTTTTGCTCATACGTTGAGCTATAGAACCGAAAATTGAGTGATTCTTTTTGAATTGGAAACTAGACTTATATACCTATATTTCATATGAAGAAACCTAAACTTAAATCTGTCTCTAAGTATAAGGAATTTAGGGTTGAATCTGGACAAGTCCCCTGGACTGCTCATAGAAATAGAATTTACAATAATGGGCATAACTTTTTGTAGAGATGTTGAAATGCTACAAAATAAAATTATGGTAAAATTATAGACATGAAAGTATAACTTTGATGAAGAAATGTTGATCTAAATCCCTCTCAATTTTACGTTATGAATTTTTCTAAGTGATAACCCACCCTATTTTGGCTCTATGAACAACCTATAGTATTTTTCAAATAACTCGAGTTATAGATTAGATATTAAGACGAATTTTAATTCTCTTGAAACTAGACACATAGGGAGATAAGATTGTTGAAGATCATTTTGCCTAAAAATGACATCTTCAATTTCAAGTGTGGCTCACAAGTCGAGTCCAGAATGCTGCCCTGTGCAGATTTTCTTTAACATACTTTATTTTATGGTTTTCAATTAGTTAAGCTAAATATGTATTTATTTGATTACAAATGAATTGGATATGGCATGTAATTTTCTATTGAATACAATATTATATGTATACATATACATTCACACGTGTATATAGGTAACGACTAGTGATGAATATATCTAACATATATTTGTGATTAAATTTATACATAATTGTTATATGCAAGGTTAATGTATGTATATACTCTTATGATGATATATGCTCAGTTATCATTAAGCAATGTCTAGCATAGAAATACATGTAACTAAGAATGTAAATCAGGTTATGATTACATATGTATAGCTTAACTACATGTTATGATAAATTCATAGTTATATGGAATCACATTGAATTAAGTATGGCATGTAATATGATTGTTGATAAAGGTTTACATATAGTTATATTTATACCTAAGTAAGGATTGTTGGTAATGATACATAAATATTCATATGTGATCAAACTTATGTACATGGTTGTTGTGTGGAATTATGCTTACATGTACATATTTTTAATGATGGAATAAATGTTTATTTGATGCATGCATCTATACTATGAAGTTAAGAAATGCTTAAATATGATAAATGAAAGTTTTTAAAGTATGACTATCGCATGATTACATGAATGTAATATATATATATAGGTATATATAATTAAACGTCTAAATGATTATACAAAATTTTTATTGATCTATTGAAGTTACTATGATACTTATAGTTTGAAATGTCAACTTTACTTGTAGAAAGAAGTAATGTGATTTGTAGATTATATGTGAACATATAAACATATAATATGATCTTACATGATTGGGTTTGAATTTTGAAAGATGTTTTAGAGTAATGATTCAAAGAATATGTGTAAAGTAAAATGTATGAATATGTCTTTACTTAATTGAAATGACATTATTAAGCATATGTGTTGTCACATGTTAGCATGCTGAAATACAAATCTACAATGCTATAGACTCCATTAAGAATATGAATGAATAAAGAAAAGATAAAGTAAATAGATTTTATTGCCTACGTTGAGTCTAGGAAGTGGATAGATAGGCATGGTTATAAGGGTACCTTGCAGCTACGATAGTTTCAACCCCGTTTGGGTGACTAAATAGACATGGTCCCATTTGGATCATATTCAACCCCGTTTGGGTTGTAGTCAACCCCATTTGGGTGACTAAACAGACTTGTACCTTCAGGTGCTACCGTATAACCCATTATCCACCTCTTTAGAATAGTGCAGGATTTATACCAAAGTTAAGAAAAGTTTGATGTTTAACTTAAAGTTTAATGAAGCATGACAATTCATAAATTGATTTCATAATCTAATTTATAAGTGAAATTCCTTTTCATCACATATGGAAATGCTACGATATACACTTATGCATGATTATCGCATATAGAAATAGTATGTACAGAGTTCTATAAATGAACCAGTGCATCACTAATATCTAGTTATGGACTATATTAGAGATAGTATGTTTTCTATAGTAATATGTTGCTTGCTTGAGGTAGATAAATGACTTGCAAGATTCATCAGGTATGAAAGCTATGAAAATGTTTTGCTGAAATAAGTGTTTTCTATAGCAATGGAATATAAGAGTTATGTATAGGTGTTCATGTTGGTGATTGCTTTTCAAATTAATAATTGGGTTATATGTTTTCCCTATATCTACTCATTCTTTCTCTTTATTGAGAATTGATGTATAATACATTGTGCATACATATAAAATATTTATAGATTTACAAGTGATAAAGTTCATATGATAATGGCATTTGAGATGAAAGCAAGCTAAAAATTTTGGTACAATAAGTATTACGAATATATTTCTAGATTGATAAATGATAAACTTTCATAGTACTAATGCTCTATCTTACTTTCGAATATGCATATGTCCTTGTTGATCATAAGCTTATATGTGAATATATATATATATATATATATATTCATAGTATATGTTAAAGTGTGTAGTAAGTGGAAGGAATGACTGAGTATACATAGTGGTATATCATTCAATGAATGAATCACAAGTCTAAAGGATAAATATGCTTATATGGTTAAATGTTGTGCATATAAAGCATCAATGCCGAATTTACTATCATTAAGTCATTTGGGCATCATGTGTGGACTCTTGTCTGCATTTTTTTTAAATTGGGCATAAGTTATACTTATAGTTCATAATGTATGCTTGTTGGCGACCACTGTGAGTGGTCGTTTGTCATATTTTGTGTTCCCCTCTAAGCTTTATAACTTAGCATGGATTTTTGTTTATCCGTGTAGGTCGTGAGAACAAGACTTTCTTCTAGGACTGATATCTGCAGCAGGTTGGCCAACACAAGTCTTAGAAGATCGATAATAGAGTCTTCTTTTTTGTCCTTATATTTTGTAGTTATGGAAATTTTAATTATGTTGGAAATTTTGTAATTACTATAGATGTTTTGTATATGTAATATTTGATGTTAATGAGATGCACCCATAAGTAAAGCTCCCGATAGTTAACTTTTAGTTATCTGTTTAGTAGAAGAACAAATGAAATGTTATGATAAGCATGCTTAATTAATACTAAATAAAGTGTTATAGCTAAATATAGGGTAAGGGTGCTACAAACCTCCTCTAGCTAGAGCCATGAGCATTTACCCATTGAGGCATTATAACCTCAGGCATAAATAGTTTAACTTTTATTCGACCCATAAGGGAGTTATCTGGTTAGCTCATCTAACAAATGGTGATATTAGTTTTAGGTGCCCTTGGTTGCCCATACCTTTTGCTTTTTAAGATGGTAACTTTTTATATGTCCCTCTATATGGATTGCATTAAGCCACTTTCTACATTATTGCTTGTTGTGCTCACCAGTATAGGGATCATCAAGACATTTCAAATGCCCATTGGCTTTCCATGTTGGTAAATTTTATACAATTTTTTTGATAGGCTACTATTAGCTGATCTAGGCTTGACTTCCTATGAAGACTATCATACTCGAGGTTAGTGCTATTGACTTTACCATTTCCATCACAAACAAACACTGGGTTATAAGTCTAGTAGTTGACAATAAGATGTATCAACTTAGGCACCTAGATGGATAGAGCAATGTGATATAATAGACTAGATTAGATACTACCATGGTTTATGTTTTTGTTTCCATTAGGACTCTTAAAGTTTGAACATATGAGAAGAATAGGATTACTTTTGCATACATTACTAATGTTTTTGATACAAATGTGGTATTTCTTTCTAATTTGACTACACATGATCATTATCCAACATCATTTTAATGACACAAATTGCTTAATCTTGGAATGAAATCTTAAAAGCATTAGGACTATTGTCATCAATCAACCCTCTCAGATTTTGTTAACTGATCATATTCTCTCAACCCCTAATTTGTTTCCTAGAATAGCTTTTTTATTTTCACCTTGATGGGAAGTGCAATTTTAACATGGCCATAATTTTTCAATTTTTAACCTATAAGGCTTTTATTCTCTTCTTTTTCTCTGATGAGTCTTAGTAATGGAACCTCTTTAATCTATCAACGTTTATTGAAATTGTCAACTCATTGCCATCATTGTAATTCAAAATAACAATTCTTTTGGACAACAACTTTTCAACACAAAAGATCCTTTCTAAGTAGGCTTGAAATTCCCTTAAATATCTAGAATCCCAAGTCTCAACTATTTGAACACTAATTCTTCTTTATTTAAATGATGCGTGCTGACCTATTTCCCAAACGAACGAGCTAATCTCTTCTAGTAAATTTGGTTGTGATAGTAAGCTCGCATCCTATTCCCATATAGCAAATTATGTTCCAACAACCCCTACCTATCCCATTTTATCTTTGGAAATTTGGCTTCTAAAACAACCCTCAAGGACTGATGTTCAATCTCTATTGGCAGTACAACTTCTATCCCATACACTAAAGAAAATACGGTAGCTCTTATTGAAGCTCTGGCCATAATTCGATAGCCTCATAATGTAAAAGATAGCTTATCAGCCTAATCTTTAAAGGTTTTTATAATTTTAGCTAAAATCATTTTAACATTCTTGTTGGCTACTATAACTTCCCCATTTTCCTAAGGACAAAAAAACGAAGACCTATGATGTTAAACCCCATATTTCCAAAGCATTTGCTTAGTTTTCCTAGAGAACTGCAATCCATTGTATCACACTATATTGTGAGGTAATCCATATCTATATATTATATTATTTTCAATAAATTTAGCCATGTCCCTAGCATCCATCTTATTAAAGGATTTTGCTTCTACTCACTTCATAAAATAATCGATGGCAACTACAATGAATTTATGCCTATTAGAGGCTGGTGGATGAATTATACCTATGATATTTATACCTCACATGGAAAATGACCAAGGTGATGTAAAGTTACAAAACTAAAAAATTGGCAAGTGTCTTAAGTTTGCATATTGTTAGCACAACTGACACTTTTTGACAAACTTAAAACAATCTGTATCCATTGCAAGCTAAAAGAACCCCTTGCGTATAATCTTCTTTGCTAAGGCTAATCCATTCATATGAGCTCCACATACTCCTATATGAATTTGTTCTATGACCTCCTTAGCCTCATTTTCATTCAAACACCTCGGTTGGATACCATTAGGTTGTCTCTTATAAAATACTCCGTCTATGGTATTAAATTGGGTTGACAACTTGGGGATCATTCTTTGGTCCTTTTTGGTGGACTCCTTTGGAAATACTAACCTCTCTAAGTAATTATAAATTTCACTATACTAGGGTTTCCCATCATCCACCTCATTGTTTATTACTTGCTCAACCTTAAAGTATGATTTGTCAAGACTCTAGAAAAAAACTGGCTTCATACTTACTCTATTTGGATTATCCCATATTGGAACCAAGGTGGCCAAGGTATCTATCCACTAGTTCTTATCTCTAGGCACAAACCCAGATTTTCAAACCTTGAACCAAGTACTCAAATCTTTCAAACACTTAATGTAAGGCAATAAGCATTCTTTTTTTTTACTTACCATTCGCCTCTCACTTGATAAATTACCAAAGAGGAATCCCCAAATAATTATGCAAAATTCTCCCCTATAGCCAGTAAAGTTTCCAACCTAAAAATGCAAACTTCATACTCTGCCTCATTATTTGTTACTTTGCACCATAACTTCTTGGCTAAAAGTAACTTCTCTCCTTCTAAGGTTACTAAAATGACTTTGACTCCTGCTCTTTTGTTATTCATAGCTCCACAGAGTACATCTACCAACCCTATGTTGTTATATCCACAATATCCTTATTAGGAAATTCATAGATTCTCTCTTCCCCTTCTACTAGCAGATCAACTAGGAATTCTACTATAGCTGTTCCTTTAACAGTTTTCCTTATGATATATTCGATGTTGAATTCCTACTGAAGGATTAGCCACCTACCCATCTTCCTTAGGAGTGAGGGTGCTTCCTGTAAATACCTAAGAGGATTTTGTTTAGTGACTGCTTATATTCTATAGGAATGAAAGTAATGCCTCAGCTTATTTGAAGCCTGAATTACTGCTAGAAAAATCTTATTGACTTCAATGTACTTAGCTTCATATGAAAGAAACCTCTTATTGAGATAGTAAATCATGTACTCAATCCTAAAGTCGTTTTTTTAAGCCATCATAGTCCCTGTTGAACTATCTTTTATGGAAAAATATAAGATCAAAGGCTTACCTACCTATGGTGGTCTCAACATCAGAAGATGTAAAAGGTATTCCCTAATGGTGTCAAATGCCTTCCAACAATCTTCATTTCAAACCACTTATTGATCCTTTCCAAATAGCTTAAAGATCAGTTTGAAAATTATATTTGGCTTTGCTATGAACTAATTTATGCATTGGATCCTACCTAGAAATCCTCTAAACTTCTTCTCCTTCGGAGGTACATGTATCTCCCTAATAGCTTTCACCCTTTTAGGATATATTTTTATCCCTTTCTGGCAAACTAGATGTCTCAAAAGCTTTCCTGAAGTAACTCCAAATATTTATTTCTTAGGGTTGAGGCAAAGATTGTACTTGTCAATCCATTGAAAGAACTTTTCTAGTGCCTCAAAGTGGCCTTCCTTGGCAACTGACTTGAACAACATATCATCCATATACACCTCTACCTCTTTGTTGATCAAATCATCTAATATTCTAGTTACGATTCTCTAATAAGTGTGTAACCCAACAAGTATAGGTACCCCATTCGATGATAAAGGCCATTTTTATCCTATTTATGATCTTATTCAAAATCTGGCTATACCTAGAATACCCATCCATAAAGCTATACATGCTATAGGAAGATGCACTATCTACTAAGACATTTATATGAAGTGAGGGGAAGTCATCCTTAGGGCAAGCTTTGTTCAGATCTTTATAGTCTATACACACTTTAACCTTTCCATCTTTCTTCATTGCAAGGACTACATTTTCCAACCATGTTAGGTATTAAACCTCTACTAGAAACTTGGCTTCTATTTGTTTCCTAACTTCATATTTAACATTTTTATCCCACATTGGCTTAATTCTCCTAAGCTTTTGCTTGACTAGCTTAAACCTTGGATAGGTTGAGACGGCATGCTTAGCTATCTCTCGATCTATTTCCAGCATATCCTCAAAGGTTCATGTAAAGGCTCTTCAATATATTTTTAATATTCTCTCAAATGTTCTCTCTCTTTGGGAGTTATACCAGATGCTAATAAGATTTCTTTTAGATTTTTTAGATTAAATGAACATGTGTTTGTTAAGTTAATGTCAAATATAAATAATTTATAATCATGATTATGCATATTGAAATCATAAGAAACATCACACAAGTAAGAAAAATTATTCATCTTATTAATACCATCAAAGATAAATCATTATTCTCATCAAAACATTCTAGAACATAAACAATATCAATAAAAGTATCATCATCTTTAATTTGGTAGCAACAGATGCCCCTCTAGGCTCAAGGTTTGGCTTTGTAGGATTTTTAACTTTAGCCTTCTTTTTACCCTTCTTCTAAATAACAAGTAGCTTCTTAGTCATGATCTCCTTAGGCACTTCTTAATCCCTTACTGAATGATGAAGAATAATTTTTTCATCCCAAATGCCTTCTACTGGCTTGATGATCCCCTATTCCTCATTAAAGACATCATTAAACAGCTCAAACCCAAGCACTATTTTATCTTGTATAAATCAAGGCTCATTCTTTCCACCGTAAAGGCGCACCTTTGAATCTGCAATAGCACTCAAAAATGTGAGGGATCTCTTTTATTGTTTACTTTCCTTTATTCTTTAGACCAAGACCATTGCAACCTAACCCCTTCTTATCCTTATTTCCTTTTGCAGTGATTGCATCCTGAGGCCCTTGAGAATTTTTTTCTAAACCATCTCTAAGTACGAACTGCATCTTTTTCAATGTGTTGATTACTTGTTGGCTATCAACAAAACCACCTTCAATCTCTTTATCACTAATTATAGACATATGGAACCAACTAAAAGGCTACTTAGCTATTTTTAGCATAGATACATGATTCTCTCTCGTAGCTTTTAGGTGACAACTTGACTATCATCAGGTACCTTGATCATTTGATTAGTGTATAGGTAACTCCCCCTAACTTATCGAACCATGGTATCCCAAGTAGTACAAAAAAGTTTGCAGAAGTAGGTAACACTACAAACTCAACTTCTGTCTCAATTGGCCCTATCTTTACCATAGTTTTGAAGGTTTTAGCAACATAACTTTTTGAGTTATCATAAGTAAAAATTATCGAATTTGACATGTTTCACATGCTCTCTTTTAGCCAAAAAATAGAAATTGCAACTAGAGGACACATATTGATAGAGGACATATTATCCACCATTACATATGTTAAGTGTTTACCATTCATTTAAGCATTAATGTAGAGAGGATGATTGTGATTTCTACCTTTAGTAAGCAGAACAACATTCGAACACACAACATTTTCTCCCATTCCTACTTTGACTAGATTTAAAAATTCAAATGGTGAAATAGTAGTGGCAATAGTAGACTTACTCAAGGCTTTCAGTAATTTTTGCATATGTGATGTAGACTATCTCAATAAATCCCGAATGGAAATTTGGGCCTATATCTTAGTCAACTACTTAATTATCAAATTCTCTTTAGTTTCTTTATCACTGGGCACTACAATACTTCAACTTATTGCTCACTTCCTCTTCACTTTCATTAGCTGAACTTCATATATCAGTGGGCACCATAGCCCTTTTATCCTTGCTCTCAGTAGGGGAATCCTAATAATTAGTCATAGAAATTGATCAATTTTTTTCAAATGGATTTTTTACTTTATGGTGGAATGAGTAATGACCATTTACTCTTTCCCATACATGTCTCTCATCACATATAACTTAGGTATATTAGACCCAATCATGAACACTAGAGGCGATATAACATTGTATCCTCATTTTTTCTTCTTTTTAGGATTTAAAATTTATTTATTGTCTATCATATCATGAATCTTATTTCTCAAGGTGCAACAATAATCCATGAGATGCCTTATATGATGATGGTAAGCACAATATTGGTCCTCGCTATGATGGGGCATCCTTGGGCTCTTAGCAAGTCTTGAAGCAGCTTACCTTCCTTGTAGAGCTGATCCAAAATACAAGATAAGGAAATATCGAGGTTAGAGTACTGTCTTTGATTAACCTCTATAGCAAACACTTTAGTTGTCTTCTTTTTCTATTCGCTATGCTGCTACTTTCAGTCATCTTATTATTGCTAAAGTTCCTCCTTACATCTTTATTGTTAGCCCTTGTAGTCAGAAATTCACCCTTAGCTTCTTTAGTTATGTCTTTTAAAGACTTTCAATCCTTTAATCCATTTACATTCAACACATCCCTCAAGTAGGGACTTACATTATGAATTAAAAACCTAATCTAGTTACATGTATCGGGCTTCTCTATTTCTCCAATACCCAATTCCTTCACCTTGTCAAGTACACATGAAAAGACTTATCATGCTTTTATTGGAGCATTTCAAATCTTTCGAAATGACCTCCAACCTTATACTACAATCATAATAGTTGAGAAACTCTTCAGTTAGTAAGTACCAATCTTGGTGCATGCACCTATCCAACCTGCAAAATTAGTCAATCATTGGACCTGTTAAGCTTAGATAAAAACATTCCACCTTTTATTCCATTGTCAAGGTGGTCCGTTTTATGATCAGGTTATACTACTTTATAAATGCAAAAAGATCAAAAGTACCATTGAATCTTGGTAGGTCAGGCATCAAGAACCTTTGGGCTAGGGGCTCATCTCCATCTAAATCCTTATCTTCAAGGTTCATTCCTCTTCCAGCAAACAACAACCTATACATTGCATCAACCTTCTCCTCTATTTTCTTGAAGGCCACATCCTTACCACTTGGATCATTATTTCTCCAATAAATCATAGAAGGGTTATAATCCTTATCCTCTTATTCGATATAGTAATTTTTTAGCTCATGCCTCTTTTGCCTCCTTAATGGATCTTAAAGCAAAATAGCATCTTTTGTGGTAGCCTTTGATTCAATTCATATCTTATCACTGAAGGTCATGAAAGAAAGTGACTAACCTTTCCCTTAAAGACCTAAACCTTATTGCCTCATCCATAACTTTCCCAATCTCATTCAATTGCTCATCATCCATTTTTTTATTCTATTTCTTGACTACTTTCTAATAACTAGCTTAAAGTTAACCTTGAACTAACCTCTAATTCCATCCCCAAGCATGATTTTGACCATAATACTAGCAACTTATACAGAGATCTCTAGATAAAGTGATTGTCTAATCCATTGGACCACCCAAATAAACATATGATGTCTGCATAGATCAAATGTAAGGAATGATACATGAATATGGTAAATATATGATATTTGGATGCAATAAAAGCCTTTATTAAATTTCAATCACAATCACACACAAGTATAGATATATCCTTCTAACCTTATTACTCCCATATAGGAGGTTATGCAATCTCTTTTTTGACACGGGCTTAGCCCATAGGTCAAAAGGGTACCCAATGGACCCGTATGGTGCACGATAGAAAATTGATAGCATAACCTCTCTTAATTGAAAGCATAATCATATAGGTTTTGGCATTATGTATTTTTAATAACTCATATAGATTGGGTTGGATCGATTAAGGTATGGCAACCTTGAATTGATTCCCTCTAAACTTGATTGAGTTTGGACAAGATATAAAGGCCCACATAGTAGGCAAAAGTTATTATGGTTATACAACCTAGAAAAAGTAACTATTATCATTACATGAGCTTGAGCCGAGCTAATGAAACTTTAGGGCTACTTAAGCATGGTCACTGCTAATAGGTCTAGCTCAACATAAGCATAACGACCGATCACCGTTTTATATACCATTTGGTTATAAACTTAGGTTAATAGGTTTTATTGACACCTTCCTATATTGAGTAAACGTAGGGTGTGCTTTAGAATAATGTCAGGGCTATAAAAGGATGTCTAACGTAATTCTAAGGCTCTAGCATGTATGCCAAAAATGCAATTTTGAAAAGAGATAGGATTAATAAGAAAAAACTTAGTTATAAGGAACTTATGTAAGGTATTTTCAGGAGTAAGGTCTCTAATGTCCTCTGTGGAGCCACCATTGTGATGCACATCAAAGTTCGTTCATTTTTGGTTGGGTTTTCAAAGGCCAACTATTAAGGTCTATGATTGGATTGAGGCTTACTATATCTCATAAATTGGCCACTTTATAATAAGAAAAGTTTAAGCCTGTCTATTGTTGATGGTCAACTTATGAAGGCATGGAAACTAGGCTCAAAGAGGTAAGTATCATAAAGTCCACACCCAATAGAACATTAGGAAATGATTCTCAACCATTTGATGCCCAAAAAAAATTTATGTTTAGGACATAACTATTATATCATATCTTTGTTTGGTGTTTTCTTATAATAAAGTTTTTGTCATTAGTCCACTACCTCCCTTGTCACAAGATGTATTGTGATAAATATAAATAAACATTCAATCAATTAAATAAAGTGATAAAATAAGTATGCTTAATGTTTACATAAGCAAATCATCCTAAAGAGAAGAATAATACATAAAATGAAATGACATGTATAAAATGTGAAGTTAATTAATTTTTTAGGAACATTGGTTCCCTTATATATGATTTTTTCAAAAAGGATAGAGAGACTTCGTTTAATTTTAATGAAAACATGGGATGAGTGATCCCAAATTTAGAAAAAAATAAGGCGTCCTTTTAAGTTGTGATTTTTGGGTTAAAATTAGACATCGGTCAATTTTATTAAGAAAAATCCAAGTAAATAAATTCTAAACCTTTCATATGACTTAGTTAGATTAACATGCCAAAAAAACTCCTTTTTTACTATAGTATTACATCCCTAATGAGAAATACATAAAAAATAAGCAAAATATCAAAATTAAATAAATAATGCAAAACTAAAAAAAATGACATAAATGTTAATCAAAAGAGTGAAAGAATTAAGGACTTAATTAGGGCATAACTCTTGATGTATTATCATCCCTCTAAAACTCTATAACAAGCACAAAATAATTTTCTCACTTAAAACACAAGGAAACAAAATAAATTAGCATAGTGAAAGAAAATAAATATCAAAATCATTTAAAATAATAAAAGGAAAAATCATGCTAAAAATTAAAAAAAAACATGAACACAGACAAAAAACACACTCAAAAGGATACACAAATGCATCTAAAAATAAATAAAGAAAACAACATAATTTAAATGGGAAAACATTAAAATATAATAAAAAATAAGAGGGAATCAAGCAGCGGATGCCCCTAGAGATCGACAGATGCCCCAAACAAGATGAAGGATAAGATAATGACAAAGTATAGTCATAACAAGTCTATCATGTCTATCACATTGACAGATGATTGTTTATAATATTTTCTTCCCATCACTTAGAAGATAAATAAAAAGAATAGATTTTAAACTAAGGTATTGAAGACATAACTAAATCATAAACATGCATTTATATGATACTAGAACATACCAAATCCAACTATGACTTTTAAAATGTGCTTTTAATGTAGAAATAACAATAAATAATATGCAAACAAAATTTTAACATAAGAAACTATGTACACATATATAAACGAAAAAGTAAACCCTAGCATGTTATTCTAACACATTAAATAATCGAGAATCATCATGACATCTCAAGATCATAAATATTTGAATAAAAAAACAAAAAAAGCATACATTATAGTATCATAAAACAATAAGCATATTCATAGGATTTTAATGATAAACTAGAGAGAAAGCTTAACCTATAATATTATCCTCTAAATATTATGATTTTATAAGATTAGAAATGATGATCTCCACTCTAAAACTTATATTTCATGCTAAAAAATAAAGACATTATGTGTTTTTTGGTATCAATGATCTATATTGAACTTTGATTTCAAGAGAATAGAATTAGTTTCTCAATCCCAAAAGCACTATTCCTTCCTTAAAAATCTCTTCCCCCTTTTTTTCAAAACCCTAATTTAAGCTTTTTATATCTAGAGAAGATTTAAAGCTTCACTCTAACTTCAATTCTTTAGATATAGAAGGATTAAATCCCTCTTAATCTAGAATGAATCAAATCTCAACCTTATTTCTATTTTCAAAACTAGAAAATGGTGGAAATCTAAAAATAACCCTAATGATAAAGAGTCGTCCCTTATATGATTCCCTAAAATTTATAATAATACCCATGATCTAAAATGGATTCTAGGTAAATGGAAATAGATGATCGTCCACCTATTGATAGACATTTGTCTGTGATTGACAAATAAACAAATATGGCTTTTTTTGCTTTTTTTGTCAAAATCTTTTAAAAGAAACATATGAAGCCATAGAGTTCCTATAAAAATGTGAAGGTTGGAGCTTTAAGATTTATGCTTTGTACCAGAAATATATTATTTCATCATGATCGGGTAACCTTGATGTAGGTTGCCTCAAGTCACAATATCTATAATTGTATTTTATTTTCAGAACATATTTACATAGTGTATGTGTAAGTGGAGATCATGCATGGCATACACTGGAAATAAAAACATGATCTAATGTGGTATGAGAATTAATGAATATGTGCACAACATATGTATAATAAGGGTGTGTGTATAGAATATGACATAATATAAGAATAAATATGCATAACATATGATGTATAGGTATATGACAAGTTTCAAGCATGGTGGTTTATGTACACAAGGTATGGCATAGTATCTGAATTAATGCATATGACATATGACATATATGTACATAGCATGACAAACACAATGATAATGTAAGTATGTGATGTGACATGAGATGCATAAAATATGGCATAATAACACATGTTAATGAATTATGTGGTATGGTAAAAAATCACATAAGCAAATGTTCAAGATGTATACAAGAATAATTATGGTATGGGATATAACACTGCATATAAATGAGCATATATGGTGAGTAGCATACGTATATGATGTATGTTATGTTATAGGTATAAGAGTATTTAATGAATAGAATGTACACCTAATGTACGAAATGGCACATAAATATATATTCATGGCATATGACATTTATGTGCAAGGTATAGGTTATGTACTACACATGGTATAACAATCAACAAAGGATTGAACATATTTTTCATAACATAGCTCATGTATAATGGTATGTAGCATAATGGTATGTATACATAAAACATGAGAAAAGACAATGTAGCATGGTGAAATGCATATGACATGGCATGTAATTTTACATGGGATATGTATGACACTTGCTTTGTATACATGATATAACATAAGATAAATGTGATGTCTACATATATATTCATATGGTAGCATGCATGAGGAATAACTTAATCACTAATATGTACATGTTATGATGCATGCTGATATATTCATGCTATGATACATGTCAATTGAACACATATGATGATGGATGCTTATATATGCTTGCCATAATGTATGTTCAAATGTACAAGTGATGGTGGATGTATATTTCTACAATATATATTAATATGTACTTACAATGATGAGAGAGATAATGGATGTGTATATGTAGTGTATGCTAATAGATGCATGCCATGGAACATGTTAATATGTACATGTTGTAATACATGATGGATATTTAAGTGTACATGCCATGACTCATGTATGTGCATTTGTACTAGTTATAATTGGTGATGAAATTTTTTACTTTGAGGTAATGAAAAATGTCAACATGTTTATGTTATAATTTATGTTTACATGTCACTATGTACATGCAAAGATGCATGTCAATATGCTCATACTATACCTCTTGTCAACATGTACATACATGATAGATACATGTGCATGCCATAATATATGCTCGAACACTCATCAATGTGCATATGGGATAGTATATATACACATATAAAAGCTAATATACATATGGTAGATGATATGGGGAATGTTTATGTGCACACGTCACAATGTATGTTAATGTGCACATGCTGTGACAAGCATTGCTATGTATATGCAGAACAAGCATATGTACATGTCATGATACATGTTAATACATATGTTTTATTACATGCATTAAATATTCATACACACTGGATATATGTTCATACCATAGTAATGTTCATGTATTATTATTTTCACTTTTTTCAGGGTAACAATGTGTATAGGATGATGTGTGAGAATGAATATGTTACGGAAGCATGTAATATGTGGGTCAATCATTGTATCATGATGAGGATGCATTAGCATATTACATATGATATGAGCCAATATGTGATGATGTATATGAATGATACATATATTATGCATGATGCATATACAAGTTAAGTATAAGGATGATGCATCCGATAGATAATAATAAAGTGTATAAATGTGATAATGTGTGATGCATAAGATACATAAAACATATGGATATGCTAGGCATGTATATAGTGCATGGCATATGTGTAATGTACGATGTATGAATGTGTTATGTACATGATGCATGGTGAATATGTTACACATCGATGTGTGAGAGCAATGCATATGAGTGGCATAAATATGATGTGTGAATCAAATGTTAGCACGAAAGATAGTGATGTGTGATACACAAGTGATACATAAACATGACATGCATTTAATGCATGGGAATAACTCTATAAACAAAGTAGAATGTACAAGCTTGAAAAAAATTAATACAGAATGTACATTTTTATGGTACACAAAAAAAATATATACATTTTTATGATCAATGGAATTTACACATAGAATTCCTATGTTTGACATTGTAATATTTTTTTTTCATTTGCACATGAAATAAGATGCATGCATATGCACATATTTATTTGGTAGAAAAATTATGCACACAAGATTTACATGTTTTAATTCTTATCACATGGAATGATTTGTTCAAGCATAAACTATACACAAAGGGATGAGATACATGTAGATCAAAAATCTATGTGCGTAAAACATGCAAACTTTATTATTTATTATCATTATCATTATCATTATTTTTTTTATTTTATTCGAAATGCATGCATGTATATGCAACATTGACAAACATATACGAAAGAAAGAAAAATCCTCCGAACCTTATTGCACCCGCATAGGAGGTCATGTGATCTCTTTCCAAGGTGGGATTAGGTCATAGGTTATTAGGGAATCTAATAAATGTATATGGTGCTTAGCAGAAAATTGGACGCATAACCTCTTTATATTGGCAATTATATATTTCAATAATCCAAATAAACAGAAATGCGCTCACCAAGTTATGAAAGCCTTTGAGGAGGAAACATATAAATTTATCAGGATTCATTTAATACATAAAGATCCACAACACAAGCAAGATGTAAGGCTCCAAAATATATCCTTATAGGATTAGTGTATAGTGGAGAAAAAAATTGAAAAAAAAAGTTTCAGTGTAAGAGAATTATTAACAATTAGGAAGTGATCGGTATTAAAGAAAAAATGAAGGACAATTTCATAAATTATCAATTTTGATGTAAATGTGTATTATAATTAAAGATATTAGGACTAATGGGTTAGAAAGAGTTATTAGGACATGTAATTGGTAATTAGAATTAATATGAGGGAGTGACTGTGTAAATTATGTTAGTCAAACCTTAAGCTAATAAAAGAGGGACATGTAGCATTTCTAGAATAATGAAGAGAAAGCAAGAAAAAATGCGAAAGTCTGATTGGCTTTTAAGTGGGTTGGTTGGCCACTTTTGGCAAATGAGTTCCAACAATTTTCTCTTTCTTTCTATATCATTCTTTTACCCATAGCCTAGCTTAGAAAGTGCTTATGCATCTTTACAAATATAAGGTAAGTTTTCAAGGGAATTAGCTCAAGTTTAATCCTTTATTTGTTCTAAACATAAGTAGTTGAAATTAAAGATGTGATTTGGATATTTTTGTGTGTTTATGACATGTTTAGCTGGAGAATGTAGCAATGGTAAAGAGAAAGAAAGAGAAGAAGACCAAAAGAAAGATTAGAGCTTGCAAAAGAGGTTTGGTAATTTTCTCTTCCTTTGTTACATGTTTTATTGATACAAGCTGATGTATATGCTATAATTGTTATGTTATTGACGATTAAACTAAGTGAAAGTTATGTTAAAGCTTAAAAATGGTAATTGTGCAGGAATAAGTCACATAGTGAAACTATTCATCTATGGTTCATTTGAACCAGTTTTAGTCTAAAAGGCATAATTCCTTTTGTAGATTTCTAATTAAAGTGATTATAGATAAAAATTATAGATAACTCAATATCTAAAACTTTGTAGAAGAACTGAGTCCTTATTCTATCTCTAAATCCCATGAAATTTAGCTTAAAGTTAAGTGATGGCCTTACCATTGAGAGTAGTCAATTATTTTCATGAGTATCTTGAGATATATAATTTATAATTTAGTTTTTGTTAATGTTTTGGAAACTAGAAATTTAGACGAATAACTTTGTAATGATCACTTTGCTTGAAAATATCATTTACTAAGTCTAAAACAACACACAATTTGAACCTAGAAATCTTCCTTTAGGATTCTTGAGATAGAATGGACCTCATGGTCACTACCAATTAGTAACCTTCATGAGCCCTACAAGAACCAAATTGGCATCTATCTTACGGTCATAGCAAATCATTGGCTACTTTGAACTAATCTTGTTTCCTCCTAAACTTGATTTTTATACCCTTAATTGTCACCAAAGTAAACCTAAACCTTTTAAAACACATTTAGAGCGTTTTAAATGTAAGAGCAAGAGTAATGTGAGACATGAAATGAATGTAGAGCATAATAAATTGGTAAAGTAAATTTAAAGACTAATCATTAAAACATATGAATTTATACAAGTAAAGAATTTAGATGAGCATGATAAATGATATACATAGTGTTACATATTACATGACAAATTATAATCAAATGAATGTCAATTTTAAGTGTATTTGAAGTGTATGTGAATATGAATTATTTAGTGATCTCATTCCATGCTTTATTTTATTTTTTATATTTACAAAACAAAATGTATCAAGTGTTACAACTTTGAGTGATGAAAGACTATTTGTAAGCCTAAATTTCATATAGTAGTGGATAGATAGGCATGCCTATAAAGAGGATAGCGATTTATGTTGTAAGCGTTGTAACCGAATGGTGACATTGTGGTGTTTCGATACCTATTGTATCAAGTGACCTAAAACTATTATGTCTTAAGTGTTTGATACTGCTCGCCAGTATCCAATGTGTGTACCCGTATCCACCATTAATGGAAATATAGGCTATGAAATAATAATAATGTGATGAGTGAATGGAAGTGATTAAACAATGGTATAAAAGTGTTAGTGTCTTAGTGCAACATTAGTGTTTCCTCTTAACAATGTTAGTGTAGTTAAATGTGATAATGACATTGAAATGTTACAAAACATAAAAAATCACCACCTTGATTATGTGTATGTGCATTATAGTGTGATATAGTGTCTTACTCCCTAGAAGTTACTATAAAATGAGAAGTAGCATATTTTGTTATTTGTGTGAGACTTTAGCTAGAAGTCTACGACGTTGTTTTATATCCCACTTGGCCATTTCTTGGCATAGGTATTCTTCTTATGTAGGTCCACAAGTGTAAAGTAAAAGTGCCAATCTCAAGTTAACATCTATAGGTCGAGAAGACTATTTTTGGTGTAAAGTTATTTTCTGTAAATGTTCAATGTAAAGGATTTAGAATATATGTAATGGATTATTTTGTAAATATACTTTAATTATGTTAAATTTATGTGTATATATATGTATACTTGTACTATCAATTTAATAAAGAAATATGTTAATAAATGTTAATTAGAGCAAGTATTACATTATGTCATCTTAGCATAGGGTTTAGGTGGTTATGGATGATGAGGTGTTATAAAAGAGATTAGACATGTGTATTTATATAGTGTTTTGGCCTTTAAGCAAATGTTGTCTTACATAGGGTAAAGATGTAATCGGATCCTAGTAAAAGTGTAGACAAAATAGCTTAAAGTGTAAATCTAGCATTAGTGCAATGGGCTAATGTAGATGTTACTATCTTTCGATAGATAATAGAGTACAAAAAGGATTTATGTAAATTTATTAAGGTTACTTAGCCTTTAAATGAAGTTGATACAAAAGTGGTTCATATTAGGTATGGCATTTTGTATACCTCTTAGTGATTCCTTAATAGTGTGAGCAATTGATTACACATTCCAGAGCATAGGATGGGGCAAGCATTGATGATCTATGAAAGTAGACATTTGCATCCTAGTGTACACAAGAAATTATAATTCTTTCATAGCATTATATTAGCATCATTTGACAAGACATGAAAAGTATCACGTCATATACATAGGCCCCAGCTGGAAAGGAAACTAATATTCATTGAGTGTAGTAATGATATGATAGTGATAAAACGTTACAACTATAAATAGATTAAGTTATATAGAGTCTAAATGTTATAAAACATAGAATAAGAGAATCATAGAGAGATAATATCTGATTGAGTTAGACTAGGATAAAGATAGAGTTAGGCGAATGCAAGTGATAAGATTTGGTAAATGACACATGTATGAATTTTGTGGACAAAATTCTTTTAAATGGGAGAGAAATGTAAGGCCCCAAAACATACCTTAATAGGAAAATTTTATGGTGGAGAAAGAGATTGAAAAAAAAGTTTCAATGTAAAATAATTGTTAATTATGCAATCAGGATATAATTTGTATTAATGCAAAAGAGAAGGACAATTTCATAAATTGTGAACTTAGGGGTAAATATGTACTATTATTAAAGAAGTGGGGACTAATGTGTTAGAAAGATTTATTACGATGTGTAATTGGTAATTAGAATTAATATAAGGGAGTGAATGTGTAAATTATGTTAGTCAAGCCTTAAGCCAATGAAAGAGGGATATGTAACATTTCTAGAATAGTAAAGAGAAAGCAAGAAAAAGGGAGAAATTCTAATGGACTTTTGAGTGAGTTGGCCAGCCACATTTTGGCTAAAGAGTTCCAATAGATTCCTCTCTCTTTCTATGTCATTATTTTGCCCATAGCCTAGCTTAAAAAGGGTTTAAGCATCTTTGAAAACACATGGTATGTGTTTATGGGAATTTGGCTCAAGTTTAATTTTTTATTTGTTCTAAACATAAGGATATGAAATAATAGATTAGATTTAGATATTTTTGTGTGTTTGTGACATGTTTAGTTGGAGAATATAGCAAGGATAAAGTGAAAGAAAGAGAAAAAGACAAAAAGAAGGATTGGAGCTTGCTAAAGGTGTTTAAGAGTTTTATTTTCCCTTATTTTATGTTTGATTTATTAAAGAAAATGTATGTGATATAATTGTTATTTTATTTATTATAAAACTAGATAAAGGTGGTGTTATGTCATAAAAATTTTAATTATGCATGAATAAAAAACATAGTGAAACTTTTGCTTTAGGGTTCATTTGAACTAGTTTTAGTGGGAAGGGCATAACTCATTCCATAGTTGTCTAGTTAAGACAATTCTTATTGGAAATAAAATATAACTCATACATCTAAAACTTTATGAAAGAATCCAAAACTAATTCTATCTCTAAAGGCCTTGAAATTTAATTTAATTTTGAGTGATGTTTGTTGCCTTACCATTGGGCACAGTCTGTGATGTTTATGAATATCCTGAGATATAGAAGTCAAAATTGAGGGATTTTTATTTTTTTTGGAAATTATAAATATAGAGGAATAACTTTGTGGAAGACTAATTGTCTTGAAAATGTTATTGACTAAGTCTAAAATAGCAAACAATTTCAACCTTGAAATTTACCCTTAGATTTCTTGAGATCGATTGGACCTCACAATCACTACCAATTGGTAACCACTATGATCTCTTCTATAACCGAATTTGCATCTATCTCACTCTCACAACAAACTATTGGCAACTGTGCTACCCTATTTCAATAATAAATATAGAGGAATAACTGTACTTTACAATTAGGTTCATATAATAGCATGTTTATATCTTCATGTTTACACAAAACACATACATTACTAACATCCTTAAATTACTATATTTATCGTCACTATAATTATATTGAAACAACATGTATATACAATATTATTTCATGAAAGCACATCTATACCATCCATTGTGTGACAATACTATATATCTTATATTTACAACACATCATTAATTATTAAGCTTAGATTGGTGTTGAACATATATGAACAAATTATTATATTAAATAATGATCGTTCAATTATACACATCATACATTTTTCCTATGGTTACCAATCAATCCTCATATGTTCATATTTTTTTCATATCTATGCACACATATATATAGATAAATACATACATACATGCATATATTTATATATATATATATTTACATATAAAATCTTAAATACACACATAATATGCAAATACGTGTAAGTGCAAAACACTGTAACTATAGGTTCTCTCATGATCACATAAGAGTATAAGCATACAATTATAACTATACTATTTTCCATAAGTAATATTCATTATGATTGTTGGAGTAATAAATATATATATATATATATATGCAAGTTTATTTAAATTCATAATTAGATTTACATGAAAGTGTTTCCATTTCTCTATATATTTATACCATATTGTAAACCAATTCTTCATTGTTAAATTAGTCTACATATCTTTAGTTTCTCTTTTAAAGCCTATTAGAATCATAAATATAACTAATTCTATGCCATTTTAAACAAATGTGTTAATTTAGTTCTTAAAGAATTTAGCAAAGTGATTTAAATACTCTTTCAAGTAATTATATGAGATGGCATTTCAAAATTCCATGGATAGATTCTAGTAACTAGCTTACACACTAAATTAGATGAACTAAATGACAATTTTAGGATGAATGATCTTCTATAAACTTATTCCTCTATATTCCTAATTTCTGGAACATTAAAAATCACATCAATATCATTACTATATTTTAAGAAATTACAAAAACACCGAGGATTATTCTTTGAAATAGTGTTGCAAATAGTTACGGATTCAAGTCATATTTTGACATAATTAAAAGCATAATTAAACTATTCTTTCTTCATATAACTTATAGATATATAAGTCTAGTTTAACTAGGAAATAGACTCATAGCATTTTGACCCCTATAACTAGGGAAACACAAAAATTACTTTAACCTATTCCTATTCTCTATATAGCACTTCACTGTACCCAGTCTAGTTTTTATCAGCACTTGGAAATTTCATAGAAAACCATAGGCACATAATTTAAAAAACATTCTTGCCTAAAAATTGTGTTCATATGAATCAATTTTAACTAGAATTTTGTCTAAAAGTATTTTGACTTCTCTAAAAAAAATATGTAGCAAAAATACAAGAACATGATCCTAACAACTGGGCAGTAGCTCAAAATAAACTTCAAGTTTATTTGAAGGACCCTTATAGGTAGAATCAAACTCTATCCTTTTCTAAAAAATTAAATTTCCATGTCTACAGTTTAATTACTAATTAGAATTGGCAAATTAGAGTTACAAAATGCAAGATATGCTTTAAATACAGAAACTGTTTCCTAATAATGAACCAACCTAGATTTAGACTTTTTAAATCTTTAGCAAATCAAAATATGAAAGATATAATTGTAATGACCTCAATATCGGGTTAGCCGTGAACAATATTTTTTGACAATAAATAGTATTTTCCAGTCTAAAAAGTACACTCGAAAATCAAAAATATTTTATTAGATCAATGGAAAGTTTTAGTCATAGTGAGTCCTGGATTAAAATTTGAAGTGAAACTGAGATCAAATGAGCCTAAAAAAGTCAAAAATATGAAAAAGATAGCAAGTCAATTTTTCTGGTAAGAAAAGTGACTTAATTTTGCTTAAATTTTTAAAAATAGCAATAGAAAAAATGACTTAATTTTGTATAAATTTTTAAAAATAGCAAACGAACTTCGAATATCGCCAAAATTTATGGGTCTACCTTAAATTTTTATAGAATATTTTGGTAATGAGAATTGAATTTTTTGATGACACTGATAGTTGTCGAATTGGATTGATAAATTTGAATAGCACCGATAATGGACTACAATTGAGCCAAATATTTATGAGGCCAAGTGGTTATTTTTTTTGATAATTTAATTATCCATAAGTTCTATTTTTAGTGCAAGTGTAAATAATATATATATATGTGTGTGTGAAAAAAAGGCCTTAACCCTAGAATTTCGGGATACAAATGTTGGCCATAAAGAAAGAAAAAAAAGTGAAATGTTAGCCATAAAGAAAGAAAAAATGAAAAAAAAGAGAAGAGGTAAAGTAAAAAAGAGAGAAGGAATAAAAAAAAGTTAGGATCATAAGATTTGTGGCAACAAACGGTGGACAAAAAACAAATAAAAAAAGATATGGGTTAGAAAAAAAAGAAATAAAGAACAAAATGTAGAGCATGAATAGGGCCAACGATGTCAATCGTCCATCGCGCTGATCTTCTCAATGGCGATGAGTGGGATGCACCATCATCTCCTTCTTACCGGCATCCTAGCCCACTGTGACATGTCCGATCGTCCCTCGGTAAGTCCAGTTTCTTCCTCTCTCTCACTACCGATCGGTTTTTTATTTTTTGGTGAACCACCATGATCGATAGCGGCATCGATAATATCGGTGAGTTTCTAAAGCCGAGATGCATACCTTGGTGCCTTCCATCTGACACCAATTCCCGGTGGTGAGCTGATTGAAAAAAATGCTGTAGACAATTCAAAAGCGATTTCAACCAAACAAACTAGCATTTTGATGTGTGACCTTCGAAAATAAAGTCAAGAGATCTCGATCTACGAGATGGTAGTGTCGGATCATCACTAGTGGACCTTCAGCGATGCTCCGATGACCAGTCCGGTGAGCATTTTAACAAGCAAATTAAAGCAAATTCGACCCTTAGGGTATATGACTATGAAATCCTTTAATTTTCCTTAAATTTGATGAATTTTCCTTTAAATTTATTAAGGGAAAAATATTGAATTATTGGGAAAAAATGTAATTGATGTTATAATTATGCAATTAGACTTTGATTAAAATTAGTATAATGTAGGATTTGAATTAAGAAAATTTGTAAGGAAATTCCCTATGTTGGCTGAAAATTTCCTTTAAAAGAAATGAATTATATGTTATTTAATTTAATGAAAATAAGCTTTAATTTGATAAAGAATATGAAATAATACATCCATAAATTTTTATGGAATTTATAGGGATTAAATGAATATTTTTATAATCTTTTATTGAATGATGTAATTGATGAAAATGGTGAATTTTCGTAAATTATGTCTTAAAAATATAATAGTCATAAAATAAATTGTCCACGAATTTTTAGATAAATTATGGAAATTATTAGAGAAATTGTATGTTGAATATTGGTGTATGTATTAAGTGTAAATGAAGAATTATTGTGAAACAATTCATATGAAAAGTTAATAATAATAATAATAATAATAATAATAATAATAATAATAATAATAATAATAATTGTATAATAATATCCATATAAATTTTTAAGAAATTTATATGAATTGTTAGAATGTTTTGTAATATAATATGGAATATGTTTAATTAAAAATATTGAATTATTGAGAAATAATTCAATAAACAAGTAAAAGTTTGCAAATTAATGTGAATTAAATTACTCTTGTATAAAAAGAAACGAAAAATTTTCCATTAATACATCTCCGAAAAATGAAATAATGAATTATATGAAAATTAAATAATGAATTATATTAAAATAATTCATAATAGTTCAAAAATTTGTAAAATAAATGATTGGCTAATTTATCAAAATAAATTGTTTTAGAAAAAGTATTAAAAGGGTGAATTATTTTAAAATAATTCACCAACCAAATAAAAGTTAGCATATCCGAACAATTGAATTTCCAGACTGAAAAAGTAAGAAAGATTGCTAAAAGTCAATTATTGAATTATTAAGAAATAATTCATAGAGTGTTAAAGAAAAAGAAGAAATGGTGAAGTATAACAATATAATTCACCAAGTGTATAAAAGTATGAAAAGAATATTTAGCTAAAAGTAAGTAAATGCAAAAGTTATATATCCGAAAAGAGTATTAAATGTTCAGATGGTACAATAATTCACAAAAAATGATCTAAAAGATAAAGTAAGTAAACTAAAAGAAAAAGTTATTGAATAGTCAAAATCACTAAAATGAGTGCGATTGACAAAATATACTATTTTAAGAAAATGGAAAGAAATTAAAATTATTGATAGTTTGGAAATCATTCCGAATATTTTTTATTGTTTTTGCCCTTAGCAATAGTTAGATAGTGATATTCTTATACAGGATATAATTGGCTAGCCATAGGGACATCCTATACCACAGTGCAAGTCATGGCGATTTGCTTTGCTATGGGTCTAATCTCTGATCTCCATAGCTTCGGTGTAAAGTATAAGTGAAAGTGTATCTGATATCTACTCTATGAGGCTTGATCTTTCAGGATCATTTATCAATCTGTGCAGTAGGGCCCTTTGGGGTCTATATCCCGTATAACCTATCTGAAAAGCCCTGTCCTATTGCACTAGGGGCATATCGATGAGAATAAATAAAAAATGTAAAAGTGAATTGAAAGAAAAAGTTATAAATGAAAAATGACTTTACTTAAAGAAATTGAAAATGTTAGGGTTAAAGCTGTAATTTTTTTTCCAAAAAGTGAAGTTATTGAGTATAAATGAAAAAGAACTATTTTATAATGATAAAATTATAAGTAACGATTATATAATTTAAAAATAAGTCTTTCTAAAGAAAAGTGAAAAATGAAATGCTACGTGAAAAAGATCAGTAAGAAAGCAATTGAATAATGAACTGAGTACTGCCATTGAAGAGGTAACTAATAATTGATTGTGTTAATGAAATGGTAATTCTATTGAAATGAATGGACAAATAGTATAGGCTAAAGGTTGAATGTAAACTGTTATAAGAGAATGTATGACAAAGATTAAGCAAAAGTCAAAGTAAGAAATGTAAAGATAAAAGTCAAATGTAACCGAATCACAAAAGAACGTATTGTTAAATAATTGAAAGTATGGAACCAAAGTAAAAAGATTACCAAAGTGTCGTTAGACCGTTGAAAATATTATTAAAAGAATTAAAAAAATATTTGGCAATGTAAGAATAAAAGATTGCATAATATATGTAATTATACTTTTATTGGGAAATTTTAGGATTAGTAGTCACCATTGAGCATATCTACTACTCAGCATATAGTGTTTACTGCATGCAGGCTATGAAGCGTTACGGGAGCTTGCTACATAGAGGAGCAAAGATTGAAGAAGAAGAAGAAGAAGAAAAGTCAGTTATTATTTTAGTATTTTTGGCATGTATATACTTTGATAGTAAGAGTAAAGAATTGATATGTATTCAAGTTACTATTTATCAAATGGAAAATATTGTATGTCTGAGATTTTATGCTTGGTAGTGATTTTTGAATAATTACTTCAATTTTATGAATGAATGTTTAGAATATGAACATATATTATATTATGCCTCTAAGAGACTGTGTGATTGTTTGGTTTTTTAAGAGGCTAGTAAATCCTGGTCGTTATGCTGCCAAAAATTTATAAAATGAGTAGTAATTTAGATTATTTTAATTTGACAAGTTAAATGTATTGGTTTGTATAGAAGTCGTTGGACAGTGATTGAAGTTTGGAAAAAAAGATTTTTTAATCGATTACAGCTTATTTCTGAATTGTAAAGAACTGTTCCGTTAAGAGTGTTACAATAATCATTTAGATTTTCATCTTAATACTATAGTATCACCTCAAAATACATTCCATTACACATTTTATCAACATTTCTTATGGTTAAATGCACATGCAAGATGAGTAAAAATCCTTAATCCTTAGTGGAACACCAAATCTTTCCTCAAGATTTCTTCTTCTTGACTTATTCTTCTTCCTCTTTCCATGATATGGAATTTCACAAAGATTCCTCATCAAAAATCCTTACATGAAAATTCCAGTAACTCAAGAGTGTTCTAAGTAGTTAGGAGGCTGAATTATTCATAAGAAAGAAGAGAGAAGAGAGATGTTGATGGATTTTATAAGAGAGAGAGAAGAGGAATTATAATTTATAGTGAGAGATGAAGGAGAGAATGAAAATTTTCATTTCTTTCTCTTTTTTTTGCTAAATTCATTCTTCTCATCTCAAGACTAAGAAAATTTTTTCTCTTTCCAACATGCAAAGGCACTAGCACTTAAATAAAGGGCAAAGTGTCTTTATGCTACCTCATCTATTTACAATATTATAAGCTTATGGCTTATGTGGCCCATCTATTCACCATGGAAACCATTGGTGGAACTAACTCACATCGATACACATACGGGAACCTTCCTCATAAATAAGTGTAAGATATCATAATCATATAACGCATAATATGGCATTTAATTTCATAGACATAGTTTATAGCCAATAAGAATTAGGATACAACACCATAGGGGGTCATTCATCATGCTTACATTACATAAATTGGGCAATCATTGTATGTTTTACTCTATCTTGTATAAATTTTTCATCTTTCATAGCCTGCCTAAGTACTAGTTCGATGGGTGGATAACAGGAGCAATAGATACCCGAAGGTATCAAATTATGGATATCCGAAGATATCAAACAATGGACCAAAATGGGGTCAAACAACAGTTCCAGCAAGGAACAAACTATGGACCCAATAGGGCTTAATAAGGGTTCCATTAAGGAACAAGACCCAAATTGGGTCAACTATGGTAGCTGCAACTATATCCCTTTAGGCATGCCTATCTAATTCGTAACTGAACTAAGACCCACAGGCTTAACCACTTTAAAAATATATTTGATTTAACATATTATTCTTTACTTAGTACAGCATTTGGCTAAAAGCCTCATTTCATAAAAGAATGCATATCATTCTAATCATAATTACATATTGAGCGATAAGCTTCAGTATATATGGGTGCTATCATATGATCACATAGTTGCATTAACATCATTCATACATATTGTAGTGTATTACATGATAATGCACACACAATAGAATATTTCTTTCATCAATCCATCTTATCATACTTGATATTATACATGAAGCTAATGAGGCGATTATGGAAGTATAGTTCTTGAAACTAAAAATAGTTATAGTATTATATGCATGTCCATATATATATATATATGTGTGCATATAAAGTCAACTTGAACCGTAACAGCACATACCCTGTAGGTACTCATATCTAATCATATAATGAGTTAAACTACTCATCATAGCATGGTAGCATCAATTATACAACATTGAATTACATAATTCATTGATAATCTCAATGACGTACCTTGTTATAATTTGCAGCAATCAACTCTCCCATGTTATGGTAACTCACTTCAAAATATAGTTATTTAAAGCAATACCCATACATTTATGATCCATATAGTATTAATATACGTAGGTTCCCTTACAACGTTAAAGGTTAACACTTGTTCATAATTGGTCCCTTGACTCACTTCGATGATCTATCAGATTATAGACAACAAGTTATATACTTTAACATAATCATATAAATATTTCAATCCTTTTACTATTATTTTATACCCAAGTAGATTATGTGAGCTTATTTCATCTTAGTCGTTAGCACACTACGAATGCTTATGTGCTAATCATAATGTGTTATAGGCATGAGCAAACAGGTGACCAAGGTATTACACATTACTGCTAATCATTAGTTATTCTTGTGACCTTAAGGGCATTTAAGTTTCTACGGTTTCATAATTAAACATAAGTCATGTTGGCACATACTTTTATCTTAGATTTGTAACCTTACAACTATTATCTTGTTACAACTAGGTTAAATCGTAATATTTAGATAGAATCATCCCTTGACCTAGCACATAGCTCATAACGACTTTGCAGACCACATTAATTTGTATATCATCTAAGTTACTATATTGCCTCTTGCTATCTCTTTAGGTTTATGCTCATTAAGCCTTAAAATAAATTCTTAACAACATAACTCATATTAACATCCCCATGCACAAGGCCCTGCAATTAAAAGTTCAAGTTATCTTTATATCGTGACTTCATAGGTTTATTCTTATAAATCTTTTCAGTCTTTTATATGTGTACTTAGAAATTCTCTAATTAAATGATCTTTCCCTATACAATAAATTGATGGCTTAGATGACTTACAATTTAGTTCAATACACACTATAAAAAAATTTGATTTTACAGATGAATTTTACCAACGGACATAGATTTTGTAGGTAAAAATAAGATATTATCGATGGATTACCGACAATATTGATAATCTGTAGGTAAAAAAATAAATTTGATAAACAATGATATTTTTACAGATGAAATTAATAATTCGTTAGCATATTTTGCGGGCAATGTTGGCGCCAATTATTTTCAACTGATTTACCGACGATTTTTTTGTCGGTAACTTATTTTTATCATTTTAGTGATGTAGCGACGGATTTTGCCTACAGATTTTGCGATGGATCTTATTTTTGTCTCTCTATCTTTTTCTCTAAATCGAGGCTTCTCCACCATAGATCTACTCTAAATCTCTTCCTTCACTTTGATTTTAGACTCCAAAATTGGATATTACCATAGTTTAACTTATGGTTTGGCTCACTTGAGATTTGTAGAAGTTAAAGGTTGGATTCGGGTTCCTTTGACCCCCTTACTCTGAAACATGGCACTCATTCTCTCCTTAATGATAGATCTAACGAGGTTTTCTTTTGCAAGGTAGAATTGTGTTTGAGTTTTTTGATTTTGTGATCTTTAGATTGTTAAGTATTTGTTGATTTTGATTTGGGATTTTTGGCAGGTGTTTTGACATCTCATTTTGACTGTTTTTTTTTCGAAGCATGAAAACCGCTTTTTCTTTTTGAAGCAATTTAAGGTGATCTTCATTGAAAACTTCCATTACATTTGTTGACTTTTGAATGTTGTTTGGTTTATTTCATTTCGTAAGTAGTCAAGTGTGGAATGGAATAGTTGTTGTAATTGATATAAATTTCAATTTTTGAAAGCATCTATTAGTAGTTTCAAGAAGCCTATATGATATTTATATTATTATTTCATTTTGGGTGTTAGCTTAGATATGTTGTGGTATTCTACTTTATAGAGGTTGTTGTCAATTAGCTGGGTTTCTGTCATTTTTTTATGCTTCAGCTATAGGGATATAGTTTAAGCTTCTTCTTCCAGCCTTTACTTTTTAGTTATTTTGGTCTACTGTCGGTCCAGCAAGTGTTGAGATACGTTTTGCTCTATTTTGTGGAATTCTTTTACTTTCTTTTCTGCTTCAATAAACTCTTTGGCTTATCCAAAAAAATGCAGAGTTCCATCCATGTCATTTCAAGAAGCTTTTAGTTAGTTGACATATAACATAAAAAGCTTCAATTCTCATAAATCTGTCAGTCAAAATATAGCTGATTTTTTAATAGTATAGGTGCATCAGCTAAGGCACTCTTTCCATTTTTTTGTGCTGATGCCTAGGCTCTTCTTACCAAGTGTTTATATGAAATGTTTAGCTAGTCTTCTTTAGCTTCAAATTATTGATTACAGTAGTTCATTTCCCATTCAACTTATATAGTTTCAGAGAGGTGGTTTTATTAACTGATATTATTGTTTATGTTTTATGGTAATTATTTCTAAACTTCTTACCCTTTAATTTATGTTTATCAAATGTGCTTCTGAATATGTAATTGCTATACAACTATATTGTTATGCTACAAACTAGTGCTATTTTATATATTCTATATCATGCAAGAGATAGAATTAAATAAAAGGCATCGGCCCCTGTAATTATTTTTTATCTTGATTTTATTTCGAGATTGAGATTGTTGAGGCTGCAGGAAAACCTAACAGTGGTAGGGTGAAAAAGTATTCTCCCTATTAGCCTCGATCTCTTATAACATGTGAGAGGTGGTTTCCTTTATGAGTTAGTATGCTTTTAAGGAATTGTTCTTGGAATTTTTTCCATGCTAAGATTTTTTATTTTGTTTGCTATTGATTATATATGATTTATTTATGAATCCCAATGAGACAAAAATTTTGCTGAATCAGTTGCTTTCATTGCCGAAGAGATAGAATTTTGCTGAATCAGTAGACATATTCTTTTAATAATTTACTTGATGAAGGTATGCTTATTAGAATATAATCCCACTAATTAAGAATTCCCAATAGTGCAACTTAATATATATATATATATATATATTGTGTTATGTTCATATATATATTGTGTTATGTTCATGGCTGCTAAAAAAGAAGAATCATATATGTTTGTTACAGATATTGATAGCATTGAAGGAGTTAGTCATCATGAAATTACAAGATGCAAGAATAACTGACAATAGGTTTTGCATCTCTGTACATTTCTAACATGTCAAGAAAGAGGTAATATGTTTTGACTTTTAATTAAATTTAAATGTGGACAATTTCTCTGATACTCGGTGTCTGTTTGTTTGTTTCATTTGCTAGTAAGTAGAACTAGTATTTGTTTGTTTCATTTACCATTACAAGTCGTGCTGCTTGCTTATTTTGGATGTGCTGATATAATCTATGTCCCTGTCATGACTGATAGAGCTTTCTTTTATTTTGTCCACTTATTTTTTATGTGCTTATTGTTGTTATTTATTTAACAACTTCAAGATGAAAGTAATCAAAATTTTATGTAAGGACCCAAAATAGGCCTTAGAAGAATTCAAGGATAATTTCAGATTAGCAAAGTCTAATTAAACATTATTGGATGGATTATCACATTTTGCTTGACCTTTTGGTACTCTTTTGCCGATATCTCGAGTTATAGAGCACTAAACTAGATGATTCTAATTGGGTTTGAAATTAGACATCTATATCTAAATTTCATATGAAGAAACCAAGTTTCAAATCTATCTTTAACTAGGCTATATTTAAACATAAAATTCAGAACAATCTGCTGCCTAGTCACTAGGAGTAGACCTCATTATTAAGTGAATATCTGAAAATATATAAATTATTTCAAGATAATTGTTGATGTTTTAGAAACTAGAAACATAGTTCAACAAGTTTGTAGAAGATAACATTTGCTAAAAATGGCTTTTGGAAGGTCAAAAATTACATACAAGTTGAATTCAGAAAACTACCTATGATAGAGGATACAATAGTCAAGTGATAATATATAGTATGAGGGCCAAATAAAAAGGGGATATAAATTTAGAGGCCAATGTTTAAATAAAGATTAAGTGGGTTTAATTTTAAAAAGGGATAGAATATGAGGGGTTGATTTAAGAAAAGTAAAAATGTGAAAGCACAATTAGTAACATGCAAAAATTGTATAGGAAAAAGTGGGACATGTAAATTGTTGAGGGACTCCAAGGGAACTTTTCTCTTCATCTTTATATAGTGGAAGATCACATTTAAGAGAAAGAAAAGGTGGGAGTGGCTATGTTCTTAGCTTGGGGCAACATCTTCTCTCTCGTAAGCTTCTTATTTATCGCTCTTAAATAAACTACAAGGAAAAATCAATTGCATGTGAGTGATCAAAGAATTTTTAAATCATAATTTCAAAGAAGAAGAACAACGAGAAAATATTTGTAGAGGAAGGAGTAAATTTCAGGTTTGGGAACTATTATTTCTTGCATGCATTAATACTTGTGTTGATTATGGATTTTATAAGTATATGAACTTGAATTAAGATATTAGGCATTAATGTGAAAGTGCTGTCGAGAAATTTGGATTGACCTCCAATGACTATTTTGGTCATAAGATGAGTTTTTTAACTCCGAATTCGATGATTCTAGTTAGATTAGAACCAAAACTTCTGTGCATACAAATGTTATATAAACAACAATAATAAAATTTTTCCTTTAAGGTCCTCAAAAATGCCAAAAATTGTAGCCTTTTTGCATTTGAAAGGTCACTGGAGCAGTAGGTGTTTCTTATGTTATAAATCCTAGGATATACATCAAAATGTTTTGAAATTTTTATAGTATATATTTAAGATCTTAAGTATCAATTGTTAAGAAGAAAATTTTCCTGAAAAATGTCATGTTCCATGTGAAAAAATATTATACCAAAATCAGATAGTGAGCAGTGGAGAGTGAGTAAGTTTAGCATGAAGGAACAATTGCAAATACATTGTTAATCGCTTAAGGATTCAATTAACAAGTTCTCAATCAACAAGAATACTAGGATAAGCATGTTAACGGATAATTATAATATCTATAAAGTTGGAACTAAACATTTATAGATTAATTTAACTTAATAATTCAATCTATAGTATGTAAATGAAAGTATATAATTGAGCTTAATGATTATTAATAGCTTACCATTGTATGAGAGTAATTATATGTTGATGCCTTTATGTATCAAATTAAAGTCTAATGTCATAGCATTAAGTATATACAGATTAGTGCCATTAAATGATTTAGTGTTTAAAGTGCTTGGCAATGTATAGAAAATATAGATAGCGTAAATAATATATAGTGTTTAGGAATGCAATATAGTAAAATTGATTTCATAATAAAGAGAGATGATGAGGTATATATAAGATAACTTGATATTAATAATAGATTATGTTTTTCATTGGCTTAGAGTTATGTGAAAAAGTAGAAACAATATAATTTCCTTCATAAAAATAAAAGATAATAGCGATAGTCATAGTGTATCAACTTTGATAATATTGAAAGCAATTTATTTTCTAATTGTATTTTATCGATATTAAAGCCTCTATAGCTACCTCACCTAAATACTATTGCCATACTATGACTGGGATTGGAATAAATGTAATTATGTGCTTAACTCCTATTATACCATGAGTTTATCTATAACTTAAATTTAATGTAATTGCAAGTGTCTATTAAAGAAACATCCTTACAAGCTAATTATGGAACAGTTTGTGGTAAAAATGAGATATCTTTGTGTACAATGGTCAGAATGCTATAAGATTAATTCCTATGTATAATAGACTCCTAAATACACATGTTTTATGTAGGAAGTATGAATTAAAAGCATATACAATCATGTCAAGTGTTGACTTGAAATTCATAGGGATTGATGTATTGTTAGGGAATAGACCTTAGTAAATTGGGAATAACTTTTGTTAGAGTTGTTAAAATGCTACAAAGTAAAATTATAGTAAAACTAGAGACATGGACGTATAACTTTGATGAAGAGATGTTGGCCTAATTCCTTTTTAATTTTATTCTATGAATTTTTATAAGTGGTAACAAACACTATTTTGGTTCTATGAAAAACCTATACTTTTTCTCATATATCTCGAGCTATAGATAAGATATTAAGGTGAATTTTGATGCTTTGGAAAGTAGAAACAAAGGGAAATAGGATTGTAGAAAGTCATTTAGCCAGAAAATGACATTTTTAAAATCATAAGTGGCTCACAAGTTGTGCCCATAATGCTGCCCCTATACAGATTTGTGTAGGCAGAATTTTAATTTGTTTTCTATATTTGCTTTAAATATAGTTATGTTAAATATGTATTTATATGATAAAACATTGGATTGGATATAGTATGTGATATGATTGTTGATAAAAGTCCCTAAATATATATACATATATATATATACACATATGTATTTAAGTAAAGATTGCTGACAATTATACCAAATATGAATATGTGATTGAAATTAAATACTTGCTTGTTATATGAAAAATTATTTATATGTACGTACTCCTATGAAGAGTAAATGTGTATTTCAACATGCACTTATACTATGAAAAAAAGAAATACATTAGTATGATCATGTTCACATATAATGCCTTATTGATAACATGTTAAAGTACATAATGTGATGACATATGCTTAATAGTAAGTACTTGTCTTATTATATGCCTACATGAATACATGTGTATATATATATATATATACTTGTGATTATGAATCCTTTTACATGATCACATCCATATGATGAGTTATAGTGCAAAGTTCTTATAACAAGGCATGTTTTATGATGAGCACTTGAACAGGTATGACATATTACATGATTGTCATACTATGATCATGTTAATGTGTGAAATATGATGATAACATGATTAATAAAGTATGTGAAGCATTATAGGAACCTTGCATATATAATTATGCCATAGCAATACTATGTCTATTTTATGGTTATACATGTGCAAATTGACTAGTTGAGTGCAAGCATGATATATGAAAAGAGAATTAAATAGAGCATTGCCTACAATTAGAGTTCAATTATGGATAGATAGGCGCCTATAGGGATGTTGTAGCGGCCACCGTTGACCCTTTTAGGTCTAAAGTACAGTTGATCCTATTGGATCATGCACAAACCCATTTGTGTTGTTAGTTGACCCCGTTTGGGTCCATTTGACAAGTCCACCGTACAGTATGTTAGTGTAAGCCCTAGCCCTAATGCATTGTTATAAAACACTTTAGTTAATAGATGAGGCATTTGTTTTATCTATTGTATTAATGTGCATATCAATTGATATAACTATCCAAGAATGTTGTTTCAGTTTAAGTTATCTTGTGTGAGGCACATGGTTGTAAGACCTTGAAACAATAGAGACTTCATTCCAAATATCCCTAGTCAGTCATTGTTATGGGAATAACTAATGAAATAAGGTTAATATGCTCTCTCTGATAAGTTGACCTCTATCTTAAGGATTATAAAGATAAGATTGTCAATCAGAGATCATAGATATATGTTTAGAACATGATATCTGGATTCGATCCATTCATGAAAACACTACATGGTACAAGTCATAAGTGTTTCTCATGTGCAAGTTTTGCATCGGAGTTCTTAGACCTAAAATCTCTATGAAACTCTTTATGAATTACTGTGTACTTTGACATACACCTAACGTGCTCGTAACAGAGTGACAAGTATGGGTATGCTTTGGTATACATTGATTCATGTTAGAGAGCATGAGAGAGGTGAAGGGATTACCCCTCTCAACAAGAGAGAAAATATCATCGGCCACTTGATAAGTTAACTAAGAAGTGTATGGCCATATCGAGATGAAATAATGAGTAATCATTATTTATCTGAGAGTTCAGTGTCACTAGAATATCAAGAAAGGCATTAATATATGTAAGGATGACTAGTTCCATGCCTTATATTAATTTTGATATTTAAGGGTAAGGGACTATGCAAAATTGCATTAGATCACTAAATGCCATTTGTATTTTCATTTAATTTGGAATGCTATAATATCTTGCTAGAGAATATATATAGCCTTTGAATTAATTTATTAATTCATTGCCAATATTAAATGGACCTATAGGATCGTACACAAAGCATGAAGCTTAAAACATGTAATTAAAGTATTGGGCATTAATTTGGGCTTTTAAATAAATTCAAATTAATGTATGAAATGGGTATTAAAATAGCTAAATGGACCTTGGTCCATTAGAGAGAGAGATTCGGCCCACAAAGTTTAATTTCAATTAATTAATTATCTTGTATTAATTAAGTTAACTGAGTATTAAAGCCTAAAAGAATTTGAATCATATTAAAACACTTAAATAGGAGATAAAGTGATTGAAATTCTAAGATAAAATCAATGTGAATTTCGACACATGCATATTTCCTAATTAAGTGGTAGGTTTTGATTAAATTAATTTGAATTTAAAACCTAAAAGGTATTTAAATTAATTTGAATCACTTAATTAGGAAGTGATGGAGGATGAATATACTACCTAATTAAAGGGGATTTCAGCATCTTTGAGATTTCCTAAACCTAGTGGTATAAATTATTGAAATAAATTTTCCAAGTTAGGTTTTTTCTCTCTCTAAGCTACCACTCTCAAGGGAAAAGGACTCTTCCTTCTTCTCTTGGTTTTTGGGCAGTCATTGGAAAACTTTAGGAAGAACAAGATCAGGTCTTGTGTCTTTAGTTCAATACCCATTCCCAAATATACATACATAGAGCTAGCCCTCTCGGTTTTAAGCATTGCTTGCAAGTGTGTGTGCGAGAATAGAAAGGAGTGGCGCAAAGGCTGTTCCTTTTGGCATTGGAGATCGAGATCTAAGGTTGATAATTTCATCCTACTTGCTGGTCATTATCAAAATCTTAGTTTGAAGTGAATCTAAAATTGTAAGTTTCAAAACCCTAAAATTGCATGTTTCCGGTTCTTGTTTATAGATTGCATGGCATGTATGATCAATTTTATTATTTTTTTGCTGCGTGATCATCATTTATATGCCATGACATATTCCATCATAGTTGACCACATTTGGGTCTATAGTTTTGATATCTTCGGATATCCACCGTTTTTATAGCCTCGAGTATCCATCGATCCCGTTATTCACCTTTCGAACTTAGGCAGGCTAAACTATAAGTACAATACAGACATTAATGTATAAAGTACAAAGAAAGCATCATATAAGAGTTAAGGATATTGCTTGATTACATGTTTGACATAATTTTCTTGTATTATTTCATAAAATTAAATAAATAGAGGTTACCAAGTAACACATGATATGTATACTATTTATAGTTGGTTCCAAATGTTCGAAATTGCTTAAATGAGTTAAATGCATGAAGAATTCTTAGTCAGTATACAATACAAACATGCTAAGTTAACTGTTAAGCTTTTCAAATGCTTTTATTGTTTTCTACGTGAGTTTTTTAGATTTGTCAAGATTTTCTAATCCATTGATTACATGTTAAATAAATGTATATATATAAAGTGTGTTGAGTGTGTTTACTGATGAAGCAATGGTAATATCGAAATGCTTTTGAAGTTGAAAAATATACAAGATAAAGATATAATAGTTTAATAAAAATAGTAAGTATTCAAATGAATGAGAATGTATCTTATACATCGAATATAGTTTATCTGAATACAGTACCATGTTTCTAACATAGTTAAGTATATCAAAGTGATCACTAAAATCAAAATGTGGGAACTTATAAAGTACAGATGAAGTATATATAAATATTTCTAAATAAGTGATAGAAATCAATTGAACTAAGACCCGCAGGCTTAACAACTTTAAGAACATCTTTGATTTAACATATTATTCTTTACTTAGTACATCATTTGGTTGAAAGCCTCATTTCATAAAAGAATGCATATCATTCTATAGATATTTACATATTGAGCTATAAGCTTCAGTATATATGGGTGCTATCATATGATCACATAGTTGAATTAACATCATTCATACATATTGTAGTGGATTACATGATAATGCACACAGAATAGAATATTTCTTTCATCAATCCATCTCATCATAGTTGATATTATACATGAAGTCAATGAGGCGATTGTGGAAGTATAGTTCTTGCAACTAAAAATAGTTATAGTATTATATGGATGTCCATATATAAATATGGGTGCATATAAAGTCAACTTAAACCGTAGCAGTACATACCCTATAGGTACTCATATATAATCATATAATGAGTTAAACTACTCATCATAGCATGGTAGCATCAATTATACAACATTGAATTACATAATTCATTGATAATCTCAATGACATACCTTGTTACAATTTTCCACGAACAACTCTTCCATGTTATCATAACTCACTTCAATAAATAGTTATTTAAAGCAATACCTATACATTTATAATCCATATAGTATTAATATGCGTAGGTTCTCTTACAATGTTAAAGGTTAACACTTGTTCATACTTAGTCCCTTAACTTACTTCGATGTGGTCTATCAGATTATAGACAACAAGTTATATACTTTAACATAATCATATAATATTTCAATCCTCTTACTTGTATTTTATACCCAGGTAGATTATGTGAGTTTATTTCATCTTAGTCATTAGCACACTATGAATGCTCATGTGCTAATCATAATGTGTTATAGGCATGAGCAAACAGGTAAGCAAGTTATTACACATTACTACTAATCATTAGTTCTTCTTGTGACCTCAAGGGCATTCAAGCTTCTAACGGTTTCATAATTAAACATAAGTCATGTTGGCCCATGCTTTTATCTTTAATTTGCAACCCTGCAACTATTATCTTATTAAAACTAGGTTAAATCGTAATATTTAGATAAAATCATCCCTTGACCTAGCACATACCTCATAATGACTTTACAGACCACATTAATTAGCATGTCATCTAAGTTACTATATTGCCTTCTACTCTCTCTTTAGGTTTATGCTCATTAGGCTTTAAAATAAATTCTTAACAACATAATTCATATTAGCATCACAAGGCTCTACAATTAAAAGTTCAAGTGATCTTTATATCGTGACTTCATAGGTTTATTCTTATAAATCTTTTTAGTCTTCTATATGCATATTTAGAAATTCTCTAATTAAATGATATTGCCCTATACAATAAATTGATGGCTTAGATGACTTATAATTTAGTTCAATACATTCCCTTTTATAAGTTCATTCATGTCCTTCAACTTTAGATAATAATCCAATAACATACTATACACCACTTTACTATTCAAACTCCCTCACATAACTCGTGGTTAACTTGTTTATCTCAATTATACATCCCACATTATTGGTTCATAAGTTACTGAATGTTTTTGTAGCTTGACTATAGAAGGACTATTTGAAAAGAGAATGTATAAATGGCTGGGCTTTACATTACAAAAACAACCAAGTGGCAGTGCACGACTCGTGAAGGCATTCATGAGTCGGATAAGATTTCATAACTCGTGAAGTCATTCACGAGTCAATAGAAGGCCAAAACTAAGTTCATGAGTCGTGAAGGAATACTTGACTCGTGAAGGCTTTTACGAGTGGAGAAAAGGGGTAATTTTCACGAATCATGAAGAAGTTCACGAGTGAAGAGATAAAAGGATAGGTTCATGACTCATGAAGAGGTTCACGAGTGAAGAAAAATGGGTAAGGTTCTCAACTTGTGAAGGAGTTCACGAGTGAAGGCAAAAGGTGCACGACTCATAAAGAATGTCATGACTCGGCACCCAAAGAAAGAATGCCGCCTGCAAGAAACATAGATCAATCCAATCTCCGTTTAAACTTAAACATAAATACTCTTATAATCCAAACGATCCTTAAAAACTCATTTTAAACCAAACATTCCTTCCTTACTCATCTTAAAACTAATAATCATTCATTACTCATTTAAGAATCCTTACAACATAACCCTAATTTCTATAATTCCATATACAGACAACAAAAACACAGTATTCCCATACCTGGCCTTTGAAGCTTTAAACCTCATTCACTCCTCTTGTAAGGCCCCTAAATGACCCTAATTGAAATTTTCATGATTTTAGTAGGATTTTATTTGATTAAGATTAAAATTAAATGAGAATTTCATATAAGTATGGGACAAGGGATAAATTATGTATTAATTTTTTAATTGCATGAAAATAAAATTTAATAGTGTGGTTTAATATTAATCGAGGGTATAATTGGAGTATAAAGTATTAATTAGGGGTAAATTTGTAATTATGACATTTTAGGGGTTAATTGTGAATAAAAGAATAATTGTGTAGTCAATTTAAGAGAAGGATTTAGTAGAGGGGTCACTTTATACCATGCAAAAAGGAAATAGCTAATGGTATGACATGCAAATTGTTGAAGGACTAAAAGGGATATTTTCTACAATTATTTAAGTTGATTTTAGTGGAAAAAAAAAGAAATGGGAGAGTTAATTGAGAGAGAGTGTCAGCATCATCAGCCTTGAATTATTTCTACTTTATCTCCTACAATTATATCTTAATCTCTTAATTATCTATGAATTCTTGAAGAAAATTTCATGCATGTGGATTGTTCAAGAAAATATTGATCTAAATTATTGAGGTATGGTTTTAATTTTGGTTATCTTCATCATCATCATCTTCTTCTTCATTCTCTATTTGGATTTCAGTTGGGAAAAGCTTTTGAAAATGATGGAGTAGAGAATGATTTATATTGTAGTTAAGAAGGAGAAGCTAGAAGAGACAAAGGAAAAGGTGTTGCAAAGGATTAATAGGCTAAAGGAAATTAGGCCAAGGTATGGGATTAGGGCTACCTTAATGTATGTGAATTTGGTTATTACATGTGAATATGGTTGCTAGAAGTTGATGTGATTAAATTGAATTTGTAGTAATTAAAAGAGAGTATAATATAAGAAATGGGCTTGAAGGGATGAGATAAATAATCTGACCTAGTGACTGAAAATTTAGTGTAAGTCGTAATAGAGACCTCTAATTATTTTTGTAGTTATATAAGACATTTACCTACAAAATTGAGAAGGAACCTACCTTCAATTCTGCCTCTAGATATTTTTTATGATTTATTGAATTTAGGAGAACTTCTAATTTTGGATTATGGACCAAGTTGTGGAAAAATTGAGATATCTGTATGTACAATGATCAGAATGACATGAGATTAATTCCTATACAAAAGAGACTCATAAATACACATTTTATATGTAGGAAGTAATGCCTAATTTTATTTCTATGTATGTCAAATAATTAGCATGAAATTCGTTGAATTTGTTTATACTGTTAACATACATATTTTGGGCATAAGTATTAGTAGAGAAGTCAAAATCTTATGCTGTAAAAGTTTTGGAAACTAGATAGCTAGGAACACATTTTTTATTGGTCTAAATACCTCTTAATTTTATACTATAAATTTTTATAAGTGACAACAAACACTGTTTTGGTTCTATGAACAGCCTATAGTATTTCTTAAATATCTTGAGCTATAGGTAATATATTAAGGTGAATTTTGATGGTCTAGAAACTAGACACATAGGGGAATTTGATTGTAGAAGATTATTTAGCCTAAAAATGATATTTTCAAATTCATTTGTGGCTCACAAATTGAGTCCAGAATGCTCGCCCATGCATATTTTTAATGTACTTTATCTTATGGTTTTCAATTAATTAAGCTAAATATGTATTTATGTGATTACAAAATGAATTGGATAGAGCATGTAATATGACTATTAATAAAAGATTATATGTATACATATACATTCACACGTGTACATGGGTAAGGACTTGTGATGAATATATCTGACATATATTTGTGATGAAATTTGTGCACGATTGTTATATGTAAGATTAATGTTTGTATGTACTTTTATGGTGAGCAAGTCTATATTATGAAATGTACCTATGTCATGAAATAAGTAATATAATAGTATGACCATGTCACATATAAAGTCTTATGGATAACATGTTAAAGTATTTACAAGATAATATATGCTCAATTGCCAAAACATTGACTTGTTAAATGGCAAAATTGTTACATGTACTTGTATAAACTAGAGATTTTGGATTTTTTTTCATGATCATACACCTAGTGGTGCTATATTGGAAAATTCTAAGAACAAGGCATGACTTAGGTTGAGCACTTATACAGGTATAGAATATTAACTGATTGACATGTTATGATCAAGCTAAATATGACGACTAATGTTAACACGATCAGAAACTATGTGTATCAATATACATGAACTTTGCATACATAGTTTTATAGTAGTAGTAATATATCTGTACCATAGTTATATGTATACAAATTGACTTTTAATCAAGTGTAAAAATGGCATATGAAAATAGAATGTAATAAAGTATTGCCTGCAATAAGAGTTCAATTGTGGATAGATAGGCGCCTATAGGGATATTGTAGCTGCCACAATCAACCTTTTTAGGTCCACATTATAGTTGATCTTGCTGGATCTTGCATAGACTATTAGGGTTGTTACTTGACCTAGTTTAGGTCTTTGACCGATCCACCATATAGTTGGCCCTAATTGGGTCTATAGTTTTGATGTCTTTGGATATCCACCATTTTGATACCCTCAGGTATCCACCATTCCCGTTATCCACCTTTAGAACTTAAGCAGGCTAAACTATTGTCTTATTACGTTACAGTTAATATTTAGATAAATAAAGCATGATACATGAGTTAATATGTTTAACTGTATTTCCCATTGTATATGTGATAGTTGGATACTTTTGATACTGATCCTCCTATGTTATGCTTTAATTTCAAGCATGTTAATATAAATATAAGAATTGATTGTTAATGTTGATATTTTATTTTGTCATTTATTTATTTTAAATATGTTATTCTTGTTATTATCAACTTTTGTATGTTATATGTTTCCAACAATCGCTGTGAGTGGTTGTCTATAAAAATTAGCATCCCCACTAAGCTTTATAGCTTAACACGGGTTATTTAATCCGTGTAGGTACTACTGTAAAAGCTTTTGCTCAGGAACGATTTCTGCATCAGGACAGGCCAACATCTAAGTCATAGAAGTTGATGTAGGATTCTTTTTTATTATTTTGGTGCAAGTTATTTTTCACATTTAATATGTATAAAAAGGGCTATCAAATATATATATATATATATATATATGTAATTTGAAGTAAGTGATGTAATAAGTTTAGTAAAAGAATTCTAAAGCATGCATGCATATAGTAGCTAAAATTCTTAGTCATAAATATGCTAGATCAATTGATAAATGATATGCATGATAAGATATTAAGTTAAGATAGTTATAACTAGCATGAAAATGATGAGTATGTTATTTAATAAGCCATTATGCTTACGTAATTAAGAGACTGAAATTGTGGGAAATACATAATTGATGCATAGGATACCTATATATATAGACTATTTGATATGATAAATGTATACAGCTTTGGGTAAATAACCTACCATTATGTGATTGAAAGGTATAATATGGTACATGATAAAGGCATTAGATTACGGTGTTTCACCTATTGATCCATCCCTTATGCTATTGATTCCTTTCTTCTCCTTATACATTGAGATAACATGCATGATATATCATCTCTTTACATCCTTAAATCCATTAAATCAAACATAAAGAAGAGATCCATGAGAGGAAAACATTACCTTCATAAGGTTGAAACACCGAAACCCTAGGTTTTTCTTCTTCAACCTGTAACCAAAGATAGAAGAGAGAGAAAGAAGTAGAGAGAGTGATCTCCCTTGCCTTAGTCGATCCCCGCATCTTAAACCCCCAAGAGTTCCTTCTCCAAGAAGCTAAAGATAAAGAGTTAGTGGGGTAAATATCTCTTTTGGTGGATTTCAAAAATTACCCCCATTATTTCCAATTTCTTCCAACTTAACCTCAAGACTTATAATTTACTTCAACTATATCCATCCTTTATCTTAGTTTTAACTGTGTTTAATATACCTACATGCTAAAATTACCAAAATACCCCTCTTGGGACTTACCCTTAATAATTGCAAAACAATATAATTTTGCCTTAATCAACGATGGTCCTCATTAATTAACAATAATCTGATTAGGGCCATAATTTGGTCCTTACATGTTGTACCACTTGATGATAATAAAATTAGAGTATTAGAGAAGCAATGATACCCTAACAATGTAAAAGGAACAAAAGTTAGCTTAAAACAAAGAAATAAGCAACAAGAATAAAGAAAAATGACAATATGGATAAAATGGATGAATTTGATTCACTACAAAGTAAACCAAATATAAAACCTAAATATGCTACCCAACAAAAAAAAAAGAAATCAACAAGATACCAATCAAAACTAAATAAAGTATAAAGCATGCAAAATAATTCAATTTAGAGCCAATTTATTCACTATGCCGAACGATGTAACAAGCTTGATTAGTGTGTCAAGTTATGTACAAAACGATGGCAAAAATATGGCAAAAGTTTTCCAAAATTATAGTACAAATGGTGGAAAAAGTTTCCAAAAATGGTTGCACAAATAATGGAAAAATTGCCAAAAATGGTTGCACAAATGGATATTATATGATAAAAATGATTGGCACAAATGGATAATAAATGGATAGCACAAATATTTGCCAAGTAGAAATCCTTGTCTAACTAGGATTAGGATTGTAATTCCAATTTAGATATGGACTAGGATTTTGAAAGCCTAAACCTAAAGCAATAAGAATTAATTTTCCTATATTTTGAAGGATTCCCAAATATGTTTGGAAAAGGAGTAAATGCTGCCCATCCCAATCCTAAAGCAAAAACGATTAGGTTTTCCCACTTATGAAAGGATTAAGATTTTCTATAGGCTATATAAACTACCCTTGCCCAATTGCTCCTTAATTTGTTTCTTTTTCTATTTTTCTTATTTTTCATGTTTTTCTCTCTTCTTTTTTTTTTTATGAACAACACGTGATTAGTAATGATAAAGAGCACGTGAATAGTAATGATGAACGGTAACGATGAACATTAACATGATTTTTTTTGTTTTTTTTGCTAAGAATCAAAACAAAAGGTAATGAAAGAAGAAGGCTAAATTTAAAACACAAAGAACACAAAAATAAGAATGTTACTAATACTAATTTTGGCATGCATATAAAGAAAATCAAAAAAAGAAACACAAACCTAACACTAAGATAAATAGGAATTTACCTTACTTTTGGCTCTGATACCAAATGATGTGAAACACCAAGGTTAAAGAACCTAAAACCACTTAAACATATACTTTGATCTCAAAACAAAAAGAAGAAAAACATCCTCCCTATTGAACCCCCAAACAACACGTGAATGGAAACACAAATAATCGAGATAGGAAGAATTAGAAAATGCCACAATCAAACGATGGATAAGTAATCATATTTCTTGATGCAACAGAAAAGAAAGTAAGCAATCTCACAATCTCTCTAAAGAATTTCAGCTAAGCCAAGAGAAAACACTCAAAAGTTTATAATTTAATTTAAATCCTTTTCTTTACAAGTTATAATAACCTATTTATAGCCTCCAAACACTAAATTCTACCTAACATTAACTAAAACAACTAATTAAAATCCTACCAAGGTAAAGTGATGAATTGCACTTATTTTAGAAAGGTCCAAGTGTCTTACTTAAGAAAATAAGCCTTAATTAAGCTATTTAACTCATATGACTTTTAATGAAGTCACATATCCCACTTAAATAAAAGGCCAATTTTGTTGAATAGGCCCAAACTGATTAATTATGAATATAAAAGCCCTACTACATAAATATCACATGCTATACACATATCTTTCACTTGCACATTGTGAGAGCCCTTACATGACCCTAATTGAAATCTCATGTTTTGAGAGGGGTTTTTATTTGATTCAGATTAAAAATTAAATGAGAAATTAGTATAAGTTTGGGATAAGGGATAAAATATGTTTTTATTATTTTAATTGAATGAAAATAAAATTTGATAGTGTGGTTTAATATTAATTGAGGGTATAATTAGAGTATAAAGTATTGATTAGGGGTAAATTTATAATTATGATATTTTAGGGGTCAATTTAGAAATGAAGAATAATGGAGAGGCCAATTTAAGGATAGGGTTAAATGGTGGGGTTGATTTATGAAATGGACTAATTGGTGGGAATAATTTATAACATGCAAAACCTTGAAGGACCAAGAAGAATAATTACCATAGCACTATATATATATTGGTTTTAGTGGAAAGAAAGAAAAAGGTGAGAGTGGCATGGCACAAAAGGAGAGAATTCATTTTCATCTCTTTCAATTTTTTGTTTGTCTCTCAATTTACTATAAATTTATGAAGACAATTGCATGCATGTGGGTTGTTCAAGGAAATATTGATATAGATTGATAAGGTATGGTTTAATTTTGGTAATCTTCTTCATCTTCATCATCATCATTCTTTATGTGGATTTCAATTGGGATTAGCTACTGGAAATGATTGATTAGAGAATGATTTATATTGTAGATAAAGAAAGAGAAGGTAGAAAAGATAAAGGAAAAGGTCTTGCTAAAGATTAATTGGCTAAAGGGAAGTTAGGCCATGGTATGAGATTAGAGCATTCTTGTGTTTGATTGAAATTTTTAATTAAAGAAAAAGAGAATTAGTTGTGAAGTGTTGTTGTGGAAGTTGTGAAAACCACTTAGACTAGCAAGTGAAATTTATAGCAAATGAAATTAAAAATCTTTAGATATATCCATTGATGTGTTAATGTATGTGAAAAGTGAATAAGGAATTTATGCTTACCTGATAGTTTTTTGTGTTCATATAATTTTAGTGTTATAAGGAAACTTAACATGGCAATAACGTGAGTTAGATGAATTATAAGATTTCGTCATATTAAGTGTGCAGGATAAATTTATGGAATTTATTTTGAAAGTATTAATTTCAAGTATCCCAAATTTTAAGACATGAAATATGGGCTTTACTAAAGAAAAACATAAGCATGTTAATTAGGCATAAAATGGAATCTATACAGGAATTGCTGAAGTGAAAAATTGTTATAAATTGATTAATCTGGGTATGTCACGTTGCGACAATGTAATGACGTGAAATGCTACTTTCACTTCTGTCACGCTCGCAACCATGGTCATACTCGTGACTTATTGGTATAGTGAACACTTTATGCTATTTCTTTGACACCCCTACATATCATGTATAAAATCATAACTTGCCAAACATTTGTATGAGTAGAATATTGATATATTTATATATATATATATATATTTAGTTAAAGGATGTTCAATGAAGTCTCAAGATATTAAATGATAAAAGAAACTAAATGGCGAGATGTGTTATTATTAGTGACCAACAGCTACGTTCTCCTATTTGATGTTTAATAAATGAAAGATGACATGTGATGCGTACATATGATATGTATGTTCAAACACAGATAATTATATTACTATAAGTGTGAATGAATACATGTCGTACGCTAGAGGAATAAGTATGATGATATGTTCATCCATGAGCAAAATATATGAGATTGGTGTGAGCATGATATATATATATATATAATAAATAAATTGCCTATAGGGATATTGCAGCTGTCACAGTCGACCTTTTTAGGTCCACAATATAGTTGATCCTGTTGGATCTTGCATAGCCATTAATGTTGCTACTTGCCCTCGTGTGGGTCTTTGACCGGTCCATTGTACAGTTGGCCTTGATTGGGTCTATAGTTTTAATATCTTTGGATATCCATCGTTTTGATACCTTGGTATCCACCGATCCCATTATCCACCTTTAGAACTTAAGCAGGTTAAACTACTATGATATTACGTTATAGTTAACAATTAGATAAACAAATCATAATACATGAGATAATATGTTTAACTATATTTTCCATTGCATATGTGATAATTGGATATTTTGATACTGATCCTATTATGTTATGCCTTAAATTTTCAAGTATATGAATATAAATATGAGATTTGATTGTTAATAATGATATTCTATTCTATCATTTATTTATTTAAAACATGTTATTCATGTTATTATCAATTATTGTATGTTATATTTCTCTGACAATTGCTATGAGTGGTTGTCTTTCAAAATTAACATCCCCACTAAGCTTTATATCTTAGCACGGCTTATTTAATCCGTGTAGGTACTGTTATAAAAGCTTAAGCTCAGGAACGATCTCTGTATTAGAATAGGCCAACACCTAAGTCGTAAAAGTCAATGTAGGATTCTTTTTGGTTATATTTTTGTGCAAGTTCTTTTGCACATTTAATATGTATAATAAGGGCTCCTAAATATATAAATTTGTAATATGGAGTAAGTGATGTAATAAGTAGTAGTAAAAGAATATTAAAGCATGCATGCATGTAGTAGCTAAAATGCTTAGTTATAAATATGCTAGATCATTTGATAAATGTTATCCATTATAAGATATGAAGTTAAAGATAGTTATAACTAACATGGAAGTTGATGAGTATGTGATAGAATAAGCCATTATGCATACATAGTTAAAGGACTGAAGTTGTGGGAAATCCTATTTGATGCATAGGATACTTATATAAATAGACTTCTGATACAATAAATGTATATAGCTTTGGGTTAATGACCTACCATTATATGATTGAAAGGTATAACATGATACATGATAAAGGCATTAGAATAAGGTGTAACAAATTTGGTATCAGAGCCTAGTTTAACCTTTTCTGGGCAATGTGCGTATAGGATCTTTTAATATCAGATAGTGTTGTGTTGGCCTAATGTAAAAGTTCCTGTTTTCTTATAGATTCAAGATGGAGAACTCCTCTAGGGATACTATAGAAGAATCAGCTGAAAGTAATTTGCTAGTTAGATCAAATCCTCCTAATCCAATGACTTCTTCATCGCATCGAAATGAAATTCCTACCACAGTTCCTAGAGAGGCCTTGTTAAAAATTTCTCAGGATATGGTCCAGATTTTGCAAACAATGACTATGCCCAAGGCTCCAATATCTGAAATTAGAAAGCATGGGGCACAAGAATTTATGGGTACTAATCTAGAACAATCTTAAGAAGCTGAGTTCTGGTTAGAAAGGCTGGAGAGGATATTTGATGAAATTAACTGCCCTGCAAATCACAAGGTATAATGTGTTGTGTCCTTACATCAAGGCATGACTTATGATTGGTGGAAGTTGATTTTGAGATAACCACAGTTACCTGACCCACTTTCCTGGGAATTTTTTGAGGGGGAGTTTAGAAAGAAATATGTTACTGAGGCTTACAAGGAGGAGAAATTGAAGCAATTTTTGAGTCTGAGGCAAATAGCTTTATTTGTGGCTGAATATGAAAAAGAATTTAGCCGGTTATGCAAGTATGTTCCCAAATAAATGTTGATAGGAGTATTTAAATGTAGGCACTTTGAAGATGGACTGAATGATTGAGTCAAAGAAAAATTGTTTGGATTCACATCTTTAAATGTGGTAGATTTTAATCAACTGGTTACAACTGCTATGAAAATTGAAAAGTATGAGATAGCTAAAAGAGAGAGGGAGCATAACAGAAGTGGTCCCAGGGGAGGATCATCTACTGGAAAAAGATTTAGAGGAACTCAAGGAGCTCAACCTGCATAATCTATTTTCAGTTCTTCTAATAAAGGAAAGAAACAAGAACCTTCTGCCAAGTTTAAAAATGAGAAGGAAGCTTCAGGAAGACAGGGTGGGGGTCAAGCACCTGAGTGGTCCCATTGTTCCAAGCACCATTGGGGTAACTGTAGGAAACTAGCTGGAGAATGCTTTAGATGTGGCAATGCTGAACATTTTATGGCAAATTGTCCTTTGAAATCGGATCAGGGTCTTAAGCAACAGAACAGCAGCGAAGCTTCTAATGCACCCCTGTCTAGAAGAGGTAGAGGAAGAGGATGGGGTGGATCAGTTCATCATCGATATCAGTCCCTGAATATGTCAGAAACAATTGATAGACCTTCTACTCAAATGGTTGCTAGATGGGCTAATGCAATAAAGGCTTAGGAGGAACATAATTCCCCAGAAGTTATAGCTGGTACTTTTTTCTTTATAATTGTAACATACATGCACTCATTGATCTTGGCTCTACTCATTCATATGTTTGTATTGGGATTTTAGGTAGAGATAGGTTTAAAACACAATAGTTAGATTTTGATGTATGTGTAACTAGTCCATTAGGACATAGTACAATTGTTAATAAGGTGTGTAAAGTCTATCCTATAGTAGTTCAAGGGAGAGAGTTTCCAACTGATTTGATTGTGTTGCCTTTTCATGAGTTTGATGTAATTCTAGGAATGGATGGGTTATCCAAGCATCATGCAGTGGTAAATTATGAAATGAAAACAGTAATTTTTAGGGATGATGAAGGAAAGGAAGTGGTAGTAGAAGGCAATTGTTCTAAGCTATCCACTAATATTATATCAGCAATTCAAGCTAGGCGTTGCCTTAGAAAAAGGATGTGAAGCATTTTTATCTGTGGTCCTTGACTCAAAAAGTGATACAGTGAAGCTTGAGAATATACTGATTGTGAAAGAATTTCAAGAAGTTTTTCCTAAGGAATTACCTGGTATTCCTCCATAAAGAGATGTTTAGTTGTCTATTGATCTATTACCTAGTACAACCACGATCTCCAGGGCACCATACAAAATGGCTCCATCTGAATTAAAAGAGTTAAAGGTTCAACTATAGGAATTGGTAGACAAAGGCTTTATCAGACCCAGTTTGTCACCTTAGGGTGCTACAATTTTATTTGTTAAGATGAAGGACAGGTCTTTGAGAATGTGTATCGATTATAGACAGTTGAACAAAGTGACTGTGAAGAACAAGTATCATTTGCCTCGAATTGAGGAATTTATTTGATCAGTTAAGTGGTGCTAGTATGTTTTCAAAATAGATTTGCGATCTGGATATTATTAGCTAGGAGTTAAAGATGGGGATGTTCCTAAGACTGCATTTAGAACTCGTTATGGGCATTATGAATTCTTGGTGATGCCATTTGGGTTGACTAATGCACATGTTACATTCATAGATCTTATAAATAGGGTATTTAGACCCTACTTAGATTGATTTATTGCAGTGTTTGTTGATGACGTATTAGTTTACTCCAGAAATGAAGCCGAGCATGTTGAACATATGAGAATTGTATTGCAAACATTAAAAGAGAATCAATTGTATGCCAAATTGAGTAAATGTGACTTCTAGCTTAAGGAAGTTTCTTTCCTAGGTCATGTTGTATCTGCTGAGGTGTTAGGGTTGATCCAAATTAAATTGAAGCTATTGTTAACTATAGACCACCCAGGAATCTACATGAAATTAGAAGTTTTCTCGGGTTGGCAGGTTACAATTGTCATTTTGTGAAGGGTTTTTTCTGTCATTGCTTCACCCCTCACTAAGCTATTAAGGAAGAATATCAAGTTTGAATGGTCTGATCATTGTCAAGCAAGCTTTGAAAGGTTGAAGAAGATGTTGACAAAAACTCCAATGTTGACTCAACCTATGTCAGGAAAAGAGTATGCAATGTACAGTGATGCTTCTAAGTTTGGTTTGGGTTGTGTATTAATGCAAGATAGTAAAGTTGTAGCTTATACATCCAAACAGTTGAAAACCCATGAACAGAACTATCCAAATCATGATCTAGAGGTTGCAGCTATGGTATTTGCTTTAAGGATTTGACGAAATTACTTGTATAGGGAAAAATGCAGGATTTATACAGATCATAAAAGCCTCAAGTACTTGCTTACTCAGAAAGAACTTAATTTGAGGCAGAGAAGATGGTTGGAACTATTCAAAGATTATGATTGTATAGTTGACTACAACCTAGGAAAAGCGAATGTGGTTGGTGATGCCTTGAGTCATAAGACAATGGTATTATTGATGTTAAAACAGTGCATGTGGAAATTTTCTATGGATGGCGCCTTACTAGCACAGCTTAAAGTTAGGCCCATGGTTAGGCAGACAGTGATAGATGCTTAGAAGGATGATGTAAAGTTACAACAGATTGTCAAAGCAGTTTATAAAGGTGATCAATCAAATTTTTCAGTCAAAGAAGATGGTGGTGTATACTACCATAACAAGTTGTGTATTGCTGATGACAAAGAAGTGAAAAGAATATTGTTGCATGAAGTACATAATATTGCATTTACTATGAATCCAGGTGGAAACAAGATGTATCAAGAGTTGAAGTTGTTTTATTAGTGGCCTGGCATGAAGAAGGCTATTGTTGATTATGTTTATAAATGTCTAACATGTCAGCAAGTGAAAGCAGAACATCAATTTCCTTCAGGTCTTTTGAATCCCATTCCGATTCGACAGTGGAAGTGGGAAGATATTACCATGGATTTTGTTACGGGTTTCCCTCTTTCTCAAAGAAAATATGATGCTATTTGGGTAATAGTGGATAAGTTAACAAAAGTAGCACACTTTTTATAGATTCAAACAGATTATTCTATGGATAGGCTTGCAGAAGTATATGTGAATGAGATTGTGAAGTTACATGGTATACCTGTGTCTATAATTTCGAATCGATATCCAAGGTTTACATCGAGTTGGTTGATTCATCTCCTATGTACCCTTGAGATGCAAGTTTCTCAAACAAAATAAGTGCTTCTTTTGTTGTCTTTTCAATACTTCTTGAGGTTGCATTGACTATATTTCTGTTCTCATTTGTTAAACCATTATAAGATATTTAAGAAATCATCCAATCAAGAAAGCCATGATGAGGACATTACTTTTGAAGTTCCTAAAATCTTCCCCATAATGCATAAACTTGTCTCATTAGAAGGTTGTCTAAAAGTCATAATCTCATTTCTAAACTTGGCTATCATGTAGGGTGGGAAGTATTTATGAAGAAATGCTTGTTTCAATTAATCCCATATAGTAATTGACTCACTAGGAAAAGTAGCCAGCCATAATTGTACTTTGTCTTTAATAGTAAAACGGAAAGGCCAATGGCATCATCCGTTACTCCATTTATTTTGAATGTTGGACACAAATTGAGGAAAGCTAATATTTAAGCATAAGGATCTTATCATTAGAGACCACCAAACTAAATATTTTATACCATTTGGATTATTCTAGGCTTGATTTTGAAGTTATTTTTAAACATTTTGGGTGCCATAATTCCTCCAAAACTCCTCAAAATATTTGATATAGCAAAATCTCCTAAAGTTCACTTATCTTGTTCAGCCATGATATCCGCAGCTTGATCTTCCTTTTATTATTTTTGAATTTTTTTCTCTATGCAAAGCAAGAAAAGTTCTTTTAATTTTAGGAATAAATGGAAAAACGTATTTATACTATTATTTATATGCATATAAGAAAGAAAATTCTATCTAAAATACAATAAAATTAAATGAACACTAACAAAAAAAAACACAAAAAGGCTTAAATAAATATTTTTCCTTCCTAAGTTAATAAAAAAAATCACTTAATATTGAATTCACTAGCAATGGTGCCAAGAACTTTATGCGGTGTAAATTCTGTTACCCTAGTCTCTAGGACTTAAATAGGGTAAGTAAGGTGTCAAACTTTGAGAATCCTTTTAGGTTTAAATATCATTTTGTATTAACTAGTTGGATACTAAGATGGATAGGCAATAATAGATCATAGGGTATTGGTTGATGACTTTTTAATGCTTTATTCTTCTTTGGAAATTTCTTTTCTTCATAACCTTTTCTAATTATGATTGGAAGTTATATAGTAGTTTTTCTATATGGAGATAGATTAAAACTATGATGTTATTTACTTATTCTTAATCCCTTTAAAATCCTTTTCTCCTAAGACATTTCTAACTTTATGTAAGTAAGTTCAATTACTTTCCACCAAGATATCCGAACACTCATTATGAACAAATTGATTAACATATTACGTATGGTGATCAAGCAGAGATAATAAATTAAAACACCTCATTAAACTTAAATAATTCATACTTGAAACAAAATGATTATATTAATGAAAATCAATTTATAGTTGTAATTCTAATAAAACAAAGTTAGCCTAGATATATGATGGCAAAGAAAACAAACAAAGAAAAAAAAGAAGAATAAAATCAAATAAAAAGATAAAGAGGAGAAGAGAAGAAATTGATTAATGACTCTTCAATGCTTTCTTCTTCCTTAGACTTTGCTTTTCTTCATAATATTTTTTTTAACTATGATCGGAAAGCATTTGAATTGATAATAGGTGCTTAAAGGGTTGTAGAGGTTAGGAAGGGTGACGAGTCAGCACATATGAATGAATCTACATGAGAAGCCTCTGTAATGAGTCAACATAGGGAAATGAGTCGGCACACTTCAACTACTTCATGACCCGACATGCTTGGTTTTTGTGACAATTTGGTACAACACCTGAAACTTCATTAAAACCTTTACCTTTAATATGTCAACAAAAATCCTTCATTTATACCTTTTTTTATCCAATTAGTTATACTTAGCCTACAAAACAAAGAAAGCGTAAAAAACACCCTAAAACATAACGAAACGAATGCATTAAACTAAAGAAATGATAAAATAACAATCAAACTGACTTTGCTAAATTGCATGGCATCAATACCATATTTTCACTTCCCCTTTCATGCTATTCACATTATGTCCCAAGTTACAATTTCTCATTTCTCATTCATTCATCATTATCATACATGTATTCGTAATAAACATAATGAACGTCATTCAAACTTTATGAGAATATGTTGCTATTACAATGTAACCCATTGAGCCACAACATGTGCACATACATATCATGTGATTTCTCATTTTTCTCATGTTTTATATGTTTCTAAAGTCATTTTAAGCCTTTATGTATGGTTTTATAGTTAAATTACAATAATAGACATTAATTACACACATAAACATCATTATGTCCCATTACATAACATTATGTATAAATGAATTCTTAAGTTCAAATAAATCATATTGTGTTTGTTTGGCATCATAATAAATATTAAATTAATTATCAAAATACCACAAGATATGCCTTAGAACACCATTTGACCATATTATGTTTTCTCTCTTCTTAGCTGTTTTTCACTAATTCACATTCATATCATGTTACTTCATCTTTTTATCAAGGTATCATAAATTATTTCTCAATTTTGTTTAGGTTTCCATGTAGACATAATGTAAATTTAGACAAAATTCAATGGAATCAAACGAAATTAAGTAAAGGTTGTGTCCACTAACCTTGAAATAGCTCGAAAATCACTTGTTCATCCTTTTGTTTTTCTTTCTCATCCTTGCTCTTTTCTTCTCCTTGGAAAGTTCCTTCAAGCCAAATTGGCGAAGGAAGAATTAGTGAGTTTATGCCATGAAGTTCAACATAAATCACTCATAAACTACTCTACTAATGATTCTATACAATTATATACAAAAATTCATAATTTATTCTAATAAAAACTCAAAAATTTACCTTATTAGGTAACTTTCTCTCAAAAAAATCCCCAATTTCCAAGCTTCTTTTTGCTCCAATTATATTTTTATGTCGAGTAGGAAGTTTTCTTATGTATATGTGTGAAATTTGGGCTTATGATTTTGTGGGAAATGGTATAAATGAAAGAAAAATGGTGGAAGTCTTTTAGAAAGGTGGTTTAGATTTAGGGAAGAAGAAAGTGGTGGATGGCTAAATTTTTGTCAGAAATGTAGAGAATTCTGGACTTCCCTAGGTTATCCTTTAGTCAATCAAATCAAGGGCCAAAGTTTATCAATTTACTATTTGATCTATTGACTTATTTTTAAGCTATTTGTCATCCCTTCATTGATATCTACACTTTTTTTATGCATAATTAATAAATGTAGTTAATCATGGCCAATTTTATAATGACATTAATGCTAATGAAAAAATAAAAAATTTACATTTAAGCCCTTTAACTAATTTAACCTCTATTTTTTGTCATATTTGGATTTCAATGTTCCTCTTATCCAAATTTCCTAATTTTTTTCACAAAGTGTAAAACCATATGCAATAAGATAGTTTTAAAATTTAAATTCATTCTAAAATTGTTTGATTATAGTTCCAACTTTGGCAAAAAAATACACCTATCCAGACCTCGAAGCCACAAAGCTATTAAAAAAATTAATTTTTACTTCCAAGGATTCATTAAGGCTATTTATAATGAGTTTAAAAAATTAAAATAATTTTTAGAGTTCTATGGAATATTTTAGATCCCAGTCAAAACTATGATCAACCCGACTCATGGTATTATAAAAATTTATCACTGTCTATGTTAGGGACCTAGATGAGCACTATTTTTTCTCAAATTATACCACCAAACTTGCTTTAATGCTCATTATCTCGTCTAATAGTTAAATACAAAACTTTCAAGTTGGTCACCCATCCAAAAATTTCCCTAGCTTATGAACGTTCAACACTTAAGTACTTGGTTATTCTATTGTACTATGCTAATGTAATTACAACAAATACCATTGTAATGTTACTGTTAATAGTCAAGATGTGATATTCATGCTAATTAAAATTTTAGGCATTACAAACTCATTCCTATAGGTAGTAAGTGAGTGACAAGCTCAAAAGGCGTGACTCAAGGCGAGTGACATCCTTGACTTATGAGTTAAGGACGTCACTCATTTTTATTTGCTTAAAGCCCTTAAAAAATGAAACTCATTTTAAACTTTCTAATAGAGGGAAAATACCTATTAAAGATTTTTAAACATTTAAAACCCAACGGAGAACTCAAAAAATATTTTGAAAACATAAAGTCTAGGAGAAAGCCTATCACTTTTGTTCCTTATCTATTTATAAGAAACCATTATCTCATCTAGTAACCCTGATCAAGAGCCACCTTAGGACTTAGTGTCTATAGCAAGTACCTAGCTCTTCCTGATGTTTCTTTTGAAATCTAGCTATAAATCAGGATCTTTATTTAATATAATGGAAGAAGGAACTCTATAGAGTCTCACCACTTTTGTTTATATAGATTTCTACTAACTTTATCACTGTAAAAATTAGATTTTTATGGTATAAAGTGGGTAGACTATGTCAATCTATCTTTTATTATCCATACAAAATTATGTTTTCTACTGGTGAGTGGCATTCCAAATATAAAATAAATAGTAATTCAACCCCACTTTTATTCTGGTATGGGGATAAGTTGTAGTAAACTAGCAGGGATTTGACGTTTTTCTTTCCCATGTTGGCATGTTAATCACTTAGTCAAAAATAAGCTACCTCATTTTTTATTCCAGGCCACTAATAAGCTATCTTCAAAATCTAATAGATCTTATTACTATTTGGATGCATCACATAACTATTTTTGTGTGGTTCTATCAAAATATTTTTCTTAGCTCTATAATGTTTGGTACATAGAATCTTCCCCTACTATTTAAATAATCATCAATACCAATGGAGAACTCACTATATTCTCCTTTAAGTATCTAAGAATTGATATAAGCTAGTTGATCATCTTGCTTTTAAGTAGCTTTTATTTGCTATACCCAATCAGGTTTAAGTTGTATTTCAGCAATAAGTGTTCTATTTTGAGCCATGGTCAACATAACCTTCATAGCTTTTAGGGCTCCAAAAAATTTTCTATTGAGTATATCAACCACCACGTACACCTCATAGGGTCATGGAAAATTAAGAAATCATAATCTTTAATAAGTTTTAACCACCATCATTATCTTAAGTTAGTCTTTCTTTGTGTAGGTAGGAATTTCAAACTCTCATGGTCAGCGTATATGCAACACTTTTCGCCATACATGTAATGCCTCCAAATCTTTAATGCAAACACATTTGAAGCTAACTCCAAATCATACGTATGATAGTTTTTCTAATTGCTCTTGAGTTTTCTAGAATGATATGCTACCACCTTGCCTTCTTACATTAACACATAATCTAACCCAATTTTGAAAGCATGACTATAGATAATAAAACTCCTTCCTTGAAGTTGGCTGTGTGAGAATATGAGCTTTTTATCAACATGTTTTTTTACCGTTTTCAAGCTTTATTGCCACTTATTTGACCATTCAAACTTAACATTCTTCCATAATAAATTGGTAAGTGGTGTATCAATAAAAGAAAATCCTTTAACAAATCACTTGTAATACACAATTTATCGAAGAAAGTGAATGATTTTAGTGACATTTGTGGGTGTCTTCCATTTTATAATGGCCTTAATCTTCTTAGGATCAACCTTAATTCCTTTTATGGATACCAAATGGCCGATGAAAGGTGACTTCTTTAAGCCAAAATTCATATTTGTTAAATTTACATATAACTATTTATCCCTTAATGTTTATAGTATAATCAATAAATTTTTATCATGCTCCTTTGAAGTCTTAGAATACGTTAGGATATCATAATTGAATATTACCATAACCTAGTCTAAATATAGAAAAAATATGGCTTATTAAGTCTATAAAGGCCACTGTTGTATTGGTGAGGCCAAATGGCATGATTGTGAACACATAGTTTCCATACCAAGTGCAAAAAGTTGTCTTCAGTACATTGGCTTATCTAACACAAAGTTGATGGCATCCAATCTCAAATTAATCTTAGAAACCCTTTAACTAGTAAAATAATTCATCAATTTTAGCAATGGATATTTATTCTTTATGGTAACTTTGTTTAACTGCCTATAGCTAATGAAGAGTTATGGAGATCTATCATTTTTTTCACAAACAACATTGATGCACACTAAGGTGATACATTATGATGGATAAATCCTTCATCAAGTAGTTTCTATAGCTGCATCTTAAGTTCTTTTAACTTTGAGCTGCCTTTCTATATGGAGCTATGATTGTAATACCTGGCATAACATTTATGGTGAATTTAACCTCCCTTTCTTGTGGAAATCTTTACAACTCATTAGGAAAAACATTAAGGAAGTCACAAATAGTATGGACATTGTTAACCCTAGGCTCCTCCTTAGTTTCCATAACATAGGCTAGGTAGGCTTCATAACTTTTCTTCACCAGTCTATTTATAGATGTGCTAGAGATAACATTTGACAAGAAATCTGATCTCTCACCGATAATAGTGATTTTATATCCGTCTAAAGTCTTTAATGTGATATTTTTTAATTGGAAATCAACCATTACTTGGTGTTTATCTAACAAAGCCATAGCTAATATCACATCAAATTCATACAAAGAAGGCTTGATCAAATTTGCAGGGAAGATGATTTGTTATATTTGTATAGGTCAATTTATATAAACCTTATTTATTGCTACATTATGCCCCAAAATGCTGCTCACTAGTATGTTTTTGTCTAACTATGATCTTATTGCACCTTTCCTATGTGCAATTCATATGTTAAGATAAGAGTGTGTGGACTTAGGATTAATTAAAGCATAATCATAGGTACTGAAAAGAAGAAACTTACATACTATGACAACGAGGAGCATCCTTATCCTTCTTAGCTCTTAATGCATATGTATGGGCAGGTGGTTACCTTGCCAATTCAGAAGGCATCTAAACACTCCCTCCAACTGGTGTAGTGCTAGAAGATCCACCCCTCCATTGACCTCTGGGTGGTGCACTACTGGGATTGTCTATAAGATGAGTTGGTGGGGTTTTCTATGCTTGAGGATAATTTTTCTACTGGTGGTCATTTAATTAACACCTAAGGCAAGCTGTTGTTAGCCTTCAAGACTTTTCTGAGTGTTGATGTCCACAATGTTTACATATAGGGTTATCATACCTACTAGTGCCTTGCAGTTTACTAGCAACAGAGGTATGGTGGACTAGCTTATGCTATTGACTTTTAACTCTAAGTTAGGGTAACTATAGTGATTTATTAATGAGCAAAAGAACTCCTAGGCTTCTTACTAGATCTACTAAGAGCACCTAATGGTGATGGTCTCCTTCTCTATTAAAACCTAACCTGTATGATTGCCTCATTAGTCTGAACAATTTCAACTTGAGTGGCTGCTTGAACTAGATATCTCATTTTATTATATTTGCATGCTGCTAAAGTTTCCCATATCTTATTATGGAGGCCTTGCTTAAATAATTTACACAATTATGGAGGCCTTACTTAAATAATTTACACTGTCTCCAATAATATATGGGCAGAATTCAAAGAAAGATGACTGCACCTTCTAACATTTCCTCTGGTAAGTTATGTGTAATATGTAAAAGTGCCTTGATTTTCTTTAGCCACTCCTCAATTTCTATGGCTAAAACTAGAAATCTACCATAAAAATCCTTTGCCCCTAATTTCTTTAACTACTATAATATATAATTCCTTGGCGATGGTTATGGTAGCGACAATTGATGTTAAGGTTGTAGAGCAGCTAGAGCTTGCTTTATCTAATATAGTAAATCTGCCATCAATTGTGTGAAACCTAGTAGTGCGGTAGGAGTAGGTACCCATATAGCTGCTGATGGTGTATGTTGGCTAGGTTGTTCACTAATATATTTCTCCCTACTAAACTTTATAGCTTAGCATAGATTTTATTATCTGTGTAGGTATCAGGATAAGGTTTATTCTAGATAGATAGCTGATATGGCTCGACTAGTAAAAAAAAGAGAGCTAGAAGTGTGCATCTTTTATTCTTGAGTCTCTGTTACTGATGATGGGACTATAAGCAAATTTTTTATTATTTTGGAATTTTGTTTTGGCTCAGAAGTTGTATATGTAATTATGGCCTTAAGCATTATTGTTTGTTTAATTATCGTATGATTAATATCGGTATTGGTGGTCCTGTATTTTGTGGATTAGGATGTTACAATAAGTTATATCAAAGCCCTAAGGTTTAGGCTTTTTTAGGCAGTAAGAGATTAGGAATTTGTTATCGAAAGTTATTGATGTTTTGTGTTATTACAACTTGAAACTTTGATGACTTTTATATATTGCTAATCTTTGATTTTGTCTATATTTTAATACTAGTAGGTTTTTGGTTTAGATTGCTAGCAACTCTCACTTTCTTATATTGGAAGTGCTTATATTCATTTAGGTTTTGTGATTGGAGTATAGCACAAGTCTGTTAATAATCATATCTATATTTCTTCCTTTGGTGCTTGAGGAAGATTTTTATATGATTAAAAGAGCTTTTCAATTTTAGCATTATTTTGATGATATATTAAGGTTGGATAAGGTCCTTTATATATTTGTCAGATATTTCCTAATTAGCTGGCCGATTAAAAATATTTCATTGTATCGGGATGGGATAAAACATGTACAATACATAAGAATATGCATTGGTATTCTATTACATACATGAAATCATTCACGCATTGCATAACATCCCACATTATCTAATAATACATGAATACCATCATATCATATTTCTAGTCCAAGTTGAAAAGAAAAACTGGCAAGAAATGTAATTAGCGTAAGATTAACTAGATACCAAGAAAATGTATTATTATTATAGACGGATGAGTTTAATTATGATTATAGAAGACTTATGGTCATAGTTGTTTATAGTTAAAGTAAAGCTTTGAAAATTTTATAGAAACGATGGTACAAATTATTGATTTTAATTTCAAGGTTGAAATTCTTTAAGAGGGAGAGATTTATAAGGCCTCAACCATGACCCTAATAAGATTATGGGAAATTAATAAGGATTATGGTTAAATAAGGTGAAATTAGGTTATTTTGCTTTACCATGACCCTAATAAGATTATAGGAAATTAATAAGGATTATGGTTAAATAAGATGAAATTAGGTTATTTTGCTTTACTGGAAATAAAGTCCCCTAAAGGTTATTTTGGTAATTATGCATGTGTGTAACTTGGTTTTTGTTAAATTATAAGAAAGGATACCATTGAAGGAAATTAAAAGTTTGGGGTTAAATTGTAACAATTATAAGTTCATTGGGTTATATTGAGTAAGGGTAATTTTGGAATTTCCATTAGTGAGATATTCACCCCCACTATATTCTCCTTTAAAAGCTTATTAGAGAAGGGATTTATTTGTTGTGTGGTAGATATTGGTTTTTAGGAGCGAGATGTAACCTCATATTGTCTCTCTCTCTCTCTCTCTCTTTTCCAGGTTTTGGGTTGAAAAGAGGATCACTTAAGGTAATGATGAGCTGGTGTTTTAGAGGGTTGATATGAGCTTAAATAGCACATATTTAATCCATGTTTTATTACCATAATAATATTTAGTTGTATTAAATTATGTTAGAATTAGGTGTGTTTAATGTATTTTGTCAAGTTTTGTTTGTGAAGAAGGAGTAAAAGTAAGTCAAACCAAATGAAAGTCAACTTTTAGAGCTCCGTGTCCTGTCGTGCTCGCGGGTGCGACAGGTGTCGCGGGCGTGATAGAGAGAAACGTTTGGGTAGTTAATTTTTTAAAAGGCAATTCAAAGGGACACCACTCTTCACCAAATGATGTGTACTTCTAGAGGGATACTTGAAGAGTTATGTTGCTATGGAAAGGTGCTTGAAGGGTCACAATGCTTGGCAAGGAAGTTATAAATATAAATGGTGGTTATGCAATTCAAATTTCAAAGTCAAATTTTAAGAGGCATGACTTTTCACCAAGGGTTGCATACCTATGGAGAGGCACTTGAAGGGACTTAATGCTTGAAAATCTATAAATACCTTGGAAGTTATAATCAAAAGAGGAATCAATCATTTTTATTTTTTTAATTTGAAAGTGTAAGTCGAGGAAATAATTGTATGTTTTAATTTTAGTTTTATGGCTTGAAGAGAAGGCAAATACAATGAAGAAGACTACACTTGGTGAAAGGAAGAAGGGTTTCATCTATGTAGGTTGCAAAGTTCGGACTTTCTCATAGGACTGATATCTGTAGCAGGTTGGCCAACACAAGTCTTTGAAGATTAGAAAGTATATAGTATTCTTTTTGGTTTCTTTTTGTATTTTGAGGGTTTTATGTTGTGTTAGAAATCTTGTAAAAGTATAACTATTTTTGTAATATGTTAATTAGTTGTTATATTTTGTAAAGAGACTCTAATGTATATTGTGAATTCTTAGTAGTATAGCACTCTTATGATATGAGTATGAATATTAGTTCTCTATATAGTTGGTAGATGTTTTTATTGCACATTAAAACATGTGTAATGAGATGGATAAAGTAATATGTATAGATTATAGGATAAGGGTGTTACAATTAGTGGTATCAAATCTTTTGTTTAGCCATTTTTGGGCTATAGGTGATTAGAGTTGTTATCACAAGAAGCTTTGAAGTGTTGGCCATAAAATTTGTACAAGTGAACTGTTTGAGTGTGCAGGCAGTTTTAAATAGTTACCAATGTTTTAACCATAAATCCTTGTATTTAAGTCATAATTGAGTGAGGTTTGATTTATGTAAACTCGATAGAAATATAAACATCTTTTTAGAAGATACCTAGGGCTAAATATGTTTGTTTACTATCCAAATATTCACTTGAACTTGTAGTGAGCTGTTATTCTCGGTTCTGGAATAAATTGTGGGAAATATGATATATTGCCTTGTGTAGTGAACGAAATACTATGAGGTCAAATTTTGGGAAACAAAAACTTTTAAACATATACTTTTCATAAAGAAAGTAGAGCCTAATTATGTCCTTAAGCTTGTGTAATTTTAGCTTAATTCCAGACCTATACACAACACTGTTAATAGAAACAGTATTTAATAAAGTGTAAATATCTTGAGTTATGGAAGTGATATTGAAATGATTTTTGATGTTATAGAAATGGGAAACATAGGGGATCATATTTGTAGAAGGACCAATTTGATAAAAATGACATTTTAAGGTCAAAAATAGCATATAATTTGGATTTGAAACTTTTCCCTTGCGCATAATTCTAAAGGCAGAATTTTCAATATTTAGTATTAAATGTTGTTATGTAAAATCTATGTATGCATGAAAGTACACTAATTTACAAGTAGCATGCAAACTATTTGATTGAAATGTTATGTATATACATGTATGTTCAAAAACATGTTCATGAATGGTTACGTGAAATTATGCTTATATATATATTTAATCAAATGATAGTTATATTGTTATACAATTATTCAAATATGAAATTGATAATGAAATGTTAAAGTATTATAAATGAAATTTGATACCATAAAATTTATATAGAGTTCAAAAATTGAACAAGAAAACATGAATATATATAATTACATATACATGAATGCTAGAAATTGTATATATAAACATACATAATTTTTCATATGGATCCATATAATGTATATTACCTCAAATTGAATGTGCATGTATATGTATGTTTAAAACATTGAAAAATATAGATGCTGATACCATCTCGAATGAACATAATTAAGATGCTGAAATTAAACAGTATATATATATATATATATATATGCCCAAACAACTATATTCTCGGGAATATAGCTAATTAATATCGATTTATTTGATTTACTAATACACTATAGTATTAGAAATCAACCTTGAAATGTAAATATGGATTATTAATTTTACTTGGTTATATTTTGCTGATTGACAATGCTTGTCTTGTGAAATATCAGTATGTATGTATATAATAAATGAATATTGAAATTTAAGATAGCATGATGATACTGTCCTGTTGTTTACCTATTAAAACTTAAAGTTATTATACTTATTTATATGACCTAACTTTGATTGGGCTAATATATTTGTGTATATATATATATACATGCATGTCTAAATGACACTATACTAATGAATATACGTGTTTATTATTAATCTATTGATGTTAATTTTGGGTATAGCTGAAATGTCAACTTTATATATATGAAGAAGTAATGTTATTAATAGAGTATATGTGTGTTTATAACATAAACATAGTGTGATTACACGTGAATGGGTTTAGATCTTGAAATATGCTTTTACTTAATTATGACGTAGACATGCATATTCATTTACATATAATTATGGTTTCTATAAATATATATCATATATGTATGATAATACACAACTTATACAAGTATGAATCTATAGTCATAAACAAAAGTATTCTTAAGCATATGATATGTTTAAAAGAAATATGAAAATATTGATATATGGGCATGTATACTTTGAATAGAGGCGCTTAATATAATGACATGATAAATATTGTTTACATATGTGAAATTGTGGAAATACATGCCATGATCTCCTTATAAATAAAAGATAGTAATGTTTAAAAGTGGAAGTAGTCTTATCATGTTTATCTTACATAGTTCATATGAGTATACATTTTTATAAGTGTATACATATGGATATGATTAAACTTATGTGAACAAAGTTAAAGTAAAGCAAAGTGAGTTTTTATGAATGGATTTAATTGCCTGCATTGGGTCTAAGATGTGGATAGATAGGCATGCCTATAAGGGTACTTTGCAACTGCTTATGAACAGTTTTGACCTGTTTAGGTCCACTTAAAACTAAAAAGTTATGGTGACCTTGTTTGGGTTTAAAAGTTAAAGTTGATTTAAACAACCCCATTTGGGTTGTAGCTGACCCCGCTTTGGTTGGCTTGACTAGTCTATGTTATTTGTTTGATCCCGTTTGGGTCCATGTTTTTTGTTTGACCCCGTTTGGATCCACCGATTTACCATATAATTTTATCCCTACAAGGGATCACCATTTAATACGTCCGGGTATCTTATTTGTACCTCCGGATGCCATCGTTATAATCAACAGTTTTGTACCTTTGGGTACTACAGTATAACCCGATATCCATTACTTTAGATAGTGCAGGCTTTATTGTCAAAGGTTAAGAAAAGTTTAATAAGGCATACAAATTCCTAATTGACTTTATACTATTCTACATATGAAATTCCTTTTGTTACATACATAACACATATGTAAAAGAATGCTTAATAGTATATGTATCTATACTGCTAGTATCAAAAAAATACATGCTAATTATTAAATTAATGATATATATATGCTCTTTATTTTTATTTGTATGACAGCGTATGAGTTATTAAGAAACTTATATTAGGGTATAGGGTATTATCTTATTTTAATGAACCTAATTATTGTCATAATAGCATAGCATATTCCATACTAAGAATTATAAGCATTGTGTTATAATAACCAATATTTTTGAAATATTTTTCCTATGATTATGTATGTGTTCTCCTATGATTATATATATGTGTTCACATTGTTGCAAGTACACATTCTTTAACGTTCATTTGCTATTTATGGTAATGATATACAAGTGTTATGTTTAGTTGATATGCTTATTTTTATGATACATCTAATATGTTATAACATGAATAACTTATGGAATATAAAGTAAGCCTATAGTAATCTAAATAATCTCATTGTAATTGGAAGTTTGTTTTGTTATATAATTCTAATGTGTGTATATTGCTAAGACATACAATAATAGATATAAGATAATTTCTATGCCTGTGAAGATTGTTTATGAAATTAATAATAGATAACTATACTTTTATGATTAAGCATTGATTAATAAAATAAGAATATTATCAATGGTTGAACTTAAGTCCAATGGATGTTGGAACTAGTATGATTATTATATGTTTAATGAAACATCAGTGCAAATTTTACCGTTGAACTTTATGATTTTTATAAGTGTATGTAAATGTTTAATTTCTTGAAATAAATCATTGTTATAGTTTGAGGCATGTTGTGTGCATGTTGACGATCACTGTGAGTGGTTGTTTATCATGTTTTAGTTCCCCCACTAAGCTTTATGGCTTAGCACGGGTGTTTCATTCGTGTAGGTTACAAAGTTAGGACTTTCTCGTAGGACTAATATCTATAGCAGGATGGCCAACTCAAGTCTTTGAAGATTATAAAGTATATAGCCATCTTTTTGGTTTCTTTTTGTATTTCGAGGGTTTTATGTTGTGTTGGAAATCTTGTAAAAGTACAGCTATTTTTGTAAGATGTTAATTAGTTTTTATATTTTGTAAAGAGACACTAATGTATATTTTGAAGTCTTAATAGTATAGCACTCTTATGATATAAGTATGAATATCAATTCTCTATATAGTTGCTATATGTTTTTGTTACATAGTAAAACATGTGTAATGAGATGGATAAAGTAATATTTATAGATTATAGGATAAGGGTGCTACAGTGACCCTTCCACTCTATCGAGTAGCTACCCACTATATAAGGTAACAATGCAATCTGTAGAGTGACCTTTTTCCCCATTGAGTTAACATCTTCTGTATAAATTGAGGAACTTAGTGGATGATACAAACATACATTTAAGCTCTTTAATTATCTATTTAGACTTCTTTAAATTTACTTAAGACATATTGAACATAAAATTAAAGGATTATGATGGCATGAAAGTATATGAGCTATAAGAAAGTAAGAGGATATAAATAGATGCATGAAGGCTTATAGATACATATTAAGCCTAGGTCAATACATAAAAAGTTAGACATGATTTTTACCACCTCAAGTAGATAATGTACATGGCCAAGAATATTTTAACCATGAAAATTATTGCAAGGCCCCTAACCTGACCCTAATTGAAATTTCATGTTTTTAGTAGGATTTTTTATTTGATTAAAATTAAAATTAAATGTGAATTTCGTATAAGTATGGGACAAGGGATAAATTATGTTTTTATTATTTTAATTGCATGAAAATAAAATTTAATAGTGTGGTTTAATATTGATCGAGGGTATAATTGAAGTAAAAAGTATTAATTTGGGGTAAATTTGTAATTATGGCATTTTAGGGGGTCAATTGTGAATTGAAGAATAATGGAGATGCCAATTTAAGGAAAGGGTTAAATGGTGAGGTTGATTTATGTAATAGAGTAATTGGTGGGAATAATTAATGGCATGGAAAGAAGTGTATGTCTATAGTGTGACATGCAAAACCTTGAAGGACCAAGAAAGATATTTACATAGCACTATAAATAAGTTTGTTTTAGTGGAATGAAAGAGAATGTGAGTGAATGGGACGGCAACTAAGGACAGAATTCATTTTCTTTCATCTCTTTCAATTTCTTGTTCATCTCTCAATTTACCTATAAATTTATGAAGACAATTGCATGCATGTGGATTGTTCAAGAAAATATTTATATATATTAATAAGGTATGGTTTAATTCTGGTTATCTTCATCATCTTCTTCTTCTTCTACAATCTTTATGTGGATTTCAGTTGGGATTAGCTGCTGGAAATGATGGATTAGAGAATGATTTATATTGTAGATAAAGAAGGAGAAGGTAGAAAAGATAAAGGAAAAGGTCTTGCTAGAGATTAATTCGCTAAAGGGAAGTTAGGCCAAGGTATGGGATTAGGGCTACCTTAATGCATGTGAATTTGGTTGTTTCATGTGAATATGGTTGCTGGAACTTCTTGTGATTTAATTGAATTTGTAGTAATTAAAAGAGAGTTCAATGTATGAAATGTGCATGAAGGGATGAGAAGAAAATTCTGACCTAGTGACTGAAAATTTAGTGTATGTTGTAATAGAGACATCTAATTGTAACAAATCAAATTTTTGTAGTTATATAAGACATTTGCCTACAAAAATGAAGAGGAACCTCCCTTCAATTCTGCCTCTAGATATTTTTTATGATTTATTGAATTTAGGAGAACTTTTAAATTCGGATTTTGGACAAGGTTGGAGAAAAATTGAGATATCTGTATTTACAATGATCAGAATGACATGAAATTAATTCTTGTTCAAAATAGACTCATAAATACACATTTTATATGAAGTAAATAATGCCTAACTTTATTTCTATGTATGTCAAATAATTAGCATGAAATTCGTTGAATCTGTTTGGACTGTTAAGGTACGGATGTTGGTATTTTGGGCATAAGTATTTGTAGAGAAGTCAAAATCTTATTTTGTAAAATTTTAGGTAAACTAGATACCTTGGAGTAAATTTTGGATGAAGAAATATTGGTCTAAATCCCTCTTAATATTATACTATGAATTTTTATAAGTGATAATAAATATTGTTTCGGTTTTATGAATAGACTATAGTATTTCTCAAATATCTTGAGTTATAGGTAAGATATTAAGGTGAAATTTGATGCTATGGAAACTAGACAAACAAGGTAATAATATTTTAGAATATTATTTAGCATAAAAATGATATTTTCAAATTAATTTTTGCCTCACAAAATGAGACCAGAATGCTGCCCTGTGCAGATTTTTAATGTACTTTGTCTTATGGTTTTCAATTAATTGAACTAAATATGTGTTTACATGGTTACAAAATGAATTGGATAGAGCAGGTAATATGACTATTAATACAAGATTATATGTATACATATACATTCACACGTGTACATGGGTAAGGACTTGTGATGAAAACATCTCACATATATTTGTGATGAAATTTGTGTACATGATTGTTTTATGCAATTAATCTTTTATATTCATACTCTAATGATAGAATGCATTATATTTGAACGTGCACTTATACCATGAAACAAGAAATATGATATATGACTATGTTCATGTGTGATGCCTGAATGATAACATAATGAAGTATATTATTATGATGTTATATATTCCTATTCACTAGGGATTATGTATTTGTATACATGATCACATATATATACGATATGCTATATTGTAAAGTATTAATGATGAGCACTTGAATAGGTATGATACATTACTTGATTAACATATCATGATTATGCTAATATGAGATATCTAATGATGGTAGGTAAAAAGTAATTGTATCATTAAATGAAGTTACATATGCAGTTATGTCATCGTAACAATATAGCTATCATATGATTATACATGTGCAAAATGAACACCATAAGTGTAAGCATGATATATAAAAAGAAAGATTAAATAGAGTTTGCGTACAGTTATAGTTCAATTGTGGATAGATAGGCGGCTATAGAGATATTATAGCTGCCACAGTCGACCTTTTTAGGTCCACAGTATAGTTGATCCTACTGGATCTTGCACAGCCCATTTGGGTTATTTCTTGACCGCGTTTGGGTCCTTGTCCAATCTACCGTACAGTTGGCCCTGATTGGGTCTATAGTTTTGATATCTTCGGATATCCACCGTTTTGATACCTTCGAGTATCCACCGATCCCGTTATCCACCTTTAGAACTTAAGCAGGCTAAACGGTTGTGTTATTACGTTACAGTTAATTTTAGATAAATAAAGCATGATACATGAGATAATATATTTAACTGTATTTCCCATTGCATATGTGATAGTTGGATACTTTTGATACTCATCCTCCTACGTTATGCTTTAATTTCAAATGAGATTTGATTGTTGATGATGATATTTTATTCTGTCCTTTATTTATTTTAAATATGTCATTCTTGTTATTATCAACTTTTGTATGTTATATGTTTCCAGAAATTGTTGTGAGTTGTTGTCTTTCAAAATTAGTATCCCTACTAAGCTTTATAGCTTAGAACGGATTATTTAATTCGTGTAGGTACTGTTGTGAAAGCTTTTGCTCAGGAATGATCTCTACATCAGGACAGGCCAACACCTAAGTCATAGAAGTTGATGTATGGTTCTTTTTGATTTTGGTGCAATTTCTTTTGCACGTTTAATATGTATAAAAAGGGCTACCATATATATATATATATATGTAATATAAAGTAAGTGATGTAATAAGTTCAGTTAAAGAATGCTAAAGCATGCATGCATATAGTAGCTAGAATGATTAGTCATAAATATGCTAGATTAATGTATAAATGTTATGCATGATAAGATATGAAGTTAAGACAGTTATGACTAATATGAAAATGATGAGTATGTTATAGAATAATCCATTATGCATACATAATTAAGAAATTGAAGTTATATGAAATGTCTAATTGATGCGTAGGATACCTATATAAATAGGCTATTTGATATAATAAATGTACAACTTTGGGTTAATAACCTACTATTATGTGATTAAAAGATATAACATGATACATGATAAAGGCATTAGATTAGGGTGTTTCAATTATAATATGATTTTTTGTTACGTTGTTATAAGAATTAATGAATCTTCATATGCAAAACCATGTGCAATGATGAAGTGTACACGTAATGAATGAAATAGCATAAAAATGAATGTAATGAATTAACAATCAAAGTTATGTAACTATGACCATTATGAGAATTATGATGTTATAATATGAAGTAAGTGAAAGCGTAGTTAGTATAGTGGTAGGCTATTAGAATAAATATGATACAATTATGTAAAGAATGGAATACTTAAAGTATAATGAATATCACTATTATAAATGGAGTAGATATAGTGGTATATGTATGCTCTTGTGGTAACATAAGGAACCATCAGTTAAATGTTATGCTTTTACATATGTTTACTTAGTATATAAGTGTTCTAAGATCATGCATCTATATCTATGATCTCTATAATGAACTTGTATGCATAAGTAAATGCTAAGACGAAATGCAATGGTATAGGAAATCATTGATCTTCGATTTAAAACGTCTTTATTATTTAAAATGCACTAAATGCATGCATATGATAAATTGGTTAAGGAGTTCATATTTTATTTGAATATAAGTTGATCTAGGATTGTAAATGAATTAAAAATGAACTATATTTGATCTTTGAACTCATAAATGGTAAATAAATTCATGAAGAGAGTGATTAGTGTCTTAAAGAATGACTTAGTGAAAATCTGTTACAGGTTCACTTGAACTAGTTTAAGTGTAGAGGCAATAACTTTACTTATAGATGTCTAAATTAAGTGAATCCAATTTAATATAAAATATAAGACATAGATATACAACTTTGTAGGATAAACTAAACCCTAATTATATCTCTAAGCCCTTTGTAATATTGCACAAATTTAAGTAATCACTACTGCCCTATAATCTAGTACACTCGTAAATATTTTATGAATATATTATGATTTAGAAGCTAAAATGAAGTGGTTTTAAATTATCTGGAAACTATAAACATAGAAGAAAAAACTTATAGAAGGAATTTTTCATAAAGAACAATGTTTTTTATGCATAAATTGACATACAATTTAGACATAAAAATTTACCTATAGAATTCTTAGGGCAAAATAGGGCATCTAGTGGAGATTAAATAGTCTCTTCCATATAGACCCTTCTGTATCGATTATGACCATTGTACACTACTAAGATTAATTAGTCTCCATTGTGTGCTTTCCTTACTTTAACTTAAACTTGATTTTTAGGCTTCAAATTGTCACTGAAACTTACTTGGACTTCCTCAAATACTTTTAAAGTAGTTTAGACATAAAAAGGGCATAATGTAATTCTCACTCTACTTGCCTTTATTTTCATATTATTTCATTTAATTTTTGGTCCAAATATAGATGTTTATATATACTTAAAACATATTAACAAGTAGTATATTGCATGAATTCCATATTATTTACGTTGAACATACTACAAAAATAACTAAACTACCAAAGTTTTCCTTCATTTTCTCTTCTCCTAGTGGCCCACAGATGCTGACTTAAAAATTGATTCCTCAAATTTACACCTATATACCCTACATGAAAAAACACCCATACCGAACAATGGCTTAGTTGGATTAAAATAATGCAACTTACCTCAGAACATTACATAATTGCATAAAAAACTAGTATGTTTCGTCATATCACCGTGTGCATAAACATATAGTAGTGTCCAAGTGAACCCTATAGTAAATTTTCATCTATATTATTCTTTTTCATGCACAGCTGCCATTATTAGGCCACAACACCATCACTACTTAGTTTTATCATCAATAACACAATAATTGTATCACATATATTAACTTGAGTCAATTAAACATATAACAAGGTAAACAAAACTCCCAAAACTTGAAGCTTGCTCTATCCTTCTTGTTCTTTCTCACACGATCCTTTTTCTTTGCTTCTCACTTATGCTTCAACTTATATCCGAGAATCCCCTTAAAAACATTCAAAAATCATTCACTAAAATGAACAATTATACAAATTCAATTATTTACCATTCACTAACTAGTGTTATATATATATATATATATATATATATATATATATATATATCTTCCACTCAATAATAGAATTTTGAAAAGTTATTTACGAGGAAAAAACAAGAAAAATCTAAATTATTCTAGCCAAGCCATTAAAGAAGGTAGGATAAATATGCCTCTAATTATTAAGATATCAGTCTAGAAATAAGCATGGTACCATAATTCCATTAGCCCAAATTTGTAAGTCCTTCACTAACTCTTTTTTGGTCCTTCTCTACAATTTTAATTACAAATTCACTTAAATTCTTATTTCCTTAATCAATTTTATCCCTAACCATTTGCACATAAGTCCCTATATGCATAATTACAAAAATGTCCTTAACAAATACAAAATTTTGATTACATCCCTAATAACAATTAATGTTTTTGTGCACTAAAACTCATTTCACTTGTGGTAATTACATATGTAATCACACTTTAGTCCTACTAGGTTATGCTTTGAGGCCTTACATTTCTTTATTCCAGGTATGAATTTCATTCTCAAAATTCATACCCGGATCACTTATCAAATATCATCACTTACATTCCTATTACTCTAGTTTTATCTTAGCCAAACTCCATGTGTTTTATTACTTTTAGATTTTATTTAACTCCATCTCTTTATAATTGTAATCTTCTCTCACTTTCATGTCATTATTGAAATGAATGTACATCCTTTCAGTTTCCTTCCTACTTGGGGCCTATGCATATAACTTGATTCTTTTCATGTCTTGTCAAATGATGCTAATTCCATGTTGTGAAGGAAGGATGTTTTCTTGAATGCAATAAGATGCAAATATATGCTTTTGTATATCATAAATGTTTGCCACATCCCATGCCATAAAATGTATAATCAATTACCCCCAATTACTAATGCAATATTCAGGGCTCGGGCTATCCTTAAGATGTTCTATAAAATTTCATATGTAATATTGAGGCAGTGACTCTCAAACATGCCCTAGAGGCTCTAAATATCCATGAAATTTAGGGACACTAGGCTCTCTGACCAACCTATATAGGAATATGATAGGACCCTCTGCAACTACTACAAAACTTGAGGAATAAACATAGCAGGATTGTAGGGGTTGCCTTGGCTAACAACAATAGCCCACTAATCATCTCCTGTCGTCCTTCTAAGGATCATCACATCATCACCCATGCGTAAAGCAAATACCTCAAAAACTCGTGCCCAATTCATACTGAAGGTATAGTAAAAAAACTCTGAATGTAACCACCCCAATTTAATTTTTAAGGCACTAATAACCTCTATAATTACATGTAGCTAAAAATTGGCGAAGTACACAAGGATAGGTCATAAAGGCAGAAGCAAAAAGTCTAGACATCCAACTTGGGCAAGATAATACTGTGCATCCTCCCAAAAGCTTATAATCTGTAAAAAAAGCTAATTCATGAACCAGCTAGTTATAAAATGCACCTCATGTAGGGCACTGTATTTGGCAACCTATTCTGGTGTCATCCACCCAGGCATTTGAATGTCTAGCTATGGCTTAGGCTCTCTAAAGTGGGGCATCTGCATAACTATATATAGCTTAGTACATAAATATTTTATTATTTATCATTATATATATTTATTATTTTTTAAAGTGTACTAATTAAGCAAAATTTGGTTATAATTAGGTGTTTGGGGTTTATTAAGAACAAAGCATTGGAAGATAGCGATTTATTTGAAATAAAAAATTCAACAACGATATAATTGCTAATTTTCATAGAAATATCATTGGAAGCATGTAGAAATAAACTGTAAATGTAAATCTTAAATTGATAATATCAAAGCAATAGTCGCATAATCATTGGAATTAAAATTATCTATTCTAAATAATATACACTTTAGATATCAGAATATGAAAAGGCATGTTTGCATTTATAACTAGCGTTCAATTTATATTATAAAATAGTTATATTAGATTGACATTCAATTAAATGTATACAATTTACACCAACCTATATGAATATAATTAGATTTATAGACTTATCCTTTTCACTATAGTCTATCACTTAATATCTTAGGCACATCTAAAGTGTTAAGCTTTTTTACATTTATTAAGAATGTATTACTTTCCTTCTGTGGTTTTGGACAATTCATAAATAAATGACCCATTTGACCACATCTAAGACAAGCTGCTTTCATAAATTTGCATACCCCCCATTGATTTTTAGCATAATACAAGCATTTAGGAATTTGAACTACTCCACCTTGCCTTGCAAAGCCTAGCATAGGTCGTGATAACCTGCTAGAAGACCCAATCTCCATTATCCTTTTTCTTTTATTTGTTTTCACCTTTGGTAAATTCTCATTCATATTTTTCTTTATTTCATATTTCCTTCTATCATCTACTAACATCCTGAAACACCCTAATCTAATGCCTTTACCATGTATCATGTTATATCTTTCAATCACATAATAGTAGGTTATTAACCCAAATTTGTATACATTTATTATATCAAATAGCCTATTTATATAGGTATCCTACGCATCAATTAGATATTTCCAATAACTTCAATCTCTTAATTATGTATACATAATGGCTTATTCTATAACATACTCATCATTTTCATGTTAGTCATAACTATCTTAACTTCAAATCTTATCATGCATAACATTTATCCATTAATCTAGCATATTTATGACTAAGCATTCTAGCAACTATATGCATGCATGCTTTAGCATTCTTTCACTGAACTTATTAGATCACTTACTTTATATTACATATATATATATGGTAGCCCTTTTTATACATATTAAACGTGCAAAAGAATCTGCACCAAAATCAAAAAGAACCCTACATCAACTTCTATGACTTAGGTGTTGGCCTATACTAATGCAGAGATCGTTTCGGAGTAAAAGCTTTCACAGCAGTACCTACACGGATTAAATAACTCGTGCTAAGCTATAAAGCTTAGTGGAGATACTAATTTTTAAAAACAACAACTCATAACGATTGCTAGAAACATATAACATACAAAAGTTGATAATAACAAGAATGAAATATTTGAAATAAATAAAGGACATAATAAAATATCATCATCAACAATCAAATCTCATATTTATATTAACATGCTTGAAATTAAAGCATAACGTAGGAGGATCAATATCAAAAGTATCCAACTATCACATAAGCAATGGAAAATATAGTTAAATATATTATCTCATGTATCGTGCTTTATTTATCTAAAATTAATTGTAACAGAATAACACAACCGTTTAGCCTACTTAAGTTCTAAAGATTGATAACGGGATCGGTGGATACCCGAAGGTATCAAAATGGTGGATATCCGAAGATATCAAAACTATGGACCCAATCAGGGCCAATTGTACGGTAGACCGGTCAAGGACCCAAACGGGGTCAAGAAACAACCTAAATGGGCTGTGCAAGATCCAGCAGGATCAACTATATTGTGGACCTAAAATGGTCGACTGTGGCAGCTGCAATATCTCTTTAGGCGCCTATCTATCCACAATTAAATTATAATTGCAGGGAAACTCTATTTGATCTTTCTTTTCATATATCATGCTTACACTTATGGTGTTAATTTTTCACATGTATAATCATATGATAGCTATATTGTTACGATTACATAACTGCATATGTAAGTTCGTTTAATGATACAATTACTTTTTACCTACCATCATTAGATATCTCATATTAGCATAATCATGATATGTTAATCAAGTAATGTATCATCCCAATTAAAGTGCTCATCATTAATACTTTACAAAATAGCGTGTCGTATATATATGTGATCATGTATACAAATACATAATCCCTAGTGAATAGAAATATATAACATCATAATAATATACTTTATTATGTTATCATTCAGGCATCACACATAAACATAGTCATATATCGTATTTCTTGTTTCACAGTATCAGTGCATGTTCAAATATAATGCACTCTATCATTAGAGTATGAATATGTAAGATTAATTGCATAAAACAATCATGCACACAAATTTCATCACAAATAAATGTGAGATATTTTCATCACAAGTCCTTACCATGTACACATGTGAATGTATATGTATACATATAATATTGTATTAATATTCATATTACCTACTCTATCCAATTCATTTTGTAATCACATAAACACATATTTAGTTCAATTAATTGGAAACCATAAGATAAAGTACATTAAAAATTTGCACAGGGCAGCATTTTGGATTCAACTTGTGAGCCACAAATGAATTTGAAAATGTAATTTTTAGGCTAATTGATATTCTCCAATATTATGCTCCTATTTGTCTAGTTTCCATAGCATCAAATTTCACATTAATATCTTACCTATAACTCAAGATATTTAGTAAATACTATACACTGTTCATAAAAATGAAACAGTGTTTACTGTCACATATAAAAATTCATAGCATAAAATTAAGATGGATTTAGACCAACATTTCTTCATAAAACACGTACTCCTAGGTATCTATTTTACCCATAATTTTACAGAATAAGATTTTGACTTCTCTACTATTATTTATGTCCAAAATACCAACATCTATACCTTAACAGTCCAAACATATTCAATGAATTTCATGCTAATTATTTGACATACATAGAAACAAAATTAGGCATTACTTCCTTCATATAAAATCTGTATTTATGAATATATTTTGCATAGGAATTAATTTTATGTCATTCTGATCATTGTACATATAGATATCTCAATTGTTCCCCAACTTGGTCCAGAATCCGAATTTAAAAGTTCCCCTAAATTCAATAAATCATAAAAAATCTTTAGAGGCAGAATTAAAGGTAGGTTACTTCTTCAATTTCGTAGGAAAATGTCTTATATAAGTACAAAAATTTGATTTGTTACTTACACTAAATTTTCAGTCACTAGGTCAAAATTTTCATCTCATCCCTTCATGCACATTTCATACATTCAACTCTCTTTTAATTACTACAAATTCAATTTAATCACAACAAGTTCTAGCAACCATATTCACATGCAACAACCAAATTCACATGCATTAAGGTATCCCTAATCCCATACCTTTGCCTAACTTCCCTTTAGCCAATTAATCTCTAGCAAGACCTTTTCCTTTATCTTTTCTACCTTCTCCTTCTTTATCTACAATATAAATCATTCTCTAATCCATCATTTCCAGCAGCTAATCCCAACCGAAATCCACATAAATATTGTAGAAGAAGAAGATGATGATGATGAAGATAACAAAAATTAAACCATACCTTATTAATCTATATAAATATTTTCTTGAATAATCCACATGCATGCAATTGTCTTCATAAATTTATAGTAAATTGAGAGATGAACATAAGATTGAAAAGTTCTAACCATCTTCTCTGCCTCAAATTAAGTTCTTTTTGAGTAAGCAAGTACTTGAGGCTTTTATGATATGTATAAATCCTGCATTTTTCCCCATACAAGTAATGTCGCAAAATCTTTAATGCAAATACCACAGCTACTAGTTCAAGATCATGAGTCGGGTAATTCTATTCAAGTGTTTTCAATTGCCTAGATGCATAAGCTACAACTTTACCATCTTGCATTAATACACAACCTAAACCAACCTTAGAAGCATCACTGTACATCACATACTCTTTCCCTAAAACAAGTTGAGTCAATATTGGAGCTTCTGTCAACATCTTCTTCAACCTTTCAAAGCCTGATTGACATCGATCATACAATTTAAACTTAATATTCTTTCTTAACAGCTTAGTGAGGGGTGAAGCAATGACAGAAAAACCCTTCACAAAATGACAATAGTAACCTACCAACCTGGGAAAACTTTTAATTTCATGTACATTCCTAGGTGGTCTCCAGTTAATAATAGCTTCAATTTTATTTGGATCAACCCTAACACCCTCAACAAATACAACATGACCTATGAAGGAAATTTCCTTAAGCCAAAAGTCACATTTACTCAATTTGGCATACAGTTGATTTTCTTTCAGAGTTGGCAATACAATTCTTAGATGTTTAGCATGCTCGACTTCATTTCTGGAGTAAACTAATATGTCATCAATAAACACTACAACAAATTGATCCAAGTAGGGTCTGAATACCTTATTCATGAGATCCATGAATGCAGCAGGTGCATTAGTCAACCCAAATTGCATCACTAGGAATTCATAATGCCCATAACGAGTTCTAAATGCAGTCTTAGGAACATCCCCATCAATAACTCTCAGCTGATAATATCCTGATTGCAAATCTATCTTTGGAAACATACCAGCACCACTTAACTGATCAAATAAATCCTCAATTCAAGGCAAAGGATATTTTTTCTTCACTGTCACTTTGTTCAACTGTCTATAATCGATACACATTCTCATAGACTCATCCTTCTTCTTAACAAATAAAATCGGAGCACCGCAAGGCGACAAACTGGGTTTGATAAAGCCTTTGTCTAACAATTTTTATAATTGAACCTTTAACTCATTTAATTAAGATGGAGCCATTCTGTATGGTACCCTGGAAATCAGGGTTGTACCAGGTAATAGATCAATAGACAACTCAACATCTCTTTCTGGAGCAAGACCAGGTAACTCCTCAGGAAAAACTTTTGAAAATTCTTTCATAATTCGTATATTCTCAAGCTTCACGGTATCCCTTTTTGAGTCAAGGAGTAAAGCTAAAAATGCTTCACATCCTTTTCTAAGGAAATGCCTAGCTTGCATTGCTGATATACCATTAGTTGATAGCTTAGAGCAATTGGCTTCTGCTACCACTTCCTTTCCCTCTTCATCCCTAAAAGTTATTGTTTTTATTTCACAATTTACCACTCTATGGTGCTTGGATAACCAATCCATTCCCAGAATTATATCAAACTCATGAAAAGGCAACATAATCAAATCTGCTGGAAACTCTCTCCCTTGATCTACTATAGGACAATCTTTACACACCTTATTAACAATTATACTATGTCCAAATGGACTAGTTATACATACATCAAAATCTAATTGTTGTGTTTTAAACCTATCTCTACCCGAAATCCCAATACAAACATATGAGTGAGTAGAGCCAGGATCAATGAGTGCATGTATGTTACAATTATAAAGAGAAAAAGTACCAGCTATAACTTCTGGAGCATTTTATTCCTTCCAGCCTTTATTGCATAAGCCCATCTAGCAACCATTTTAGTAGAAGGTATATCAACTGTTTATGACATATTTTGGGACTGAGATCCATGATAAGTTGATCCAAACCTTCCTCTGCCTCTACCTCTTCCAGATGTGGGTGCATTAGAAGCTCCCATGCTATTCTGTTGCTTAAAACCTTGATCCAATTTCAAAGGACAATTCGCCATAAAATGATTTGCACTGCCACATCTAAAGCATTCTCCAGCCAGTTTCCTGCAATTACCCCAATGGTGCTGGGAACAGTGTGAACACTCAAGTGCTTGACCCCCACTCTGTCTTCCTAAAGTTTCATTCTTAAATTTATACTTGGCAAAGGACTCTTGTTTCTTTCCTTTATTAGCAGAAATGAAAATAGATTTTGCAGTCTAACCTTATTGAGTTCCTCTAAATCTTTTTCCAATAGATGATACTCCCCTGGAAACATTTCTTTTGTGCTCCTTCTCTCTTTTAGTTATCTCATACTTTTTAATTTTCATGGCAGTTGTAACCAGTTGATTAAAATCTACCACATTTAGAGATGTAAATCTGAACAATTTTTCTTTGATTCGATCATTCAGCCCATCTTCAAAGTGTCTGCGTTTAAATACTCCTATCAACATTTCCTTGGGAACATACTTGCATAGCCTGCTAAATTCTTTTTCATATTAATCCACAGATAAAGCTTTTTGTCTCAGACTCAGGAACTGCTTCAACTTCTTCTCCATGTAAGCCTCAGTAACATATTTCTTTTTGAACTCCCCCTCAATGAATTTCCAGGTAAGTGGATCAGGTAACTGAGGTTGCCTCAAAATCAACTTCCACCAATCATAAGCCATGCCTTGAAGTAAGGACACAACACAAGATACTTTGTGATTTACAGGGCAGTTTATTTCATCAAATATCCTCTCCAGCCTTTCTAACCATAACTCAGCTTCTTCAGATTGTTCTAAATTAGTACCCATAAATTCTTGTGCCCCATGCTTTCTAATTTCATATATTGGAGCTTTGGACATAGTCATTCTTTGCCGAATTTGAGCCATATCCTGAGAAATTTTTAACAAGGCCTCTTCAAGAACTGTGATAGGAATTTCATTTTGGTGTGATGATGAAGTCACTAGATTAGGAGGATTTGATCTAACCGGAAAATTACTTTTAGCCGATTCTTCTATAGTGTCCCTAGAGGAATTCTCCATCTTGAATCTATAAGAAAATAGAAACTTCTGCATTAGGCCAACACAACACTATCTCATAATAAAAGATCATATACTCACATTGCCCAGAAAAGACTAAACCAGGCTCTGATACCAAATTGAAACACCCTAATCTAATGCCTTTATCATATATCATATTATATCTTTCAATCACATAATAGTACGTTACTAACCCAATGTTGTATACATTTATTATGTCAAATAGCCTATTTATATAGGTATCCTACGCATCAATTAGATATTTCCCAAAACTTCAGTCTTTTAATTATATATGCATAATGGCTTATTCTATAACATACTCATCATTTTCATGTTAGTCATAACTGTCTTAACTTCATATCTTATCATGCATAACATTTATCCATTAATCTAACATATTTAAGACTAAGCATTCTAGCAACTATATGCATGAATGCTTTAGCATTCTTTCACTGAACTTATTACATCACTTACTATATATATATATATATATGATAGCCCTTTTTATACATATTAAATGTGCAAAAGAAATTGCACCAAAATAAAAAAGAACCCTACATCAACTTCTATGACTTAGGTGTTAGCCTGTCCTGATGTAGAGATCGTTCTTGAGCAAAAGCTTTCACAGCAGTACCTACACGAATTAAGTAACCCATGCTAAGCTATAATGCTTAGTGGGGATACTAATTTTGAAAGACAATAACTCACAATGATTGTCGGAAACATATAACATACAAAAGTTGATAATAACAAGAATGCCATATTTAAAATAGATAATGGATAGAATAAAATATCATTATCAACAATCAAATCTCTTATTTATATTAACATGCTTGAAATTAAAGCATAACGTAGGAGGATCAGTATCAAAAGTATCCAACTATCACATATGCAATGGAAAATACAATTAAATATATTATCTCATGTATCGTGCTTTATTTATCTAAAATTAACTGTAACGCAATAACACAACTGTTAGCCTGCTTAAGTTCTAATGATGGATAACGGAATTGGTGGATACCCGAAGGTATCAAAACGGTGGATATCCGAAGATATCAAAACTATGGACCCAATTAGGGCAACTGTACGGTAAACCAATCAAGGACCCAAACGAGGTCAAGAAACAACCCAAATGGGCTATGCAAGATCCAGCAGGATAAACTATACTCTGGACCTAAAAAGGTCGACTATGGTAGTTGAAATATCCCTATAGGTGCCTATCTATCCACAATTGAAATATGAATTTAGGCAAACTCTATTTAATCTTTCTTTTCATATATCATGCTTACACCTATGGTGTTCATTATGCACATGTATAATCATATGATAGCTATATTGTTACGATGACATAACTGCATATGTAAGTTTATTTAATGATACAATTACTTTTTACCTACCATCATTAGATATCTCATATTAGCATAATCATGATATGTTAATCAAGTAATGCATCATACCTACTCAAGTGCTCATCATTAATACTTTACAATATAGCATATTGTATATATATGTGATCATGTATACAAATACATAATCCCTAGTGAATAGAAATATATAACATCATAATAATATACTTCATTATGTTATCATTCAGGCATCACACATGAACATAGTCATATATTGTATTTCTTGTTTCACAGTATAAGTACACGTTCAAATATAATGTACTCTATCATTAGAGTATGAATATGTAAGATTAATTGCATAAAACAATCATGAACACAAATTTCATCACAAATATATGTGAGATATTTTCATCACAAGTCCTTACCCATGTACACATGTGAATGTATATGTATACATATAATCTTGTATTAATAGTCATATTACCTACTCTATCCAATTCATTTTGTAACCACATAAACACATATTTAGTTCAATTAATTGAAAACCATAAGACAAAGTACATTAAAAATCTGCACAGGGCAACATTTTGGACTCATATTATGAGCCACAAATGAATTGGAAAATGTCATTTTTAGGATAAATGACCTTCTAAAATATTATTCCCCTATTTGTCTAGTTTCCATAGCATCAAAGTTCACCTTAATATCCTACCTATAACTCAAGATATTTTAGAAATACTATAGACTGTTCATAAAACCGAAATAGTGTTTACTGTCCCTTATAAAAATTTATAGAATAACATTAAGAGATATTTAGGCCAACATTTCTTCATCAATAACATACTCCTAGGTATCTAGTTTACTCATAATTTTACAGAATAAGATTTTGACTTCTCTACTAATACTTATGCCCAAAATACCAACATCTGTACCTTAATAGTCCAAACAGATTCAACGAATTTCATGCTAATTATTTGACATGCTTAGAAATAAAATTAGGCATTACTTCATATAAAATGTGTATGTATGAGTCTATTTTGTATAGGAATTAATTTCATGTCATTATGATCATTGTACATACAGATATCTCAATTTTTCCCCAACCTGGTCCAGAATCCAAATTTAAAAATTCTCCTAAATTCAATAAATCATAAAAAATATCTAGAGGCAGAATTGAAGGTTGGTTCCTCCTTCAATTTTGTAGCCAAATGTCTTATATGACTACAAAAATTTGATTTGTTACAATTAGAGGTCTTTATTGCAACTTACACTAAATTTTCAGTCACTAGGTCATAATTTTCATCTCATCTCTTCATGCACATTTCATGCATTGAACTCTCTTTTAATTACTACAAATTCAATTTAATCACAACAAGTTCCAACAACTGTATTCACATGCAATAGAAAAATTCACATGCATTAAGGTAGCCCTAATCCCATACCTTGGCCTTAATTCCCTTTAGCCAATTAATCTCTAGCAAGACCTTTTCCTTTATCTTTTCTACCTTCTCCTTCTTTATCTACAATATAAATCATTCTCTAATCCATAATTTCCAGTAGCTAATCCCAACCGAAATCCACATAAAGATTGTAGAAGAAGAAGAAGAAGATGATGAAGATAACCAGAATTAAACCATACCTTATTAATCTATATAAATATTTTCTTGAACAATCCACATGCATGCAATTTTCTTAATAAATTTATAGTAAATTGAGAGATGAACATAAGATTGAAGGAGATGAAAATGAATTCTCTCCCTTGGTGCGGTCCACACTCTCACCTTTCTCTTTCATTCCACTAAAACCAACTTATTTATAGTGCTATGTAAATATCTTTCTTGGTCCTTCAAGGTTTTGCATGTCACACTATAGACATACACTTCTTTGCATGCCATTAATTATTTCCACCAATTAGTCTATTACATAAATCAACCCCACCATTTAACCCTTTCCTTAAATTGGCCTCTCCATTATTCTTAAATTCTCAATTGACCCCTAAGATATCATAATTATGAATTTACGCCTAATCAATGCTTTATACTTCAATTATACCCTCGCTTAATATTAAACCACACTATTAAATTTTATTTTCATGCAATTAAAATAATAAAAATATATTTTATCCCTTATCCCAAACTTATACGAATTTTTCATTTAATTTTTAATCTCATTCAAATAAAAACCCCTCTTAAAACATGAGATTACAATTAATTTCATGTAAGGGGTCCCACACATCCTAGTCCCAGATAACTCTTATAGAACTTGAGTCAAATTATGGTTCATTTCCTTTAATCTTTCTAGTAAAAAAGCCAACATCTCATCATGAAGTTACAATAGTAGAACAAAAAACAAATGAGTTCGAAGCCCTAAAGTTATTGACTTTACGGATCTCATTTCCAGCTTCTTTTAACTTGTCCATATTTTAGTCTATAACAAAGAAAAATTGAAATATCTGCATTAGGCCAACACGTGACTACTTCCTACGATAACTAATTTCTAGTTTCTTATTGACCAAAAATTGACTAAACCTAAGTGCTCTAATACAACTAATTATAACACCCTCCATTATGGCATATTACTATCCTCTCTCATTTTAAATTAATGTTCAATAATCATTGAACTAATCTTTAATCAACAGCCCTGTATAAAGATCTCATAAGAAAAATTAAACCATAATATACGAACTTTACCATTAAAAGTTTCTTACATATAAGCCTCTTTAAAATTACAATAATTACAATTGTTAAGGATCTTTACTTTACAAAATTTCCAACGTAAAATAAAACTTTATGTTCGAAATGAACCTAAATGAAGACTATACTTTTAGTCTCTCTTGTGCCTTATGTTTGCCATCCTGCTGCAGAAATTATCCCTATGAAAAGTCCTATCTTGACAACCTACATGGATAAAACTCATGCTAAGATAAATAGCTTAGTGGGGAATATAAACAACCTTTTTCGATATCATCAAAATCACATACACATAAAACATATAATTAGGCATACAGGCAATATTTTTAAACCATAAAAAATGCTCATGGAAAATTTCAGGTAATACATAATTCCATATATTTTGAATTTCCCATACTAATTACTACTAACATCATATTTTATTATTTATTCTTAGGAATATTCATATAAAATTACCCATGATACTAGGATTCATGTAGTTAACTCTTGATTAGACACTTTGGCTTAATAATATTTCTACAATGCATGGTAATATCAATCTAAATTCATAGAAGGGCCCACTTATAAGTCATGGCTCTTAGATTAATAAACTATAAACACTATGCATCCATGAATACTAATAATTTCAATGCTATAAGCTTTTGTGCTTCATATTCCCAAGTACCAAGGCATATACTAATAGCCTTAATTATTTACAATTCTTGTTATATCATTTCATTATATCCTTGGATATAGTTATAATTTATCCCAAATTCATAGTTTTGATGATTTACTTATTTTTCACGCATAAATTACATATATCTACTACGAGTTCATAATTAATTTATGTTAACATACAAGAAGTCTCAAATATCATTATTTAATATTAAGCAAGTAACATGTAGTTATAAGGAATGCATATTAACAAATATGATTATTAAATGACATCACCTTTCACATTTATAAATACATGTAACTTCTATTCCTAGGTGTAGGAAATCCTTTGAAATTACTTTAATGATTTCATAACTTTAACATACGAAGAGTTACACAAGTCATGTGACAACATTGATCAAGTAGCTTATATATATATATAAAATATACATTCACTAATATAATTATTGACTAGGCATTAATGATGCATAAGTTCATTATGCATATAGATTATAATTCTAGAACGCATAAGAAATACTATAAGCTATAAATATACACATGTATAAGATGTAACTTCCTTTAATATTATGTTTTTCTTATACAACATAGAATTCATATAAAGATAATATGAAGATCAAATGAAAGATTATCATATACAAATATCTTTAGTTTTATGTTATACCTTTCTATACTTTACATTATGCCTACACATTTTTAAAGAAGTGGATAACATGTATAAACTATCGTACCTAAAGGAAACAAATAAGATACCTAAAGGTATTGGGCTTTAGATCTAAATGGGGCTAAAATTTACTTTTGAACGATCGAGCCGACCTAAATGGGGTCGGCTAACAATCCAAATTGGGCTGCTTATAATCTAAGTGAGACCATCTCTATAAATGTGACATGGGATGAAAACTATACTATTGCAGTTGCAAAGTACGGCATGGCTATCTATCCACATCCTAGTCACAATGTAGGCAGTTTAATATTTATACTCTATCTTTTTTTAGTTTTCTTAGCTTTACTACATCACATACATATATGTACATACAACTTGTGAATCGTACCACCCAAACCTACAAATAGAAAATTAACACTCCCAAAAGGCAACCTCAGCCTTTAAAAAACCAATAGCAGACATAACACTTCTAAAACTTTTGATTTGATCATCATGACACAATCATAAAATTTCATACACATGTTTAAAATACATACATATATATATATATATATATATATGACTATATGTTAGTTTGTAACCTTAATAGCATAATACATTCACAATCACAAATCTAAACCTATTATATATGTCGTCCAATCTTCATATCCCAATCTGCGACACATATACATAACTTTTCATTCTTTTTTCGTTGTTTCCTCAATACTTGTCCCTACTTGCAGTCAAACAACGACGTTCTATGCAACTTTATTACATAATAGTGGGTACAACTATATAAAATTCCATATGATAAACTAATTTTAACAAAATTACTATTATATTCTTTTATTCTTAATTTATCATTTAATCTTAGCCAATTTGGTCTTTTTACGTTTCATCATTTTGCAGTCAACCACTGTTATTTATAATTTAAATATTAATTTTTACTTATGCCCCTAACCTTTTCTATGTAATTACTTACTAGCTCTTGATTGTCATTTAATTTAATTATTTTACATTTGGCATCTTATTTAAACTTTATTTTGATCTTAACATAGTTTATAAATTATATCTTATGGAAATGCTATTTATATCATTCAATTTCAATATCAGTATAACTTTCTTTTCTTATTGATTGAATATTATTTAATTGTACTAAATATCTAGTTGCTTTGAGATTTTATTCCATACTAAGTTTATAATTTGCATTTTGGTGCCTGTACGTTGTCATATGATGGTAAATTACAATTTAAAACTTGTACTTTTATTTTTTTCATGATTAATCTTATTTGACTTTCTTTTTAACTTTTTTTTGCCTCTTTTGACTTTTATTTCCTTCTAAGTGTAAAATTTGTATTTTAGTCCTTATATTTCCTTATGAAGTGGTACGTTACGTTCGATTCCCTAAAATCTTCAGTAGTTATGATTTTACCCCTTTTCACTTATTTAACCATCTTAGCTCATTTAATCACCTTATTGATGTCAGATTATAATTAAACCCTTAGTTTTATCATATAATTATGTTTTTACCCTTTTGAGTCTTTCAATCATATTTTTCACTTCACCTCTCATTTATTTACCTTATTTCTTATTCTATTAACTTTATGACATTTTCATTGCTCAATTTACTACTTAATCCCTATTCTCTTGTATAATTACCATTTAGTCTTTAATTTTATGCAAAATTATTATTTCTCCACTAATAGTGCCCAGTGGAAATCCCCAAGCCAGATATGTGGCATAAGGGCTCTCATGCTACTGATGTATTGGTGGAACCAGATTATTTACCATAACCTTGGATCCTAAGAACCAGATACTTATGAGACTAAATTACTTATTGTAATCTTACATCTTTATGACCATATCACTTACCGTTACCATGCATCCACAATTTGTATGTTTTGACAATCCATAATGCATAAAGTCAATCAAATCTCATAATGTTACCATGGTATAAATCCCTATGGCTAACCATTGTATCTACAATGTTGGATTACCCATTGGGCTATTTATTTTCTTACATTATACTACATTTGCACTTATTTTTTTCATACTTATAACATAATGTAACAATTGATACACAACATTGTGATATCCAATCATCTTAAGTATTATACATTCATCGTAAAAACATAAAATATCATCTAAGGGTAGGAATATAACATTAATCTCACATTTACCATTTGGCCTTAATGGGATTTAATACAAAGATCGTGTTTCTTTCTCCATTTACATGCAATTTGTGTTTCTATATTCTTTTTAACTATCCATAGAGTGAAATTCATCTAATTTATATTATAACTTTAATTATATCATTATACTTACTAATATATACGTATACTTTCTTGTTATTTTTCAACCTAACAATTTTCATTATATTCTTTATACATCAAATTATGTATTTCCTATTAGATAAACCATAAATCATTTCATAATCTTATGTTACCTTTTGAGTACTTGAATTGGCCACTAATAGTTTTCTTATCTTTAAATTGTTTTCCTCTCTAATTCACATTCATATCATATTAACTTATCATTCTATCAAATTACAATACATTATTTCACATTTCTACTCAAAATTATATAGTTACATAATGTTATGTAATTATGTATTCATAGTAAATATTATGTCCATGTATTTATTCAAGCTCAAATCATTCTAATTATTTTCCTCTAATTTAATGTAACACATTTCATGATTAAATTGCTACTTCATCTCAAATTGTCATTTTATGCTCCATTAAATACAATTTAGCCACTAGGGGTTCACTCACATTATGGTCAATTTCAATATAAATTCTTACATATTCCATATTAATTCATCCTTTTATATATATGTCTTAATTTATTTATCATTATTTCAAAATTTCCTATTGTTACACCATTATATGATATACTAACTACATTTTCTTTACATTAGTTTTGACTTAAATTAACCTTAAAATATTCATTTATCATTATATTAAGCTTAACACATCAAATACAATGAAAATATTATGTTACAAAGTTTAAAGCACCATTTAACCATCATGAGTGCTTGTACCAAATTATTAAATTCTTTTTAATTTTATACTTAATTCATATCAATTGATCATTGTATCAAGAAATCTTAAATTATTTCATATTAATCTTTGCTTTTTGTGTGTTACATAATGTAGTTTATATGGAAAAATGCAACAATTAAATGAAATTAAGTGTAGATAATGTATTCACTAACATTAGATCTTGTTTTTCTCACTCTATTCTCCTTTCTCATCACCTTAAATCCATAAGACATGATCATCTCTATTTTTTATCTAAAGATGGATAAATTTTCCAATAAAATATCTATAGAAATCATGCTCCATTAATTAATTCTAACACTAAAAATAAACTCTACACACCTAAATCTATAAATATATGCCTTAAAATTAAATTAAAAACCTTTATTTCTCTTACCTCAATTTTGACACATAAACTTTAATCCTTGATTTCTCTCACTTTTGCTACTCAAATTGAAGGCTAGAGACTACTATGTTATTTTAGAGAGGTTGAAATTAATCTAGGAGGATTGATTTTAGAGAGAGATTAAAAGAATGTATAAGAGAACTATTACAAAGATGAAGATATGCATATGGTATTGAAGAAGACTGGAGAGGGAGGCCAAAATCTGTAGTTATCTATAAAAAATATTGATATTTTGGCCCTATATAGGCTAAATTTCTGGTAGGACTGGTCAAACCATTACGGTTTGATCTAATTTAAGGCCAAAATTAATTTTAAGTCCATTTATGACCCTTAATTTATTTCTCTCTCTTTCCAAACTCAAATTCACTCAAAATAAATTTCAAAATTCTTAAAATAAAATATTAAGTCCGATTCACTCAAATTGGTCTCATTCAACCATTTTCAGTGTTCGTATAAAATTTATATTTTACACCAAAATATTCTACATATCATTTCGGGTAGATCTATAAATTTTGGTGAATTTAGTCATCATTTACTATTTTTATAGTCCTGATCAAACTCTCATTCAACTCTTTTATCGGTATCGAGTAAATATTTTGCTATCTGATTTGAGGACCCATTTGAGCTCAATTGCATCTCAATCTCTGCCATTAGACTTCATTTAATATCCCTTTTCATAATTCCACGTTAACTCAAACTGGCTTCTAGGTCATCCATCCTCGGATTCCCTGGCTTGAGCATATTTAACCTTTTTAAGCTTTCAAATTTCTCTATTCTAGTCAACTCTAATCATTTCAAAAGTTTTCCTAGGGTTATTTTTTATACTAAAACATCCCATTCATGTTAAATGTAAAATTAGGGGCATTACAAGCTTCCCTATATAGGTTTGAATTATAGGTGGCTTATCTTCTTCTTCAGGAATTAAGTCTTCTTTGGGTGCAACACCTTTATCATTTTGCTACTCTGTAAGTTAGAATCAATACTCTACATCCCTCGACTCGACCATCAAAGAAGGTCTTGCTTGAGTAATAATAGGAGTACCTTCAATACTCATAGGCTCTCTTTAAGCAGCAAGAGTAGCTATCAAGGGTTCTTGGCTAGTGTGCTATGTCAAAGAGTTCATCATATCGTTAATCATGGATCTTATCCTCCTTTTAGGCTCATCCTATATTATTTCTAGTTTGTAACCGTCAATAGCTTTAGTTTGTGTTGGATCCATTATATATACTCTTTATAATGCTCTCTCAATGATTTCAATGAAACCTAGACCAATCTCCAATGCAAATTCAAATAGTCCTAAAAAAGAACTTCTGACCAAATGCCTATCCAGACTCCATAACTAACCTTGACTCTATAGTGACTATGTTTACAAACCCTAAATCAAGACCCCCATCTTATAATATGGCCAAAAGTATTTCTTGTTGCCAATATATTTCAAGTAAAGCTATTATGACTTCCCCTAGCTAAATTCCCAAAGAAACTAAGGCTCGAAAGTCATCCATACATTGCTTATCTTTCAATAATAGGTTGAATTATTAAACCACTTTGATGGCTCTGTATTGACTAAAAAAGAAATTTATTTACATGATGTGTGACTATACATGGAATGCATAAATATGTTACATATCATCTGCAAAACACATGTGCAAATCAAAAGAAATCTTCCATCCTTATTTCTCCAACACAGATGATCATGTGGTCTCTTTCCTAGGTGAGGTTGATTCATAGGTTAGCAGGGAACTCGATGAACTCGTATAGTATGTGATAGAAAATTGGTAGCTTAACCTCTTACAATCTAAATTACAAGTAAATGCAATGTTGATCTCTATATGCTTAAGTGATTTAAATAAAACAAAATAGGCCCATCGGGGCATGATAGCCTTTGATTAGCAAATATTTTTATTTATTAGAATTCAATTGAGTATATAAGTATCTAAACAGCAAGTAAAGTATTAAGGTATATATTACCTAAGGGTAGTATTGACACCACTATATCGAGCTTTGGTCTGGTAGTAGAACTTTAGGGCTACCTAAGTATGGTCTCTATCAATAGGTCTAGCTTGTCATAAGCATAACAATCAATTGGGTCACCATTTAATATACTCAATAGGTATGAGGCTTGGATTGGTGGTCTTCTCTAACATTCCCTTATATTAAGTGAGCATATGGTTATGTATTAAGATTACATCTTTGATCAAATAGGATCCCTAACTTAAGTCTAAGGCCTTAGCATGCTCAAGTTCAAAAAGGAATAACCTAATTAAACCATAAGAAGCCATTTATATTATATCAACTAAGTCACTTTCAAAATATAATATTAAAATCTTGGAAAAGATTTAACAAAGAAGTCGCAAGGCAATATGCTCCCCCATCCACTTCAAGGAAACTAAACAAAAATCAGATGAGAAAAGACTTTAATAAGTTATTACTACTAATTGGGCTATTGGCATTCACTCTTCATGATGGACCTCGATCGGGTCAAACAAAGGAGGGAAAACAAACTTAACGTGGAAGAAAGATGAAATGGCTCATGCCAATATTAAAGGAGGATAAAATGTTTCCCTTCCTTAATATCACATATCAATGTGCAAATATAGACCATTCTCCTATCAAAAGTATGGATGCTAATGTTGTTGCCTTACTAACTCCTCATTCAAAAAAGTAAAAAAGAATGAAAAGAGGAAAAATCTAAGTGATTAAGGACCCCTTCATTCTCGGTCAAATAACAAATATAAGAAGAGGAAACCTGATTGGAAAATAAGCTACAACAAAAATTCATTCAATCGGGATAATTGAATATAATAAAAAATAGTCAAGAAATGTCATATTGTGGATAAAGACAACTATAAAGACATTAGACAAGAAAGGTGAAAAAGAAACCAAGAAATCCCTTAAAACTCTTCCCTTATTAGAAAGCAGAAAAATCAAGCTACATCTCCTGGATAAAGGCATCTGGATAACAAAAGTCCTAATGTGTCCTAGAGAGAAAAGTCCTATCTAGAAAAGATGAATAAAGACCTAAAAGTGTGCTTCTTCATTGATTTCAATAAAAGAACAAAGAAGCAAATTGTGAAGATTAATGAAGTTTATCATTATCCCGATTGAAAGATCTATGAAGTCAATTGTTATCCCAATCAAAAGATTGATGAAATTTATTGTTATTCCTTTTATTATTATCCTGGTCAAAAGATCAAAGAAAATTTTTATATCCAAAAAAATTAACAAGAAATTTTTTGTGAGGTTAAGAGATTGAATATCTAGGCTGCATTACTTGCTGAAACTTTTGCTTTATATGCTTATCAGCATCAGATATTGATATAGATTTCACCAAAAGGAAAAATAACCTAACCAGTTTCCTATTGTTCTACTAGTTAAACTGAAAGGCATTTAGGGAACTACAATAAAAGTAAAAGTTAAGTCATAACAAAATATTTTAGAATAAGCTTATAAACAAAAGAAAATATTTTAGTATGATGGCATAATGAAAAAAGATGAAGTTCATTGCAAACAAAGTATAGTATAAATATTGATGAGCTACAAAGCTAAAGGAAGAAGAAGTGAAGATCATTACAAAGCAATAAAGGCATACTGAGTTCAAAGCCTTTAAAAAAATGAAGAAAGCAAAACAAAGTATATGCTCTTAATGTTGGGAATTATTGGTTACATGCATCTCATACATAAGCAAAATTTAAAATTTTTTAACCAATAGATCTGATCTTTCCATGAATTTACAATATACATATTAATGAGAATAAGAAAATCACATTTGATTTTTGTTGAACAATTGATTTTTCTTCTCATTGGTTTGTCGTAAACCACAATGTCCAAAATTAAACACCTTCAATTAGCAATCCATACTAGAGAAGGATTGAATGAACCAAAAATGGAGGAATACAAGGGTTGATCAAAATCCCTTGATGCTAGTAAGCGGGTGGTAGTTAGGGTTTTTGAGACAAAGAATTTTTTTTCTCTTAATTGTTTACTTAACCTTAAAATTCCTATCACTTGAATTTTTATAGGTAGGTTAAAAATCCAATTTCATAATGGGATTTTGAAATTATTAATAATTTATTTGAGCTCAATTAAATCAAATTTAAGTCCATTCAAAAAGGACTATGCACAAAATCCACAAACTAGGCCCTTTGTGCATACACTTGGATTTAATCACCCAATGAATTCCAAATCCATCCAAATTAAATATGTAGGATCCATAACATTTATAAAATATATTTAATTTATTTTGGTCCAAGAATTAGGCCTCTAAGGCCTTCTATCATGGTTTGGAGTGTAACCCTTCCTCTAGAGGGTTTCTACACTAAAACCAATCTTCTGGGCCTCTTTTAATTTCTACAATTGATCTATTAATTATTATATCAGCCTTATAATACTTACCATCACTAGTGTATAAACATGTATGCACGTTTCATATCATAATTTATACAATTTGCTCATGTAAATAATCAATGAAAAATTATAAAATCTATAGTGTATAGACATATATACACAGTCTCATATAACAATGCGATCATATACTTTGGCTTGATTTCTATATATAATCATACATAAAAGTAGTCATGTACTTTGTCAGATTATTTGTAATTAAACATTCTTTCATGTAATCATGTACTTTAGTTTGATTTTCATAATTAATCATATATCAATTTAGTCATGTACTTTGCCATATTATTTGTAATTGAAAATGCTTCCACGTAATCACGTACTTTGGCTCGATTTGTATAATTAAGCATTTATCACTATAGCCATTCCCTTTGCCATATTATTTTTAATTAAACATACTTCCATGTAATAATGTACTTAAGCTTGATTTCTATAATTAAGCATATATCACTGTAGAAATGTACTTTGGTAGATTATCTATAAGTAAACATACTTCCATTTAATCATATACTTTAGCTTGATTTGTATAATTAAGTATATATCACTGTAGTCATGTTCTTTGCTAGATTATTAGGAATTAAACATACTTTCATGCAATTATGTACTTTATCTTAATATTTATTATTAAGTATATATCAATATAGTCTTGTTGTAAGGACCCTAAATAGGCCCTAGTAGAATTCAAGGGCAATTACATGTTAATAAAGTCTAATTGAACATTATTAGATGAATTATTAAGAGTTAAGTTATTAATTGAGGCAAAAATAGTATTAAGTTATTAATAATTATGTGATAAATGTGTAAATTATATGGTATGAATTTTATAAGGTCATAATTAAATTATTATTGTTGGTTTAAAAATATTCAAGGATGTAATTGAAGTAAAAAGTATTAATTTGGGGGAGATTTGTAATTACAGCATCTTTAGAGGCAAATGTGAATAAAGGAATAATTGAGAGGTCAATTTAAGAAGAAAAGTTAGTGGAGAGGTCACTTTGTAACATGCAAATAGATGCATGGTCATAGTGTGACATGCAAATTCTTAGAGGACCTAAAGTGATATTTGCCAAAGTTCTATAAATAGGTGGGTGTGTAGTGGAAAGAAAGAGAAAGTGGCATTTGGAAAGCTTGTTGGTCGGCAATGGAGAGGAAAAACCAGAGATTTAATTCCTTTCAATCTTCTTACAAAGTCTTTGAGTCTTAAAGAAATTTAAGTGACAAATCTTGATGGTTAATTAAGGCAATTAAGTGCATAACTCTAAGGTAAGTGGTCTCTACTGAATTTCTTCATCATCTTCTTCTTATTCCTCTCATCTTGGTTGAGGTAAGTGATGGATAAATGCTGGAAATTATAATTGATGATGATAATGATGTTTGTGAAGGAGAAGAGGAAGGTAGAAGGAATAAAGGGAAGGATATTGCAAGGGATTGAAAGCTAGGGTGATAAAGGGTTCGGCCAAGGTATGGGAATTTAGGGTTTCTCATATTGCTTGTGAATGGATCTTTTGGAACATGATGTGTTTTGCTTGAAAACTTGAGAAATAAACAAAGAGAACATAAGATGAGACATGCATGTGAATTTGATAAAATTCTGGGTTTGAGTTCTTTTGACCTATGAGTATTGTTTTGATAATATCTGGAGTTTGAAAATAGATATTGAGGTGATTCAAAATGGGACTTAAACTAGACCTATAGACAAAGATTTTATAAGAAGAAACCATATACGAATTCTGTCTTTAAATTGGTCTAAATCCAGTTTGAATTTCGGACAAAAATGCAGAATTTGTGAGCATGAACAGTCCTTAGTATTTTCTTCATATCTCGAGTTATATAAATGATTTTGAAGAGATTTTTGATTTCCTAGAAACTAGACACATAGGGCTACAAGTTTGTAGAAGAAAGTATTCTCTAAAAATGATGATTTAAAGGTCAAAATTGCAATACAAGTTGAATCTGTAAATCGGCCTCTGGACAAAATATATGTCACGGTTACCAGGATTTCCTTAGTAACCGTGACCTAGTCCAGTTTTTAGTCCAGAATAGAAAAGTAACCTATCTCACGGTTACTAAGGAATTCATAGTAACCGTGAGCCCCTTTGTACATATATGACACGATTACAAGTATTTTCATAGTAACCGTGACCTAGTGCAGTTTTTAGTACAGAACCGAAATGTGACCTATCTCACGGTTACCAACAATTTCATAGTAACCGTGACCTATTTGTCCTTATATGTCACGGCTGTCAAATATTCATAGTAATCGTGACCCTTGCTGTTTTACTCAAAATTCACAGAAAGGTTTCAAATGAATAGTAATGATTAACTAAACTGTTTTTATCGAGAATTTAACAAGTTTTTGATACAAAAACATACATATGAATAAAGGTTTCAATCAAGTTGTAAAGATGTATGTATATCTACCTTACATGTTGCAAGTTAAATGTATTTATTACATGAAGACTTATCGATAATTTGTATAGTACTTGATTCATACTTGATGATGAAGATGGTTATATGTATAGATAAATATGCATATAAGAATGCATCAATTGTATGCGAATGAATCTACAGGTACGTACAATGATGATTATGAAGTGATGATTAAATGTCATGCCTACATGTTATATATGAATGTATACCTATGATCATGGAAATTTTATATTAATAGTTAAGTTATAGCACCATGAATAATTATGAAAATTATTGTTAATCATATATGTGTATGATAATATGATTGATGAGTGTAAGAGGTATACATATTGATAATCATGCTTACAAGAACAAGCTTAATGGATGCAAATGTACTACAGGTATGTACATTCTATGATCATAATTATGGGTGCATGAGCTTATAATTACCCTATGAGTTGGAAAATGATTGAATGACACTTAATATAAGAGATTGTATGTATGTGCAAATGATATACTATAAGTACAACTTTGAAGTATGAAATGAACATGTACATAGTGTTACCTACCATAGAGTTCAAATGTGAATATAAATACACATATGATAGTCAATATTAAATATGCTATCCATGAATGTTTACTTGATGTTGAGGTATATGAACCAAGAAAATGAAAACATGTCATGTTATATGTATATATATGTAAAGATGATGGTACCTAGTTGTGTACATACCGATGAACCTAAGGCTACTAAATCTAGTTGTATGAATGGCCTTTAATTGGTTGATATAAGTCGTGATGATTATACATGATTCCTATCGATTTCTTGAAAATTAATATCGTACATGCAGCTTGAGAAATTAACTTTGCTTGTATGAAGAAGTAATATGATTAGTGGAATATATGTGTGCATATAAACATATATTCATATGTATGACCTTACATGGTTGGGTTTAAAGCTTGAAAACTATGTTAAAGTAACGACTCAAAGAATATGTTAAAGTGAAATATATGAATATGTCTTTGCTTAATTGAAATGACATGATTAAGCATATGTGTTGTCACATGTTGGCATGCTAAATTATAAATCTACAGTGCTATAGACTCAATGATATAAATCTTATTAAAGTATATAATGACAATGCTATACGTGACCATGTATACAAATGTATACATTAAAGGGGAAATAACTTGTCATGTGATTGTTACATAAGCAAATAGTATAAATTGGTATGAATTGCACATATATGTTTATGTGCTAGAGAAGATATATTTTACATGATTATGTAAATGGCATGTAATAAGTATATGCTTGACATGAGGAATAGTTACAACGAGTGAATAAGAGTACGAGGATTAAAAAGTAATACTCAACAGTGATTACCGTCACAAAATTATAGAAAGTTACACATGAGTGTGTCTATGAATACATTGTTTCGGGTTACACAAGAGTATACATGTGCATATAAGATTAGTGATGAAATATCCAACCTATACATGTAATTAAACTTGCATACGATGGTCATATGCCAAACTGACATATACATATGTAATCTGGTGACATGAAAGTGCACACGATTGGAATGATGATAAAGGTATATATATATATTGTTAAGCATGCTCATAAGAATAAATCTGTTATATGAGAATGTGCCCACATGTATGTACATATATGATTATGTATATGAACGTATGAGCATATAATTGCCCATGAAATAGATAATGTTTTGGCATGATACATAACATGTATAATGCTTAAAGAGGACATGATCAAGTATATGATATGATGATTATATGTCATGCCCATATGATATGATGCAAATCTATAGTATCTTGGCTCGGATGAGCTACTTGTATATCTTGACATATGAATTGTGCATATATATGCTTATGCACCATGGAATTCACAGTTTTGACAAGACTTTGTATATGTTCAAAAAGCATACTATGAATGAAATCTTGATATGTGAATTGAATAAGAAATAAGAATATAATTATGCCTGCATAGAGTTTCAGATGTGGATAGATAGGCGCCTATAGGGAAATTGCAGCTGCCACAGTCGAACCTGCTGGATCTTACACAGCCCATTAGGGTTGTTTATTTTTGCCCTCGTGTGGGTGCTCACGTGCGAGCATTTGACCGGTCCAAAGTATAGTTGGCCCCGTTTGGGTCTATAGTTTCGATATCTTCGGATATCTACCGTTTTGATACCATTGTGTATCCCCCGTTCCCGTTATCCACTGATAAAACTAAGGCAGGCTAAGGCTAAAGATAATAATAGGCTAAATGTTAATTACAGTAATGATCAAGATTAATCAGTTAAAGTTGATATTGTTAAAGATCATTATTGTGTATCATTAATTGTTGCTTTGATATGGAAAGTATGCCTCTTTTGAATGTGTTCACATGAGAAACCGCCATTCATATGAATTATGTAAATGAAAATATTTGTTACTCTCTTGGGTGTAATGTTTATATACATGATGATGTGCTTAAAGCTATTGAGTATTTGTTAATATGGATATGTTATATGTATATGCTATACAAATATGTATATTTTGTATGTGCATTTTGATGACCGTTGTGAGTGGTCATCCATGTGTAGATGTTTCTACTAAGCCATGGAACATTAGAGCTTACATGGGTTATATATATATATATATATGTTGATTAAAGCATAAATGCAAGTTTTATCGTTGAACCTCATGAGTTCAGTAATATGAGTTAACTGTTGCATTTTGTTCATTTCATGGAATAAAGCTTTGTTATATTGGAAGCATATTGTGTGCTTTTTGACGACCACTGTGAGTGGTTGTCTTTCATGTTTAGAATTCCCCACTAAGCTGTAAAGCTTAGCACGGGTTATTTGATCCGTGTAGGTTTTGGGTAGCGAAGACTTTTTGCACAGGATCTAATTCTGCATCAGGATGGGCCAACACCAGTCGATAGATGTTGATGTAGGAAATTTTGATAAATTTTGTTTAGCTCCTTACATGTATAACATGTTTAAGAGTTGTAATGTGTGTGTATATATATATATATATGTACATTATATAAAAGTAAAGACTGTAATAATCTCATGATGAGAATACTAGTATATGCATGCATGATGAAATTAGAATTACTTTATATAAATGTATTGATATGATGAACGCTAAGCATGAAAGTACAATAGTTACAGTATGATGATATAGTCATATGACTTGATGAATTAAAATGGCATAGTTTGCATTGGATATAGTGAACATGGGATTTAGGGTGTTACACTTGTACTTTCCAGATTATTTGTAATTAAATGTACTTCCACACAATCACGTACTTTAGCTTGATTTCTATATTATTTTAATAAAGTAATAATACATACATGTTCATGAACTTGGCATATAACATGCCTCATACTCAGTGATTTACAATGTGATGTCATCACTTACTCACCAACTTATATCATATTTTATCAATTATTTCTTCATATAGCAATAATATACATTATATTATCCTTTTGTCTATGCATTTGACATAATAACATATAGGCATGACATATAACCATCACATAATATCATGTTCATATTATCTCAAATAGGTAAATAATAGCTTACCTTATCTTGAAATTACCATATACATACTTTATCAAATAATTATGCTTGTTATTTTACAATATGATCTTATCATATATATTTAATGAATTTATTTCCCTTTATATTCTATTTCTATTTTGTTAAATACTCAAAAGATGCTTAAGAAAGTTTATGGTAAACTCAAGTAACAACTCTGTATAGAGATAGATTTTCAAGTTCTTTTTGAAAGCCATTTTTGACCAATCAAACATCATTTTTATCCTAAATGGCCTTGTACAAACTTATTCCCTTATGTTTCTAGTTTTAAGAACGTTGGACATTCACCACAATATAATTTCTAAATTTTAAGATATAGGTAAAATAATGGAAATTGTTTCTAAAAATAAGATTGCATATAGGTCCGTTTTCAATAAATAATTGATCATTTTTAGAATCAGAATCAGACCATGTGTTCTCATGGAAATTATAAATGTGGAAGTTTAGTTTATCAAGGAATGTTTTCCATAGCATTTTGACTTTTATAATATGTGTTATACAAAATTTACTATATCATGTTTATTTTCTCTAGGCAGTAGTTCACTGTACCAAATACAATTTTTATCATCACTTAGAAAATTCACAGATGAAAATAGGTACAAAATTTAAACAAAATTTATTCAAAAAAATTGTACTCCTATGATTATATTTTAACCACAAATTTTCCTCAGAGGATTTAGACTTCTCTACAAAAAATTTTAGCAAAAATACAGTAACCTATTCCCTTAAACTTGACAGCAGGTCACTACAAACTTTAAGTTAATTTTAAAGACATTTAAAGGCATAATCAAAAGTTGGTTCCATTTAAAAAATTATAAGTCTAAGTCATATAAGGTATTACCAACTAGATTTACCCAAATTAAATCTATAAAACTTGAGATATTCATGAAATACATAAACTAGTTCAAAGAGATTTAACTCTGATTTTAAAATTCAAAATTTCTTTTCTTTCGACTATGATTTGGATGATCTAAACTCATCTTTTCCATTATGAAACTAATATTATGACACACTTAACATCAATAAATTTATGAAAAATAACATGCAAGTATATTTTACACTTCATTTCCTCACCTTGGTTGAAATTGCCCATAAGCTACTTGACTCCTTCGATATCTTATTGCCTTTGTACTTCTTTTATTTCTTTCACTAAAAGAAGATCCACTCTTAGAAAACCAAATTCTTCATCACAAATACAATCAAAACCCAAAAAGAAGAAGATGAAGATAAGATGAAAATCCTACCTTGAAATCTTAACTTAAAGATCATTGCATGCAAAATTCAAATGAGAAATTATATGGAGATTTGAGAGAGAGGATTTTCAAGCTTTGAGAGAGGAATTTTAAAGGAAGAAATTTGGCTTATTCTCTTATATTATCGTCCTTTTCCATTCTAAGAGCCAATAGATAACATTCTCTCCCCATCAATCAAACATTAGTGGACAAAATGTTCTAAAGATCAACCAAGTTTTTGTATGTCAAATAATGTCCCCACTCTTTTTTATTCCTCTTTTAAAATAAACCCCACTTTCTCATCATTTACAAATGGCCCATAAATCTATTTTCTTTATTTTAATTTCACCCTTAATTTATTTATTATACTTAATAACTCACATACAAACATAAATTAAATTACCACTTTGCCCTCTTTTGCCCTAATATGAAGTTCACATGATTATTTTAACTTGAATTAAATATAATACCATTTTAATCGAGCATTAGTTACTGGGGTAAAAGTTGGGGTCTTACAATAATGTTTCTATATATTTTCATTATACATGAATGCCATTCTAACATTAAGTTCCCAAGTGTATAATTCTACTCATTCATAGGATTAAAACCCTAGAAGATTTTTCCCCTATTATCACTCAGCCCTCACATATTTTCTTTATTTAACATTTTCACCCAACCTTTAGTTTTAACTCTAGATACCTTTTATTGATTTTCACCTTAATATGGCACTAAATTTTAGCAAGGTAGGCATTTACCATTTTTTTACCCTTAGGGCATTTATGCTCTTCTTTTTCTCTTTTATTTTTGTTATTTTTATCGGAGTCTAGCCATGGAACCTTTTTAATATCTTGATGTTGACTAGCTCTTTGAATTCATTGCCATCACTATCACTTAATGTTTCATCATCTTTGGATAATAGCTTCTTCTGCACAAAATGGCCTCTTATATTGGTCTGAATTTTCATCTAATGTCAAGCAGGTCTAGCTTTATCTATTTCTTTCAAAGGGTGTCTCCTGACCTTTTTTCCAAAAGAGCTTACTAGCCTTTTCTATTAAATCTGATTATGATAATCGGCTTACATTTTTTCTCCATCTAAAAAATTGAGTTGTAGTAACTTTTGTTTAGCCTATTGCATTCTAGTAGCCCAGCTTTTAAAGCTACTTGCAATGATTGATGCTTGATCTCTATTAGCAATATGATTTTTATATCATACTCTAAAGAGAATGAAGTAGCTCCAATCGAAGTCCTAGTTGTAGTTCTGTAACACCACAATATAAAAGGTAACTTCTCAGCCCAATCTTTATAATTTTTTACCATTTTGGTACAAATCTTTTTAATATTCTTGTTTGTCGCTACCACTACTTCGTTTTCCTAAAAATAATATTGTGAAGACTTATGGTGCTGAACTCTATGTTTCATGAGCATTCATTCGGTATTTACTTGAAAATGGTACCCACTATAGGACACAATATTATGTGGAAGTCTTTATTTGGTTATCAAGCTTTTTTTAATGAATTTTCCCATCACCCTTGCACCTAAATTTTTGTATGATTCTGCCTCTATCCATTTTGAGAAGTGATCAATAGCCACAATAATAAACCTCATTCAGTTCGACGTCGATGGATTAATCATCCCTATAATGTTTATACCCTAAGAAACAAAGGGTTATGGTGATGAAATATTACATAACTCAAATACAGGTACATATCTTAAATTGGCATAATGGTTGCATAGCTAACATTTACATACTTCCATCATAAGCTAAAAGAACTCCCTATGCATTATCTTTTTAGCCAAGGAAAAACCATTCATACGAGCATCACAAACTCCAACATGATTTTTTTATAGCCTTATTGACTTTTTTTTTTCTAATGTATACCTTAAATGTATCCCATTAAGTTATTTTTTTCAAAGAATACCATCAATGGTGATGAATGAATAGACAACTTACAAAGCATTCTTTTTACCCTTTTATGGCCTTTACTATAAATATAGATTTCTCTAGGTAATTTTTAATATCAAAGTACAAAGGCTTCCTATCGTTTACCTCGATATCCATCACCAACTATGCTTTGAAACATGACCTATCAAAACTAAAGATGAGTATAGGCTTTATAATTACTCTTTCTGGATTTTTCTACAATGACAACAATGTTGCCAAAGCATTAGCAATTTGGTTTTCATACCAAGGAACATGCTTGAAGACACAAACCTTAAATTGATCAGCCAATGCTTTTAAATTGCTTACATAAGGTACCAACCATTTTGATTTTACTTCCTATTTTCCTTTCCCTTGGCAGAACACAAATGATGGGTCACAATAGATTTTATCACTCTTTTCCCCTATAACTAGTAAGGCTTCAAACTCGAAGATCCATACTTCATTTTTAGCTTCATTATTAATGGCTTTTTATCTTAGCTTTTTTGGCTAAGGCCAATTTCTCTCTTTTAAGGATTGCTATAATTACTCTTATCCCTATGCCTTTATTATTCATAGCTCCATCAAAGAACATCCACCACCCTTAAAGCTCCTATAGCTATAAGGGAACTCATAGGGTGTATTTTCTCCTTCTAACGATTGACCTACTAAGAATTATGGTATAACTCTTATTTAAATGTCTTTCAGGTAATGTACTCAACATCAAATTCCTATAAGATGATCAGCTACCTTTTTATTTTTCTCAACAATGAGGTTCTGTTAGAGAGTATGCCCTAGAGCCCATGTAAAACGGATGTATTTCATATGTATGAATTCATATTCTTAATAAAAGGCATCATTCATGTGTTAATGTTATGTTTAAATGCATGAGTCTGTAAATCTTAAATTAATAAATGAAGTCCTTGATATTATAAACACAGTGCAAAGGCAATCATGAAAACGTTCATAATATGAGATGTCTATTGCATGCAAACGTGTTAATACCTAAATATCCTTAGTCATAGAATTAACAAGATAGGACATTATTAATTCGGATAGACTAGTACATGTTATGCTTTTTGAATGGTTCAAGTAGTGGTTCTCACAACTATGATTATAGAAGTTAATCAAAGATAACTTGTGGATACTTGTTAGAAGAACAAGTTCATTGGAGACCTGTAAATAGAATCCTCACATGGATATTAAATCTATGTCAGTGAGGAATCTCTTTATAGTGGTTGTGCAAGTATCCTTAGACTTGAAATAACCAAAGTTATCTTAAGTAGTAAGTGGTATACTTTGACTCCATAACTGATTACTTCCAACTAGGGGTGAACATAGTTAGGAGGTTGAGTATATCATGACCTACTTAAAGATAGTTGAGTGATTAACAAAGGATTCACCATCCCAAATTTATAAAGGGAAGTTATCTCGTATGATTCTATAATTGCCTTGTTCAGAGAATCTCTAGCCAAAGTAATAAGCCAAGATGAATATGGATCCATGAAGGGAATTTTGGGAACAATGGTTAAATTAATAGAACATACATAATTAGATTTATATAAGTTGATAGAAATCCATACTCAGAATCTAATTAAGATAAGAGTGGTGAAAGGAGTAATTGTACGGTAACTGTTTCTATGGAAGGGTATAGTCAAACCACTTGACTTTCCTGACATTTGGGTAGTCATGATACCTAACTAGAGGCCAATCATGACTTGTATAATAGTGTATCATAAATATCAATAGGGATTGATAAAATGATTTGAATACATTTAAATCATGTGAGTTATAAATAGAACTCACAGTTACATATTTTACTGCCAATATGGACAAGAACCCAATAGGTCACACACATATAGAGAAAAGGATAAAATGGTAAAATGAAAAGGATAATAATATTTGATATGATTGTGGGAATAGAGAAGTGAATAAGATAATAATTAATTAAAGAGTTTAATTAATTATGATCAAGTAAAATTATTCGCATAACTTTTTAGAATGAGTGATGGTTTTGACTAAATGAGTAAGTCACATTACATATTAGGTTTGTGAGTCAGTCCTAGATAGGCCAACTAAAACTCAAACCTTTCAAGCTCAACTTAATGTCCAAAACTCATAATAAAACACCACTAAACTTCCTAAAAAACATCATATAACCTCAAAAAAAAGATTGAAGAACATCAAATAACTCAATTTTTATAAATTTACTAGGAGAGAGAAAATGAGCTCTAGAGAGAAAAAATGGTAATTTAAGGTATAAAACTAATCCAAATTCATTAACAAAATATAAATTCATGCATAATTCATGAAGATAAATATAAGCATGCCAAAAATGAGATATTTACACAAAATATTTATAGAAAACAAGGAAAAAATAATGCAACTTGAAGCTCAAAGGAAAAAATGCTAACTAAATTCTTAATAAGATTAAGAAGTTAAGTTGTGCGCTAATCTAGAATTTAGCTTCTTACATTACCTTTAGTAGAGCTATTCTCTAGAGTCAATGAGAGTGCTTTTATTTTTCTTCTTTTTGCTTCTTATGTGAATTTTCTTCAAAAACTATAGTGCAAAACTTGATTTTTTTCTTTCAAAAATCCTATTTCTCATTTGTCTCCCTAGTTTGTTAGAAGATGATTATTGTTATTGTTAATTCCAAAAAAAAGTCCCATCCTCTGTTAATTACTTTGGATTAAGATCAAGGGAAATCTAAAGATCTTTTAATCATGTAATTATCCCCTATTTTGCTATGAGCAAATCTAGCATTTTGGCCAAAAATTCCTAGTCACGGTTGTGATGTACGAGTAAAAGGCTTGACTCAATGGGGTCTAAAACCTTTCAAAGTTAAAATTGGTGAGTCATAAGCAAAAGGTCGTCGCTCATTGGTGAGTCAAAGGTTTGAGTTTGTGACTCACTGGTGAGTTATAGGTAGAAAGGGAAAGTGAGCCAATCACTTAAAATTGTGACTCGGAGATGAATTATGGATTTTACTCATAAATCAAGTTCGTGACACATTACTAAGTCAACAAATGGCCCCAATCATTTCCACTTCTCCCCATTTGATGAAAGAAATGAAGACATGCCTATTAAAAGAGCATTTTCCCATCCAAAACTTGATGAAATTTTTTTTTTGAAATGAACACCAGTGCATGGTAAGAGAAAGCATTTTTATTTTCTACTTATCTCCATGATAGTAATATGCTCATTAGGTAACTCTGACAGAGGCTAACTCACTCGTAGTGTCTACATAAATAATTATAAATGATTAATAGTATAAATGCATTCATGCCTTATGATAATACTAATGTCTTTGTGGATATTATCAATAATTGATAAATTGTATTGGGGTGTGATTTAATGCACAGGGCAAATACTTTGAATTTATGGGTTGTAAAATGGTATGATATGTTAAATATTAATATTTAATAGCATATTGTATTATTATTTGTGTTTGAGACTCTGTCAAAAAGCTAATTACATTGTTTTACTCCATACTGAGTGATTACTTAGCATGGGTGTTCCTCCCATATAGGTACACGTGTGTACAATGAAATGCAGGTTTTTAGGTCAGCATCTGCAGGCCACTAAGACTAAAGCTTAAAGACTAGGATTTGTTTATAGTTATTTTATATTGTATAATTTAAAGGATATGTAATGTATCTAAAGAAAAAATTATTGCAAATATATTTTAAACATTTTGAGTTAGTTTATGTGTTTATATATTTTATGAAATGGAAATTGTATGCAACTCAGTAAGAAAATTTTTAATATGAAGAGGAATGATTAAAGAGACATATAAAACTTATAATTAAAATATATGTTTATAGGATGAAGCTAATAGGAATTGTAGTGCTCTTATATTCCTTTTAGGGGGTATAAGGGTGTCACATGCTAATTTAATACACTTGCTGAGTACCGATCATATTTTTTACACTATTACCGAGGATTTACATTTTTGTATGAATTTTTTATTGATTACTTGTATGTGTTTTCTTTTCCTTTTTTATTTTTATTTGTCTATTCTTTTTAGTTAAAATTGGTGTATGGACATATTGCATTTTCAATAATTAGCACTATTTTATCTTGAAATCAAGAGGATTTTACATAAGAAGAGAACAAAAAATCAAGCCAGAAACATTAATGATCAACCACCTCCTAATATGCCTCCTAAGAATGAGCATGGAGTAAGGCAACAACAAGCTATAAATCATAATGGTCCTAAACTTAGGACCATTAGATATTATGCCACTCCAAGGTGGAATTTAGAGCATAAGACAATTTCACTACCTTAACAACCATACTTTAGGCTTAGACCGATTATGACCACAATGGTTTGGAGGAATCAATTTTTAGGATAAAAAATTAAAGTCTCGATACAACATTTTGACATATTTTTAGAGATTAGTGATAGATTCCAAATTTAAGGTGTGTTGATGTAATTCACTGAAGATTTTTCCATTCACTCTTATTGTGAAGGTTAGAGATTATTTACAAATGTTTTCTAGTCAATCCATTCGGTCTTGGGAGCAAATGCTAGAAAAACTTTTGTTTAGATTATTTCCTTCAACAAAGATTGCAATATAAGGAATAACATCTATAATTTCTAGTAATTAAATGAAGCATCTTTTAATGAAGCATGAGAGAGGTTTAGAAGTTTGATAAAGAGCTTTCCACATCATAAGATGGCCATGCATCAATTCATGTCAACATTCTATGCAGCTTGCAACTATGCAATAAGATCTATGTTTGATGCAGCATCAAAGGGAAGCTTTATAAAAAAAATTCCTAAAGAAGCATTCTTGTTACTTAATGAAATGGCGATAAATGAAGTGTTAGTGTAAGCCCTAGCCCCAATTGATTGTAATAAAACATTTGAGTTAATAAATGAGGCATTTGTTTTATCTTTTGTATTCTTGTGCATATCAATTGATAGAACTATCCAAGATTGTTGTTTTAGTTTAAGTTATCATGTGTGAGGCACATGGTTGTAAGACTTTGAAACAAAAGAGACATCATTCTAAATATCCCTAGTCAGTCATTGTTATGGGAATAACAATGAATTAAGACTAGTATGCTATCTCTGATAAGTTGAGTTATGTCTTAAGGATCATAAGGACAAGAGTGTCAATCAAAGATCATAGATACATGTTTAGAACATGGTATCTGGATTCGATCCATTTATGAGAACACTATATGGTATAAGTCATAAGTTTTCTCATATGCAAGTTTTGCATTGGAGTTCTTAGACCTAAAATCTCTATGAAACTCTTTATGTATTACTATATACTTTGACATACACCTAACATGCTCGTAACAGAGTGACAAGTATAGGTATGCTTGGGTATGCATTGATTCATGTTAGAGAGCATGGGAGAAGTGAAGGGATTACCCCTCTCAATAAGAGAGAAAATATCATCGGCCACTTGATCAGTGAATTGAGAAGTGTATGGCCATACCGAGATGAAATAATGAGTAATCATTATTTATCTGAGAGTTCAATGTCACTGGAATATCAAGAAAGGAATTAATTTATATAAGGGTGACTAGTTCCATGCCTTATATTAATTTTGATATTTTTAGGTGAGGGACTATGCAAAATTGCATTAGGTCACAAAATGCCATATGCATTTTCATTTAATTTGGAATACTATAATATCTTGCTAAAGAATATTTATAGCCTTTGAATTAATTTATTAATTCATTGCCAACATTAAATGGACCTATAGGATCGCACATAAAGCATTGGGCTTAAAATATTTAAATTAAGTATTGGGCATTAATTTGGGCTTTTAATTAAAGTCAAATTAATGTGTGTAATGGATTATTTGATTGCTATTGGACCTTGACCCATGAGAGAGAGAAATTCAGCCCACAAGGTTTAATTTCAATTAATTAAATGTCTTGTATTAATTTAATTAATTGAGTTTTAAAGCCTAAAAGAATTATGATCAAATAAATCACTTAAATAGGAATACTATTGGCTGAAATTCCTAGAGAGAAATCAAGGAATTTCAGCATATCCTTTATATTAATTAAGTAGTTTATTTGATTAATATATCTTATATATTCCTATTTAATTAAGTGGTTAATTTGATTAATATGTCTTTTGTTTTTATCTTGGATAAATTAAAAGAGTTTTTATCAATAAATATTACTTATTTTAATTAAGTGATAAAGGCAAATATTAATTATCTTTAGCTAATATTAATTATCCTAAGGTAGTATATTTGAGATTTATCACATAATAAATAAGATAATATATATATTGGATGAGAGAAAAAAAACCTAATTTTGTGTGTGTCATGAATAGTAACTCGTGAATAGTAACTCTCGCTCACAATTTTATTTTGGCAAATTTATCACAAGGAGAAAGGATTGTTCCTCATTCTCTTGTGATCTTAGGTAGTAATAGCAACCTCAGAGAAGTGCAAAATCAAATTTTGTAGCTTCAATCAATTGCCATTACACGATACTTATATAGAGAGCTAGCAATCATGATTTTAAGTCGTCTTTGCAATTGTGTGTGTGAACATAGAAAATAGTGGAGTAAAGGCTGTTCTTTTGGCATTGGCAAAGAAGATCAAAGGTTGATAAATCACTCTTGATTGCTGGTCATCGCGAAAACCAAATATTGAAGTGCATCTAAAGTTGTAAGTTTTACAACCCTAAAATTGCATGTTTCATTTCTTGCTTTGGAATTGTATGGTAGGTATGATAAAATTTTTATTTTTCCACTGTGTTATCATCACCATCTTACCATGTCATATTCCATCATGAAGCACAATAGACAAATACAAAAGCAATAAACAAAAGGCATGAAGTTCATGGCATAGGTGAAATTGCTATGTTGATGGCATATATAGAATTGTTGAAAAAAGAATTAAATAGTTTAAAGATTAAAAATGTCTCAACTATATCATAGGATTGTAATGCATTTGAGGGGGCTAGTTTGGGAAGTGAACCAAAGGAAATTGAGTCATACACTTAAGGAATATGAGATGTAAATGTTATGCATGATTTTAAAAGAAATGATCCATTTAATAACCATTACAATCCTTGGTGTAGAATTCATCCTAATTTCTTATAGAGAAAGGGCAATCAAGCTTTCACTTCAAGTAATCAGTATAGAGTTCCATTTAATCTATCAGAAATAACTATCCAAAGCAACCACAAATAAGGATACAAGTATATTTTTCAACATCTATAAGTATAAATTTGTTTTCAAGTACTTTACCAAGCACCTCAAACTTATCATTCTAACTTCCAACCACCTATATTCCAAGGTCAACCACCCCTACCACAAGACTAGAAATCAAACTTAGGAGACATGTTTATTAGTTTCATGACTGATCAAACTCACTTTATGTCAAGTCAATAGGTAAGGTGAATGGTACAAGTGCAGTGGAATAGGAATCAAGCTTATGAGGAATCTGGAAACATAAATTGGACAGCTAGCCAGTTCTACCTCTACAAAACCATATGGATCTTTTCCATTGAATGTTGATCGAAATCTAAGGGAAGAGGTGAAAGTAATCATTTTGAAAAGTGGTAAAGAATTATGTAGTGAGGATAGAGGTAACCAATCTTCTCAAATTTTAGTGCAGCCTACAATGCATGTATGTGATTTTCAACCCAAAATTTTTAAAGATGAACAAAGGTTTGATGATCAAGGTAAGCATGTATTACATATAAAAGGCATGTTATATATGAATCTTTATTACCTTTTCCACCTTCTACTAGTTAAGATAAGAAAAATGACCAGTTAGTTATGTTTTTGGATATGTTAGAGAAGTGGCATATGAATTTACCATTTATTGATGTTTTATTACATATACCAAAGTATGCTAAGTTTCTAAAAGAGTTTTATTCTGGCAATAAAAAAATTAGAAGGCATTGGAAGGGTTCATCTATCTAAAAATTGTAGTGCAATCTTTATGACCAAAGCTCCTAAAAATTAGACAATCGTGGTAGTTTTACACTACCATGTGAATTATAAGCTAATTTTGCTCCACATGCATTGTGTGAATTGGGTGCAAGCATTAATCTCATGCCTTATTCGCTTTATAGGAAGTTAATTCTAAGGAATCTTAAAGAGACATATATGTCACTTCAATTGGTGGATAAGTATGTCAATAACCCGAAAGGGTTCATTGAAGATCTATCGTTGAAGGTTAGAAAATTCATTTTTTTAGTTAACTTGGTGGTCCTAGAAATGGAGGAAGATAGAAATGTGCAATTGATCCCAAAAAAAAATATGACTTTATGATTTATTAAATAGAATAAGGCCTTTAAGGTAACCAAAGTTGTAGAACATCCATTACGTGACTTCGTAGAATCAATTAATTGTGTCCAATATGTTTATAAGGATATGAATAAAATGCCTGAAGATGTTATTTTGGATGATACACTCGGGAAATGTTTAATAGATTATTGTTATGTTTTTCCTTTATTTATTATGTTTACCTATTCATTTTAAGTGATATTGGTGTATGAACACACTACGTTTACAACAACATCTAGCACCATTTGGTCTTAAAATAAAAAGGACCTTGCATCGAAGAAGAAGGGAAAATAAATTAAAAAGCATAGATGATCCACCTAATCCTGATATACCTCTTGAGAATGACCAAAAGAAGAGGAACACCATGATAGAAATCAGGATGGTCGAATACCAAGGACCATTTGAGATTAAACGACTTCAAGGTGGAAAGAGAAGCTTAGAATGGTTGTGCTATCTCGCTAATAACATTTTAAGCTAAAATAGATGATAATTACAATGGGTTAAAGGAACCAATTTTAACGATCAGAGATAGATGGCTTACATATCATATAAGAAATTAGTGATACTATCTAAATACAATAGGTATCAATGGATGCAATCAATTTGAAGCTTTTTCCCTTCACACTCATAAGAAAAAGCAAAAAATTGGCTATCTATACTTTCTGGTCAATACATTAGATCTTGGTCAAAGATGCATAAGGAACAACATCTACAATTTCTAGCAATTAAGTGAAGAATCCTTCCATAAAGCTTAGGAGAGGTTGAGGAGATTATTAAAAAGCTATCCATGCCATGAAATTGCAATGCACCAGTTGTTATCCACATTTTATACAACATGAAATCCTAATACAAGATCTATATTTGATGTTATATCTAGAAGGAGTTTCATGAACAAAATCCCAAAAAAAAACATTCTTTATATTGGATGAAATGGCAACAAATAAAGCCTAATAGACCAGCATGAAAGCATTTAGCTAGAGATAGGGAGTGCATAGTGTTGATGAGGTCACTATGTTATAGGCTCAAATGGAGCTACTATAAAAAGAGTTGAATGGATTGAGAATTTAGAATGTTTTAACCTTATAAAAAGAAAGAAGTGCTTATGAAGAAGTTAGTTAGGGGGTGAACTTAAGGCGAGTAAGTCATTCTCAAGGAACAATAAAAGTGAATGCTCTACATGATTTTTAAAGAAATGATCCATTTAATAAACAATATAATCCTGGGAGAAGAATCACCCTAATTTCTCATGGAGAGAGGGTAAACAAGCTTCCACATCAGACACTCAACCAAGAGCTCCATTCCATCCATCCATGCATGTTTCATGTTGCCATAACAAAAGTTATCATCAATAATACAAACCTCCAGCAGTAAACATGCATTTTCAAGCATAATACTAAGCAACTCAAGGCCACCAAACACACTTTGAACCTCCTAGATTACAACCTAGACAAGCCCACCAAATAAAAAATAAACCAAATCTAGAGCATATGTTTGTTATATTCATGCCTAGCCAAACCTAATTTATGTCTAGCCAAGACACTAGGTGGAAGTAATAAGAACAATGGAATAGGAAATAGGATACAGCAATGAGGAACTTAAAAACACAAATAAGGTAATTGGCAAATTTGATCTCTATAAGGTAGCACATTTCATTATAATATTGATGAAAATCCTAAAGAATAATCTAAGGCTATCACTTTAAGAAGTGGAAAGGAAGTCCAAAGATCTAAAAAAAGTGCATCTTTATCTTCTTCTAAAGTGGTGGAGCCGACAATAGAGGTATGTAACTATAACTATAAAAATGTAAAAGAAGTTCCAAAAATGAAAGAAAGGGATAAGGATATTATTAAACCTGAGTTACCATTTGATGCATCGTATTTACCAATCCCTTTATTGGCTAAGAAAGAAAGAAATATTGAACAATTAGATAAAAGTTTTAATATGTTTAAGAAATTGAATGTTAATTTGCCATTTGTTGAAGTTTTTACTTTATATGCTGAAGTATGCAATATTCAAGAAAGATTTGTGCTCAAATAAAAAGATGCTAGAAAGAACAGGTAAGGTTCAATTGTTGAAGAGTTAGAGTACCATTCTCACAAATAAAATCTAGCCAAATTAGAGAAATAATGGAGTTTTACATTGCCCTATGAACTTAGGGGAAGCTTTGTAGGTAATGCATTATATGACTTAAGAGCAAGTATAAATTTAATGCCATATTCCTTATGTAGGAAATTAAACCTAGGTGAAATTAAGGAGTCCAAGATGACACTTCAATGGGTAGACCATTCGATCAAGAATCCTAAGGGAATCATATAGGATTTACTGGTCAAAGTGGATAATTTTATTTTCCCAGTAGATTTTGTAGTCATGTATATAGATAAGGATAGAAAAATGGCACTTATCTTAGGAAAATTATTCCTAAACACTGTAATAGCACTTATATATGTATATAGCCAAACCATGGCCCTTAAATTCAATGATGATGAGCTATTTTTTTATGTAAAGAAGTAATGAAGCACCTATTATGTCATTTTGAAGAGTCATTATACTTTATGGATGCTATTAAGGATTGTAAGGCGGACATATAAGAGAAAATCCAATTAGGTGATCCATTAAAGTGCTAATAGATACATTCAAATGAAAATGAGGTAATAACAAAGCAAGATAATGAGATCATAAAAGAGCTAGAGAAAGAGTATGGAGAAGAAGATCAAAAGAAAAGGGTTTTGAACTTTCAAAGGGAGACCTGAAAAATTAACTCAAATCTCTCCCTTCTCAATTAAAATTTGTGTTTTTGTAAAATGGAACTAAACTAGTTATAATTTCTTATATTTTGATAGGTAATAAGGAAGGCCTATACATAAAAGTGCTAAGGAAGCATAAGAGTGTTGTTGGATAGGAGGCATTCAAAAATTAAAGGAATTAGCCCGAGCTATTGTACTTACTGCAGCCTAATAGAGGAGGATTGTAAGCCAGCTGTGCAACCTCAAAGAAGATTGAATTTGGCAATGTAAGTGGTAGTCAAGAAAGAAATGCTAAAATTGCTAGATGCAAGCATTATCTTTCCTATCTCTGATACGAGTTGGGTAAGTTCGATACAATGTGTTGTTAAATAGGGAGGGATGACAATGACAAAGAATGTGCATAATGAACTCATCTCGAGACATATGGTTATGGGTTGGAAAGCATTTGTTGATTATAGGAGGTTAAATAATGCAACTAGGAAAGACCACTTTCCCTATCGTTCATTAACAAGATGTTGGAAAGATTAGCAAACAAAAGATTTTACTATTTTTAGATGGGTATTCGGGATATTTACAAATCCTTATTGCCTTTGAGGATAAAAAAAACTACTTTTACCTACCCGTATAACAATTCTTTTTATAAGAGAATGTCCTTTGGATTATACAACACACCAGCTACGTTTCAGTACTGTATGATGACAATTTTCCATAACTTCATAGAGAAATTTATCAAGGTATTCATTGATGACTTTAAAATTTATCGAAGGGACTTTAAGAGCTATTTAGAGCATCTTAATTTAGTAGTAGGTAGGTGTGAGGAAACCAACTTAGTATTGAATTAGGAAAAATACCATTTTGTAGTAAAGGAAGGTGTTCTTTTAGGATATAAAATATTCAAAAATGGAATAGAGGTTGATAGGGCCAAAGTATAATTGATTGAGAAACTTCCAACCCAACCAATGTCAAAGATGTTAGAAGCTTTTTATGGCATTCAGGGTTTTGTCATAGATTTATAATGGACTCTAAAGTTGATAAGCCTTTATCAAAATTTCTTATGAAAGATGCTTCATGTGATTTCACTAATTAGTACTTACAGGCTTTTAACACTCTGAAGCAAAGACTGATTTCAGCCCTGATGATTAACTCTTAAGATTATAGCCTTTTATTTAAGATAATGTGTGATGCAAGTGACTTTGTAGTGGGAGCAGTGCTAAGAAAGAGGAATGATAAGGTCTTTTATTATATCTATTATGCAAGCCACACTTTGATAGAAGCATAAGTAAACTACACCACCACAGAAAAATAACTTCTTGCCATAGTTTTTACATTTAAGAAATTTAAACCCTATCTCCTTGGTGCTAAGATTGTAATGTGGTTTGATCATACAACATTAAGACACCTTTTTGCTGAGCAGGAGTCTAAGCTAAGGTTGATTAGTTAGGTACTTCTATTAGAAGAGCTCAATTTGGAGATTAAGGATAAGAAGAGGACAGAGAACTTTTTATCGGACCATCTATTAGGATTGAAACATGAGCATATTGAGAAGGGAGAAAACTTAGACAATTATTTAGGTGAGCATAATTGTGTAATTTATCTTTTTAAGGTTACCATTCAATGGTTTGCTGACTTAGCTAATTATCTTACAAGTGGTTTTATACCAAATGATTATACATGGCAAATAAAAATAAAAATTGAAAGCAGATGCTCGATACTATGTAAGAGATAACCCATATTTGTTCAAAATATTTGCTGACCAAATGATGAGGAGATGCATTTCTAGAGAGCAGCCAGAGGAAATCATCAAAGCATGCAATAGTAAAGAAGTCGGTAGGCTTTATGGACCCAATAAAGTGATATCAAAAATTCTCTAATGTCAATATTATTTGCCTACCATGTTTAATGATGTCAAAGTTCTTATTCCGTTCTATGATAGATGCCAAAGAGTAGGCAATATATCTTAAAGGGATGAAATGCTACTAACTTACATGCTTGAGGTAGAATTGTTTGATGTTTAGGGTATAGAATTTATAAGACCTTTTTTCAGTGTCTTATAGGTTTGAATAGATACTAGTAGCTATAGATTATGTTAGTAAATAAGTATAAGCTATTGCCACGACGATAAGCGATGCTAAGTTAGTCTTAGAAATTTTATGATGGTATATATTCACCTGATTTGGAGTGATATGAGCTTGAAAGCTCATACATAGTGTGTTTTAATGTGTAGTTTTGTTTAGTATTGTGTTTATTATTTTGATATTTTATCTATATTTTGTTGCTTTTATGTGTTTTGTGTGTTTGTGGTTGTTTTAGTTGTCTTGTAGGAGAAAGGGAATTATTTGAGGCTTAAAGGAGTCAATCGGAGAAGGAGGAGGAGAATGAAAGCTACAAGGGCATTGTCGCGAGCTCAACAATGCAAGAGAGCTTATGACAGCAAGCGGGGAAGAAACCTAGGCCAGCAGAAAAAGTGTGCATTATCACGAAGGTGACAATGAAGGAAAGGTCTCTATAGCTAGTAGAGCCAGCAAAAGCATGGGCGTGTCTTGTCGCGAGCATGACACAGGACAGATGAGCTGTTGCATTTTTGAATAGATGCAATTTTTCACCACCAAGTGCAACTTTTGTGAAGAGTTATTTTGAAGAGCCATATCTTTTAGGGAGGTATATATATGCCAAGTGAACATAATTTTTAGATGATGAATTTTGGGAATTTGATATTGTAATCTTAAGAACAATAATTTTCTTTAGTACTTTTGTTTAATTTTCATGACTTGAAGAAGGAGACAAGCAAGGGAGAAGACATCTTTTGTGAAGGGAAAAGGGTTTAGAGATCCCCTTCTTCTTGTTCTTAATTTTATTTCTTCCTTGTCAACTTTATATGAATATAATTTTGGCATTTGATTATATATGAACAAGTACTATCTTTCCATTTACTTAATTAATCTTTGAATGTAGAATTTTCTATTAAAATTATATTAGATCATTATAGGTTAAGGAAAAGGACCTTAGAAGGCAATTCCTTTTCTGAAAATCAACATAATGGTCATAAATAAGGGAGTTAGCGAGAGCAACGTCTTATTGAAAGTTAATAGGAAATTCATTATCAAAGCATAGTTAGAGAGATCACATGTGAAAATAATTGCTATAGGTTGGTAGTTAATCTTAAAATATGTAATTAAAATAAACTAGTTCATTAACGATAGTTGAGAATTAGCACTTTAATTGCATGTCTTAGGCAATCTAATTCATGTCGAAAGAGTGGATTGGAAATTTATTCCAACTTGGCTTACTAATAAGATTAAAACATATTAATTAAAATAATGGTATCAAGTGCATGATTATTTAATTTCTTCATATTTATTGTCTTCTTTGATTATATTTAACTAGGATTTAATTTACACAATAAGGTAGTTTAGAATTAATTTCCACTTATAGACATCATAAATAAGATTAAAATTGAGTAGTAATAGTGGGTAATTTAAATCAACATTTCCTCATGGGATCGATATCTGGAGTACTATAACTGGTACACTGTATACTTGTGGTATTTAAGCTTTTACAAAAGTCATAACAAGTTTTTGGTGCCGTTGTCGGGGATGTTTTTGATTTAATTATTGCATTATCTTGATTTAAGATTTTGGATTACGCTATTTAATTAGTTTTTGTTTGTTTATTTTATTGTGTAATTTCATGATTTGACAGTTCATGCCGCGTACACAAAGTTCACAAGAAGAACTTGAGTCGTTGAATCTAGAGATGGAGAGATTTATTTAAGGTAACTCCAAGTCTAATAAGAAGAATAATCGGACTAGAAGATTGACCATGGCTAATGAAGAGAATCCACCACGATTGATGGACTTTGCCATGCCAGCATTGAGTGGTGCTCAACAAGGTGTTGGGAGACCAACGGTAAACGCAAACCAATTTGAGATAAAACCATCATTGTTACAAATGATTCAAAATAGTGTACAATTTTATGGTTTGAAAAATGAGGATCCCAATGCTCTTTTGGCAAACTTCTTAGAAATCTGTGATACCTTTAAAATTAATGGGGTTTCAGCGAATGCAATTAAGCTTAGGTTGTTTCCTATTACATTGAAGGACAAAGAAAAAGTCTTGCTCAGCAAATGATTGGGTAGCCATAGGGACACCTCATATCATAATGTAAGTTATGGCGACTTGCTTTGCTATGGTATGATCATTGATCTCCCATAGCCTCTAATTTGTCTATATTGATATCTACTTTGTAAGACTTGATCTTTCGGGATCATTTCTCAATCTATCTTTTTATGATCCTTTATTGTCCATATCCCGTATATCCTATCTAAGAAATTTTTGTCGAGATTGTACTAGGTTCATTTTAATAACAATTAGTTAAAAGTGCTAAAAGAAAGCCAAAAGTAAAGCTAAAAGTGAAAAAGAACATATTTGAAAGAAACTAAAAGTTTAGTAATAAAATTATAACTTTCCCAAAGATTAATCTCAATGAGTAAAAGTGATAAAAAAATGACTTTAAAATGGTAAAATGGTAATTTAATGTTCAAAAAGTTCAAAGATGAAGTTTTGCAAAGTATAATGACTAAAATATAATTTTACATAAAAAAACAATCAAAGTAAGGACCAATTGGTATATTGTATGCCAATTATTTCTTTAAAAATGAAAAATTTGCAAAAGAGTGCCAATATTGCAATTAAAAGTTTCAAATGGCAATTTCATAATTAATTGAGTAATTAAGGATCAAAAATGAAATATTGCATAAAAAAGTTCAAACAATGATCAGACATAAATTTAGTACGCCAAATGCTAAACAAAAAGTAAATATGAGTCAACCAATGGCAATTTTGCAATTAACATGTAAAAGTGACAATTTTGTAATAAATTTATAAAAAAAATATTTTTGTAATAAAATGAAGAATTAAAGATTTAATTGAAAAGTTTGCTAGAGTAATGATATTACTAGGCATTGAATGTTAAAAGCATTGATAATTGTATTTTGATAAATAATTGATATAGTCAAAGTGAAAATAAATTAACTAATGGCAAAATAATAATTATCATATAAGAAAGGTATTTTTGTAAATAAATGAAAAGTTTTAGGCCAAAGTGAAAGGTTTGCCAAAGTTTAGGATTGTTTAAAAGGTTAAAAAGTGCTTTTGATAAAAAAAATATGATTTTTATCATAATTAATGTAATTATGCTTATTTGAAAAATTTTTCAATTCATAGTCACCACTGAGCATGTTTAGTGTTCAACACATAATATTTATTATGTGCAGGTTCTGAAGAGTAGCTAGAGTATATTACACAGTAAAGCAAAAATTGAAGAGAAAAAAGACAGTTATAATTATTTTATGTTTTGGCATGTACATATTTAGATATTTGAAGTAAAGGTGTAAGGCCCCTAACATGACCCTAATTTAATTTGCATATTATTGTAATTAAGTAAGGGGGTAAATTAACATGTTATTATGTTAATTGCATGAAAATATAATAAAAGAGTATGGTTTAATGTTAATTAAGGATGCAATTGAGGATAAAGGTATTAATTTGGGGTTAATTGGTATTTTTGGCATTTTGGTGGCCAATTGTGTAGAGAAGCATTTAATTCAAGGTTAATTTGGAAGATTGAATTAATTGGTAGCTTGAATTAAGAAAAAGAGTTAGTGGAGGGGTCTTACTATAACATGCATAAAGGTTTGTGCTTTTGTTTGACATGCAATTTTACAAAGGACTAAAGAGGGGATTGTTAAGTTAGTATAAAAGGCTTGAGTTAGTGGAATTTGTAGGTGTCTTGTGTTAGTGAAAATCGGCAGTGAAGAGTGGAGAAAACCAGAAATAGATCACCTTCTTCTTCATTTTGATTTCCAATGTTTTATCTTAAATGCATTGAGGATGATGTTTGTTGGTTAAGCAAGAGTAAAATGCAGTAAATTAAGGTAATCAAACTCTTAATTTTAACGCTCCATCATCTTCATCTTCTTCTTCTTTATCAAGTTAACTTAGAACAGTGTAATTGCTAGAAATTAAATGATAATGGTGATGGAATTATGAAGGAGAAGAGGAAGGAAGAAGGAACAAAGGAAAAGGAATTGATAGAGGTTGAAGACCTTGGGTTTATCAGCTAAGGTATGGGAATTTAGGCCATTCATATTGCATGTAAAAATGGATTACTGGAAGTGAATAGAATTTACAGAATTGAATTTACGTTTTTTCTGGAAGTTTATCGTTGAAAGGTTGAAGAAGACAGACTTACCGAGTCGTGAATGACTTCACGAGTCGTGAACATCAGTTCGACTCGTGAAGCTCTTCACGAGTCGTGAAGTCGAGTCTTTCTTCTTCACTCGTGAGCTTCTTCACGAGTCGTGAAGTTCAGCTTTTCTTCCTCACTCGTGAGCCACTTCACGAGTCGTGAAGTATAGTTCCTTCTCCACTCGTGAACCCCTTCACGAGTCGTGAGAATCACCTTATTTGCTTCACTCGTGAATCCCTTCACGAGTCGAACTCCTCTTCACGACTGAATGACCTGTCTTGAATGTTTTGCTCATAAGTTGAGTTATAGAACAGAAAATTGAGTGATTCTTTTTGCATTGAAAAATAGACTTCCATACCTATATTTCACATGAAGAAACCTAAGCTTAAATCTGTCTCTATGTACATGTAATCTATAGTTGAATCCGGACTAGTTTTCTAGACTACTCTATGTAACAGAAATGGCTAGTATGAACAGAATTGTTGCTACACTTGATAATATGATTCTTTAATTGATTAAGACAGCTATTTGCTTATGTGATAGAAAGTTAAATGAATAATGCATGTAATATGACTGTCAATGAAGGAATTGTATGCATACACATGCGTTCATTTGTGAATATGAATAAAGACTAGAAAGGAATTATCGAACCCATACATGTAAATCTTATGACATGTAAGTGCACCTTTTTATATGCACTTGTGATATGAAAAAGAGAATAATAGCATGACCTTGGCATGTGTATATGCCATATGAAAACATGTTGATATTCTGTATAGCACATGACTTGAATGATGATAAAGGAATATATATATATATGTGTTGGAAACATACTCATAAGAATAAATCGACTATATGCGAATGTACCCACAGGTATGTACATTTATGATTATGTATATGAGTATATGAGCATGTAATTGCCTATGAGATAGAAGATGAATTAGCATGACTATGAACATGTGAAATGCTTAATGAGGGCATGATCAAGTCTATGATATGATGATTATATGTCATGCTTTTATGATATGATGCAAATGATATAGTCATACAGATATAGATGAGCCAGATATATATATCTTGGCATATGAAATGTGCATGTATCTGATTATGCACCAGAGAATTCACAGGTTGATAAGACTATGCATATGTGCAAACGGTATACTACGAATACAGTATTAAAATGTGAATTGAACACGAATATAGTTCCGCCTGCGATAGAGTTTTAGATGTGGATAGATAGGCGCCTATAGGGAAATTGCAGCTGCCATAGTTGGCCCATTTGGGTCCATAGTATGTGATCCCGTTTGGATCATGATCAGCCCCGTTTGGGTTGATAGGCTACCCCGTTTGGGTATGCTTGACCGGTCCATAGTACAGTTGGCCCCGTTTGGTCTATAGATTTGATATCTTCGGATATCCCTCATTTGATACCATTGTGTATCCATAGTTCCCGCATCCACTGATAAAGCTAAGGCAGGCTAAACGTTATTCATAGTAATGATCAAAAGTAAACAATTAAAGTTATTTTGGCTAAAGATTGATATGTGGCTTATATTGTTGGTTTACCACAGGAATTATGCTTCAATTGAATATGTTCACATGGAATATTGCCATCTATATGAATTATGAAAAAGAAATATGTGTTTCTCTCTCTTGGGTACAATGCTTATGTACATGAGAATATGCTTATGCTTTAAAGTATATGTTATTGTTGCCATGTTATGTTGGACATGTTGATTATAGTATATGAACATATTGTATATGTATGTTTTGATGGCCTTGTGTATGGCCATCCATCTGTAGATATTCCCCACTAAGCTTTATAGCTTAGCACGGGTTATTTATCCGTGTAGGTACCTTCTAGAAAGACTTTTGCTCAGGGACGTTCTCTGCATCAGGAAGGGCCAACCATCGACTTATAACCTTGATGTAGGATATTTTGTAATACAGCTATCATTTGTTTTGTATAATGGCCAGTCATATTTTGATATGTATATAACGTATGTGGGATAATGTAACTCACTAGTAGTAAAGCTACGAAAGAACATGTGTGCATGTGATATGCATGAAGTAATATCCATATAGTTAGTATGCATGATACTAAGCATGAAATGAAAAACAGGAATAGACAGGTGGCACAAATAATAGTATATGAAATCGTATGGCATGATTAATGGCTAAGTGATGGTTAATTGAACATGTAGTATGAGCATGATTAATAAGTATTCATGATACATGTGAATATAGGGTATTTGCATGAGGGGTGCTACAAAAGTACTGGATTGTATTTAATCAGTAAATTGTTGTGACTGTAATTATGTGTTTTGTCAGGAAGTGATTTTGAATGGATATGTTTGATATGTGAATGAATGTTTGAAATATATATTTATATCTATTATAAATTGTTGTGCCTTTGAGAGGATGTGGCTTGTCTGTTTTTCAGGAGGCTAGTAAGTATATAGCTATTATCCTATCGAATTTTAAAAAAAAAGTTAATCTTCGGCTTACCATTTAATTCCGTATTAGAAAGGCTGTTACAGTAAGGGTGTTATACCTTCTCCGTTGTCTTTGCATTCTATACTATGTATAGTGAGTAGTCTTTTAGTTATTTGGGGATCTTCGAATCCCCATACGTATGTAAAAGAATGAGGTTTATCTTATTAAATATAATTTCAGATGTTACTTTTCCCTTATGAAGATCTTGATATTGATGTTTATGCAAGTTTCTAGCTTTTATCTTATTCCAGTTAATGGATTTATGCTTGTTTGATGTAGATATCATGTATGCTCTATTTTTACATTCATTTACTCTATATTTTATGGCGATTCAGAAATAGGGGTTGTTAGCTCTGGAGTTGATGCATTATAGATCTTGAAATAAAGAGAAAAGTGAATGAGTATTAGATTGGTTGGCTCCGAAATGGGAAACAAATTTATATCTAGGATTTATTAGATTCATGCTTAAGCTAGCTACAGGATTAGCTCTATAATGGGAAATCGGGCAATTATAATTGCTAGCTCTGAAATAGGAATTTAGGTTTAGTTAGGTCATCCACATTTGAAATATATAAATTTTATGTTAAAATGATTCTTACATTGGGTATAGGGAGCGTTTAATTCCTAAAAAAAATTTTTAGTCATTGTTTTTATCTAAACTTTCATCCTCTATTTTATCGTACTTGCTTGTTTTACATTTTAAATTCAAATCGCTTAAATTTTATTTGTTAAAATTTGACTAATATAGCTCTCACCAATATACACTTGAGCAAATCAATAACACTTAGTGTAATTAATCAAGTTAAGTTGCATAAACCAGTCCCTAGGGTTTGATTATCTTTGGAGTCTTAAACTATCTCTATTATATTACTTGTCGATTTAGTGCATTTACTAAGATCATGAACAACAAGTATGATCTATTCGCTTTGAGCATGATTTTATGCATATATTTTTCTCCTTAAACACATCATAAAAAAACTTTTTGTATATTTTGTTTTACATATAGCCTCAAAGGTACTTAGAAGGTGGACTTTGCATCTTTGGCCTAACTTAACTAAAATTGACAAATTCTTTTTGTTTCCATGTGTAGCACACTAATTACATAACCAATTTTTTAAGGATCACTACCTCCCTAGTGCATTTGAGATGACCCTTGAAGCACTATCCTTTTGCTAGTTTGAGGGAGTATTTTTGTTAAAATAACTTATACCTTAATTTCAATTCATCTTGCCAAGCAATGCACAAAGTTTTGTCATAATTGCTTCTTGTTAATGTGCTTTCAATAAAAAAATTTCACTTAGTCCCGACAATTCTCATCTGTGAATGGGTTTTTATCTCAATTTGAGAAGTTTATGTTTAATTCAAAATATGAGCTAAGCAAGTGATAGTCATATCTTACCTATGTTTGCTAAATTACATAAAAGCCTTAGCTATACCATATAATTTGTAAAGATTAAGCACTTCGGGCCCATTTTAAAAATAATAAAAAAAATATTTGCAATTGAGGGGATTGGGTAAAACTCGGTAAAAATACTAAGGACTATCTAATTACCCATCAATATGACCCTGGGATAAGATAAAATCTAGAAAATGATTCAAGCAGTCCATTCTTTTTATAGCTATCCAAATAACTTTCTTCCACCTAGATTTCATTGCCACTTACTAACCCATTAAGCCTTTATTTCAAGCATGCTTAATGTGTGCTCATTTTATTGCTACAAATATTAAAATGACCCTTAACCCAAAATGATTTTAACTTCCCTTTAAGAATATGACAACTATAACAAAGCTAAATTCATATTTTGAAAGGCAGGGAAGACTAATTTTTATCCACCCTTTGTATCAACTACTGTTTAAGGAGCTTGTAATATGAAATTAAGTTTATGAAGTAAGCCTACAAAACAAGAGAAAAGAGAAGGAAAAAGCCCTTGTAAATAACATCACAACAAGGACAACAAAAAAAGGATACGGAGAGCTTGATCTATTACCCTCGAACAATCATAAATTAAAATATCCAAGACCAAATGTGAAAGTTCTTTGATAGCAGGCAAATGGGCAAAGAATAGTCCTCTCGATAATTAAGAAAAATTAGTGGTCTTTTTACTTTATCACCTGACTTATCTTTTATGGTCACTCACCTAAGCTTAACATTACAACCAATGTAAGACCTCTTGATTCTGGATTTGGTCTTATCTAACCTGGCGGAGATGACATTTTAAAAAGATTTGGTACATAAGAAAAGGCATATAGTGTGATAAGCCACGAATGCATTTATGCATTCAAGTAAAATCCCATCCATAGCTTTGCATCATGAATTTTCTTTTAAAAGAAAAATTCTACTTTGGCCTTCAGCACACTCATACAAAGAAACAACTTAGTTTGCATTATGCTTATGTGTGGGTTCAACAAACCTTGGTATTAGCATGTCTATACTCTTATTTCTTTATTAATAATGTTAATTTTTTTAATAAGATTCAACTAATTTAGAATGTGGTCTATTCAACTTATTCAAGGACAAGTAAAATTCAAGTTTACAGTATTTGATGAGATGCAATTACTTTAAATTTTGGACACATCTTGGCAAATAACTTTTTACATACACCACATTTGGCACTCATTGCACATAACTCACATACATAATTATGCATACACACATGAAGTTTACACATATATAATTTCCATCACATACTCACATGAGTAATTCTTGCAAGGAAAAAATGCAAATGGATTTGATTCGTCAAAGCTAATCGAAAGATAATTTCAAGCAATCAGATAAGGATAAAATTCTTATGGAAGAAGCCACACAAAATCATAAAAAAGGAGTATTCCAAAAAAATAAGGTCGTGTATGCACACCAAGCTAGGGGCAATTACAAGAGGGTGACCATCTTACTCAAAAATAAAATTCCCATTAAGTACATTTCATTTATGGAGCTAGACTGTCAATGCATATCCTTACTAAGGGTAATCATAGGGTGACTTTTTGTATCCTTAAAGGGAAATATTCTACCCTATTGATCTAGTTTTAGATATTGTACATAACTGGACAATCAAATCAAAATGGAGTAGTACTTAAGACTTGACATTTGGTTGTATGTACTAATGTAGCCATAAGATTGATTTGTGCCTTGACATTCCTTCCACTGTAGGAGGTAAATAACCAAGCAACTTGGTACAAATTTCAGCTACCACTACATATTTATGCTACCCTTATCAAAAAGTAGGAAATTTTTTCAACTCGCATTCATCTTAACCCAATACCTCTTTAGGGGCACATCAAATGATCAGCCAAAAGTTAACATCTTGAGAAGCTAGCGGTAACTACCGGACAAGAGACTCATTACCTCAAAAGGTACATGTTTTAATCATTCAAATATTTACTATCTCAAATAATACGCATTTGAAACCCTAGTTTTACATACCGATAAGCTGGCTTTAATCAAAGATTTAACCAACGGTTAACATGTCAACAAACTGAACGTAACTACCCAACTAGAGGTTCACTACCTCAAATGGTACACATCTTAAATCTTTATTCTTGCATGCTAATAAGCTGACCATAATTAGAGATTCCACCAAAGGTTAACATGCCAATAAACTAACAGTAACTAATTGATTAGAGATTCGCTGCTATAGCCTAGATCAGGGTAACTCAATTATGAGAATATAATATATTTCAAATGAAAAGCATGAATCTCAAAGCTCTGACCTTGATTTCCATATTTTCATAAGTGTTTTTGTCATTTTCCAACTTATCTCTTTTAAAAGTTTTGAAAAAACAGCAAAACTTTGATTTTAGCAACTAACAACGACAAATGGATGCCTACCATAAGAAATATGGCCATCTATAGTTGTCTCCCCTTCAGTTCATTTTAGATTATAGGCATTTTTATAATTTTTAGGTGAATCATGTTAATGATGCTAGATTATAGGCATTTTTATAATTTTTAGGTGAATCATGTTAAGGATGCCCTTTTTTCAATGACAAACTCTCGTTTATGGGGTTATTTCAAAGTTTCTCACATTTTTCCACTTTTGAAAACCAATAATAAGGGTTAGATTTATTCACTCAAGATTTAAAGGGATTAATCTTTCCTATTTTAGAGAATTAAAGTTAGATTTTGCCGCCAACTCTTTTCTAGATATAAAAAATAAAATTAGGGTTTTTAAAAGGAAGAGGGGGGAACCTCAAAATTTTGGGAAAAAGATAGGCTTTTAAAAGAGAGAAAATAATTCCGTTTTCTTTAAATTGTAGTCAAATGCAATCATTCACACTAAAAAATAAATTCCTTGTTTGTTATTGAACATGAAAATTAAGGATCGAAGTGGCTATTAGGACTTCTAATTTCATAAAATTGAGAACATTTTGAGGGTAATATTCTAACTCTCAAACTTTCTCTCTCTAGTTCATATTATACTCATATAAATATGTTCATTATTGAATGATACTATAATATATGATTTTGCATTTATTTTTGTTCAATTTGCAGCATTCTTGAGATGTTATGTTTTGCCATGATGACTTAAGACTCTTTAATACATTAGAATAACATGTTAGTATTTATTTTTCAACATTAATGCATATTCAATTTCTTAAGTTAAAATTCTATTTTTTAAGGTTATCTATTGTTCTTGTTTGAATTAAAGGCATGTTTTAGGTGTTATACTTAGATTTGGTATGCATTAGGGTCTTAAAATTGCATACTTGGGGTTTAGTTGAGTTTTCCTGGCATTTAGTTTAAATTTTGATATTTGTGTACTTCTTTTGAGTGATAGACGGGAAGAAAGCATCACAAATAGTTATTTATTAGAGCGACGGATAGGACATCATGATGCTTTCTCCTTGTCTCTTCCCTCATCTTGCCTGCGACGTCCGTGGTCTCCACAGATGAATGTGGCTTTTTTTCCTCTTACATTAATATATTTTAATGCTTTTCATTTTAACTTAAGCTATTTTTTATATTTATTATTTAGATTCACTTTCGTACCTTTGTGAGTGTAGTTTTTTATTTGTATTCATGTCTTTATATTTTAGCATGACTATTTTATTTATTATTTTATTATTTACTTTCTTTTACAGTGCTAATTAATTTAATTTTCTTTTATATTTTATGAGCAAATTATTTTGTGCATTTTTGGAATTATTGAAAGATGATTATGCTTTGGAAGTCATGCCCCGTTTGATTTTTTTGTTCTCTCTCTTTCTTAGTTCATATTTAAGCCATTTTATTTACATTGCTTTATTTATTTAATTTTAACATTTTCTTCATTTTTTGAAGTATTTCTTTTTGGGAATGTAACATCTAGTAAACAATGAGTTTTTGAGCATGGTAATTCCTATAGATCATTAAATATTTTATATTTAAATTAACTTGTATTTCTATTAACAAAATGGACCAATGTCCAATTTTTACCCCAAAAGCACAAAATAATAAAAAGAGTATTTTTTTTCAATTCATAATCACTCATCCCATGTTTTTTATTAAAAACCAACAAAAGTTTAGAATCTTGTTTGTGAAAATCATATATAAGGGAGCCAATGTTCCCAAACTTAACTAACTCCCCAATTTATGTATGCTATTAAATTTGTATGTTTATTCTTTTATACGGGATGATATGCTTATGTAATAATTTAAGTAGGACTTTTTTATTTTATTTATTACATTCTTTGGTTGCTTAAAGTGTTTATTTAAGTTTATCGCAATGCATTGTGTGAGAAGGGAGATAATAGACTAGTAATAAAAAATTTAATTGTAAGAAACACCTAACCAGTATGCAAAATAAGAGTGATGTCCCGAACACCACTCTTTGTTTAGGCATAAAAAAGGATTAAAAATAATTTTTCAACGTTCTGTTAGGTGGGAACTCTAAGATACGTACCTCTTTAAGCCCACCTTAGATGCCTTTGTAGGTTGACCATCGATAATAGATTGGACCTAAAAACCTTTTAATTGTTATATGGCCAACTTATGCGATATAACAAGCCTTAATTCAATCTTAGGCCTTAAAAGAGGGTATCTGAGAACCAACCTAGACATTTTAGCAAGCTCTAATGCATATCACATTGGCGACTCCATTAGGGACTAAAGAGACCTTGCTCTTAAAAATATTTTTGTTAAGTTACTTATAATTAAGTTTCTCTCAGTAATCCTATCTTCCTTCAAAAGTGTATCTTATGCATACATGTTAGAGCTTTAGAATTAAGCTAGGCATCACTATTTTAACCCTGGTGCTATCCTAAAGTATGCCCTATGTTCACTCAATATAGGGAGGTGTCAAGGAGAACCATCATTCCAAGACTCGTACCAAATGGTATATAAAATGGTGGCCTATCGATCGTTATGCTTGTGAAAAGCTAAACCTATTGGTAGGAACCATGCTTGGGTAGCCCTAAAGTCTCATCGCCTTGACTCAAACCAATGAAATGATCATAGCTACTTCCCTTAGGTTATATAACCATAACAACTTTTGTTTGCTATATGGGCCCTTTTATATAAACCAAACTCAAACAAAACAGGAGGCTACCAATCAAAGGTTTTGATGCCTTGGTAGGCCTAACCCAATCTATATGTGTTAGTCAAAATATATAACTGTAAAAAATCCATATGCTTGCACTATCAATTAAGAGGTTACGTTGTTAATTTTTTGCCACATACCATATGCATCTATTAGGTACCCTATTGACCTATGGGCTAAGCCCATCTAGGAAAGAGACTGCATGACCTTTAGTGTAAGAGCAACAAGGTTAGAAGGTTTTGTCTATATATGTATATGATTATGATTAACATCAAGTGAAAGTAATTATTGCATTCATGCATCATGTATATACCATGCTCATGCATCGCTCTTATGCATCATTCCTAATTTTGATTATTGTAGCCATCACAGCTTTATTTGGGTGGTCTAAAGGCTCAGATGCTCGCTTTGTCCAAAGATCTATGTTTAAGTTACCAGGCTTGAGGTAAGAATAAAGTTTGGGTTGGAATTAAAGGTTAGTTTAGAGTTGAGTTTAAGCAATTTTTTAAAAACCAATCAAGAAATAGAATCAAGAATCGATGACAAGCAACTAAATGAGATAGAAAGAGTTATGGATGGGGCAAAAAGGCTCACATCCATAAGGAAGAGTTAGCTACTTCTTTTCTATGCCCTTTACTGACACGAGATGAACTAGATCAAAGGCTAAATAGGAGGTTTTAGGAGTTTAAAGAAAGGATGATGGCCTTGGGGATGCTATCACAATAGATGCTACTATGCCTCAAGATCCACTAAAGAGGTACAAGAGTTATGAGCTAAGGAATGATTATATCAAAGAGGAGGATAAAGAATATGATCCTCCTATGATGAATATGAAGAATAGAGGTCCTAGTGCTGAAGATGTGGCCTTTATGAAAATTAAGGAGAAGTTTGAAGCAATGTCTAGGTTGTTGTCTGCTGAAAGAGGAAAAAACCTTAAAGATAGGGATTTAGATGGAGATGAGGTGCTACCCTAAAGGTTTAAGATGCTAGATTTTCCTAGATTTGATGGTAATTTTGATTCTTTTACATATGTCAAGCAATGCGACCTAATCTTTAAAGGGACCACCTTGACCAAAAATAAAAGTTAGAATATTTCTTTTTTAGCTTATTAGGCTCAGCGATAGACTGGTATCATGGGTTGGATAGACAAACCAAAGAGGATTGTGACTTGCTAATTGAAGAGTTCCTTAAGTAGTACAATTGTAGTATAAGGATGAAGGTCACTCTGAGAGATCATAAATTGTTCGAACAAAAGCATGATTAGTCCTTTCATGAGTATTTCATAAGGTAGGGGAATCGAGTAATAGAGATTAATAGAAAGCCTTATACAACTGATTAGATTAGGTTTTTTATTTGAAATGTATATCCCTACCTAAGGGATGACATGAAAATGAAGGGATTGAAGGACTGCGAGTAAGGATACAGCCATTGAAGTCAAAGGTCATTATTTGTCCAAAAGGGCTAATAATGAAGGTGCAAGAAAGAACTTTGGCAACAATAAGATAGCTGAAAGTAGCAATGGGGCAAACAAAAGTGGTAAGATAACTAATGTCTCTACAAGAAAGGTTCACTAGAGGCATTATTCCAACCATGGTAAGTCATTATCTTTGGTTTTAGATCAAATTTGCAAGGAAGGGAAGTTTTAGCCATTACTATCGATACCTACTAAGAGTCAGGGGATGCCTCACCATAGGAAGGATTAATATTGTTCTAACCATCAACATTTAGGTCATCTATTGATTATTACCACAGCTTGAGGAATAAGATTTAGGATTTGATAGATAGGCAATAGATTTAGATCCTAAAAAAGATAAAAAAAGAAAAAGAAGGAAGGGATAATGGTGTGCTACCTCCTGTGTTTATGATATGACCTATTATACTTGAGTGATATGTGATGAGAAACCTATATGGGAATAAGTACATGGCCATTACTCATTACACCCCTAAAGTAACAAAGCTAAGTGATGAAAATCAGCCATTTTCAAGTGAAAGTAATTATTGCACTCATGCATCATTTATATACCATGCTCATGCATCACTCTCATGCATCATTCCTAATTTTGATTGTTATAGCAATCACAGGTTTATTTTGGTGGTCTAGAGGGTAAGATGCTCGCTTTGTTTGAAAATCTATGTTTAAGTTACCAGGTTTGAGGTAAGAATAAAGTTTAGGGTTAGAATCAAAGGTTAGTTTAGAGTTAAGTCTAAGCTAATTTTTAAATACCAATCAAGAAATAGAATCAAGAATGGATGACAAACAACTAAATGAAACAGAGATAACTAAAGGAAGAGTTAACTAAAGGAACAGTTAACTACTTATTTTTTGAGCCCTTTAATGACACGAGATGAACTAGATCAAAGGCTAAATAAGAGGTTTGAGGAGTTTAAAGAAAGGATGATGGCCATGATTGGTGGACTGGTCGCTTCTTCAGCACCAAACACTATAACTCAACGTACAACACCTGCTCATGAGTTAGAAAAGCCAAGGTTTATTGGGGATGCTATCACAATAGATGCTACTATGCCTCAAGATCCACTAAAGAGGCAAAAGAGTTATAAGCTTAGGAATGATTATATCAAAGAGAAGGATAAAGACTATGATCCTGCTATGATGAATCTTAAGAATAGTGGTCCTAGTGCTAAAGATATGGCCTTTAAGAAAATTGAGGAGAAGTTTAAAGCAATGTCTAGGTTGTTGTCTGCTGAAAGAGGAAAAAACCTTAAAGATAGGGACTTAGATGGAGATGAGCTGCTACCCTAAAGGTTCAAGATGCTAGATTTGCCTAGATTTGATGGTAATTCTGATTCTTTTATATGTGTCTAGCAATGCAACCTAATCATGTATGGGATCACATAGACAAAAGAAAATTAGAATATTTGTCTTTTAGCTTAATAGGCTCGGCGATAGACTGGTATCATGGGTTGGATAGACATACCAAGGAGGATTGTGACTTGCTAATTGAAGAGTTCCTCAAGTAGTACAATTGTAGCATAAGGATGAAGGTCACTCTGAAAGATCTTAAATTGCTCGAACAAAATCATGATGAGTCCTTTCATGAGTATTTCATAAGGTAGGGTAATCGAGTAATAAAGATTAATAGAAAGCCTAATACAGCTGATTAGATTAGGCTTTTTATTTGAAATGTATATCCCTACCTAAATGATGACATGAAAATGAAGGGATTGATGGACTGGGAGTAAGGATATAGCTATAAAAGCCAAGGGTCATTATTTGTCCAGAAGGGCTAATAATGAAGGTGCAAGAAAGAACTTTGGCAATAATAAGATAGCTGAAAGTAGCAATGGGGCGAACAAGAGTGGTAAGATAACTAATGTCTCTGCATGAAAGGTTAACTAGAGGCATTATTCCAACCTTGGTAAGTAATTATCTTGGGTTTTAGATTAAATGTGCAAGGAAGGGAAGTTATAGCCATTGCTATCGATACCTGCTAAGAGTCAGGGGATGTCTCACCATAGGAAGGATTAATATTGTGTTAACCATCAACATATAGGTTATCTATTGATTATTACCACACCTTGAGGAATAAGATTTAGGATCTGATAGATAGGCAATAGATTTAGATCCTAAAAAAGATAGAAAAGAAAAAGAAGGAAGGGTATAATGTTGTGCTACCTCCAGTGTTTATGATAGGCCCTATTATACTTCAGTGATATGTGATGAGAAACCTATATGGGAATAAGTATGTGGCCATTACTCATTACACCCCCAAAGTAACAAAGCTAAGTGGAGAAAATCAACCATTTTCAATGATTGATTATTAGGATTCCCCCACCAAGACTGAGGATGTAAGGCCAATAGAACCTGCTGATATCTTGAGTGAGCCAATGAATGTGAAAAATGTCAGGGAGGAAAAACTGAAGGCGGTCACTATAAAAGGATAGGTGGCACCTAAAATTGAGAAGAAACCAGTTCCTACTTTAGTGCCCACAAAAAAAAAAGAGATTGAGGAGAATCAGAGAATAAATTAGTTGAAGAAGACGCAGTCCTAAATTTCCATTTAGGATTTATTAAGTCAATCTCCATCACACAAGTAGAAATTGGTGGAAGTCATTAGCGACTCTACTATTGCTACTACTATTTCACCGTTAGAACTATTAGATCGAGTCAAGAGAGGAATGGGGGAAAATGTTATGTATTCTAATGCTAATATGCTTGCATAAGCTAGAAACCCCAATCGTCCTCTTTACAATAAAGCATAGGTGAATGGTAAGCATACAACATGTATGATGGTAGATAATGGGTCCTCGATATATTTGTATCCTTTGGTTGTAATTGCTGCTTTTTGGCTAAATAAAAGCATGTTGAATAAGTTGAAAATTACCATTTTTTCTTATGATAATTCGAAGTGGCAAACTACTGGACTTTCAAAGATGTATTGAAGATAGGGCTAATTGGGTTTAAATATGAGTTTGTTGTATTACTTATACCTGCCAACCTTTTCATACTGCTCGGAAGACTATAGTTGTACAAGTTAGGGGGAGTGCCTATTATGCTGCATCAAATGATTAAGATACCTCATGATGGTCAAGTGGTCACCATTAATGGTATAAGAGAGAATCAAGTATCTATGCCAGAAATAGGCAAGCAACTTTTTAGTTTGGCTCTATATATCTATGATTAGTGATGAAGAAAGCGAAGGTAGTTTTGCTGATAGCCTATAAGTAATCAACATGCTAAAAAAGATGCACTTCTTACTTGGAGTTGATTTTAGAAAGAATTCATAAGGGCCTCAAAATGCTATAACCTCCAAGAGGTAGAAGAACAAGATGGGGTTAGACTACACTAGTCCCAAACTAAAGGATAAAAGGAAGGAAGCAACAAAGGAGATCCCTCACATTTCCAAGAGCTTTATCCTAGCTTTAGGGGTATGCCTTTATTGTGGAGAAAATGAGCCTCGGTTGGTGGGAGACAAGGTGGTGTATGGTTTTAAGCTATCTAATGATGTCTTTAATTAGGAGCGAAAGATTATCAAGCCATTTAGATGTTTCTTAAATGAAGAGATTCTTCTACATCACGCAGCATGGGACAAGGAAGTGTTTGAAGAGATTATGATTAAAATTTACTCGTTGTTCAAAGGAGTGTCAAAGAGAAGGTTGAAGATTAAGCTCCACCCAACCCAAACCTAGAAGCTTGAGAGGCATTTGCTGCTTCCAAGATTGAAGAAAATGATACTTTTATTGACATTATTTATGTTCCAAAAATTTTTGATAAGAATAATGATTTCTCTTTTGATTAAATTAATAAGATAAACAATTTTTCTTACTTGTGTGATGTTTCTCCTAATTTCAATATGCATAATCATGATCATAAAACATTAATATTCAAAATTATCTCGACAAACATATGTTCATTTAATTTGAAAACCAAAAGAAAACCCAAAAGATCTTATTAGCATAAGATATGACAAGAATAGATCGAGAGATAGCTGAACATGCCATCCCAATTTATCCGAGGTACAAGCTAGTCAAGTAAAATCTTACCAAACTTAGGCCAAAATAAGCTACAAAGGTTAAGGATTAAACTAGGAATTAGATAGATACCAAATTCCTCGTAGTGGACCAATACCCAACATGGTTAGCAAATGTTGTCCCTATAGGAAAAAAGGATGGAAAGGTTAGAGTTTGTGTGGACTATAAAGATTTGATCAAAGCTTGCCCAAAGAATAACTTCCCCTTACCTCACATAGATATCATAGTAGATGGTGCAGTTGCCTATAATATGTAAGGCTTTTATGGATAGGTTTGCCAAGTATTATTATATTTTGAACAAGATTGTTGATATGATTAAAATAGCCTTTATCACTGAGTGGGGTACCTACGTGAATTAGGTTATACCTTTAAGACTTAAGATGTGACACCCTATGCTCGAACTTAGGTTTGAACACTAGTGTGCCATTGTTATTAATATTGCATGGTTAATTCGCATCTATTAGTTCTTTATTAATGATGATTTATAGTTTTAAATTAGCATTAAGTTCTCAATTTAAGTATAGTGTCAAATGTTACTATTCATTTGGTAAACATTTGGGTAGCATAATGGCTATAAAATGATGCTTCCTAAACCTGCAAAGTATCAAATTATACTCCCAATAATCATCCTACACCTCCAATACCACAACAGCAATCCAAACTAAGTATAATGTTATTATCAACTCACAATCTATGATAACAACATTTGTCACATAAGAATAAAATAAGTATCATGTTAATATACATAACTATATGTTTATTATTGTTTAAGAATTGTAACATATCATATTACATAATCCAAAATGGCTTATGCATTAGGCCTATAAGTTTTACACGGTCTTCCAAGTCGCATATGTAAAAGCTATTTGAACTTTTCCTCTTCTTGTCATCGATTACTTATACCCTGCACACAGTCAAACAAAACCATATGCTAAGCAATGAAGCTGCCTAATGGTGAATACACTATCCGAAATTTCATTTATACAAATAATTATTTTACAAAATTACGAGTTTGCCATTATTTAATATTTATTATCTTTTATCCTCTAATTAAACCTTAAATCTCTTAATATTCCATTTATTCCTTAATAACACTTACCATTGCCTTTTTCTCACTTATTTTTCAACTAAGATGGTAAATTACAATTTAATCTCAAAACTTCCACTTTAGTATATTTTAAGTTATTTCTACACTAATTTTACCCCTTTCACTTTCTTTTAATATTTATTCATTGGTAATCCCAAAATTTACATTTTGATCCCCATATTTTCTCATAAAGCAGTATATTATAGTTTGGCCCTTAAACTTTTTTATTATATATGTTTTTACCCCCTTTTACCTATTTACCTTTTTAACAACATTTTCTATATAAATTTAATGTTTTACCCCTAGTTTTTTATGTAATTAAAATTTTACACCTTATTAATTTCTTAATAACATTTTTCACTCTATTCACTATTTTATCTCACATTTGACATCTTTTTATGTCTAATTTACCATTTAGTGCTTATTTTCTTATGAAATTATAATTTTTCCCTAGTGGTGCCTAGTGGAAACCCTTAAATCGGATATGTAAGATGGGAATTCCAAAAGTCCTAAATGAACAAAAGTGGCCTATTGGAGTGATGAAATCCTCAATTGTGAATCCAATATGGGTTAAGAGATCACTTGGGGTGATCAACTCCTCAGTTATGAATCTAATACGGGTTGACGGATCACTTAGGGTGATCAACTCCTCAACTATAAATCTAATATGTATTGAAGGATCACTTTGGGTATTTAACTCCTTAACTATAATTCTAGTACATGCATTAATCCAAATCACACATTACTCTACCACGATATTTATTTTATGGCTAGTTATTATGTTCTAAAATCCTAGATTATTCATTGTGCACTAAGGCAAATATTTTATTTCACTTTATGTCATGTATTTACATTAATTTCCATGCATTCCAAATTATGCCAACATTCTTATTTGCTCATTTCTCATCCATTCACACTCATCCATATGTATTCTTAATAACTATAGATAATAACATTAAAACTTGATAAAAACATGCCATTTTCACCATGTGTACCAATCGACCATGTAATGTACATAAGCATACATCTTGATTCCTCATGCATTATCATGTCCTACATGCTTTTATGACCATTCAAGCCTTTACACATTGATGCATACTCAATTTAAACTAATAGTTGTTTTACACCTATGTTAAAATTATTATATACATTTCTAGTACATTATGTCTAAATTAAATCTTGAGTTCTAACCAATCATTCTAGGTTTATTAATCATTATAATAATTATTTAATGCCAAATATTCAATTAATAATCAAATTATCACATGATATGCCTTAGGTTACAATTCGGCCTTGACATGGTCATGAACATACACCATGATTTTTCATACATTATCATGCTCATGTGTTCCTTTGATCATTTTAAATCTTCATATAAAAGTACATATTTAAATTATACCTATAATAATTTAATATATAAATAGTCACCATTATGTCTAATTTATTCACATTATGTACATATATAATTTAAGGTTTCAATTGCTCATTTTAGGTTTCTTTATCTTCATGGTATCAAATTTATGCCTAATCTTCCATTAATTACTCGAATATCACATACTAACCCCAGATGTACAATTCGGTTACATTAGGTTCCTCTAATTTTTGGTTGCTTCCTTCATTAATTCTTACTCATTACATGTTAATTCATCATTGTATGCATATATCTCAAATTATTTCACAATTATACCTATTGTTCCATACTCACTTGATGTAAATTTAGGAAAAACTTAAAAGAAACAAATGAAATTGAGTGTAGGTTTGCATCCACTAACCTCAAAATGACTTGAAGTCGCTTTTTGTTCTTCCCCTCAGCTTTAATTTCTTCATTACGTCGAATTAAGTTAGGTAGAAATGGCAATTTTTTATCAGTAATTTAAACATATAAATAATCATAAATAATTTTACTAATGATACTCTATAATTCTATATTAAAATCCCTAATTAATTCAAACAAAATCTCATGATTTTACCTATATAGGTCAAGTTTCTCTTGCGAGAAATCCATACTTTCCAAGCACTTTTTTGCATCCACCTTATAGTTATATTGAAGAGGATGATCTCCAGTATGTTTAGGTAAAATTTGACCCAAAACTATGGTGGAATTTAGGAGGAGATAGAAGAAAAATGGGGTAGATAAGTAAAGAAATGGGTTCAATTTTGATAAAGGAAGAGGGAAAAAGTTACTGCATTTTTGGGTGGTTTATAGAGAATTCTAAACCTCTCCATTTTGTCTTCTAGCGCACCAAATTAAGGGCCAAGATTCACTTATTTACTATTTGATCTAATGGCTTTTTTAAGCCATTTGCCACCTTTTCATGCATTTCAACAATTCTTATACACAATAAATGGATGCAAATGATCATAATCCAATTTCTAATGATATTTATATCCTTGAAAAACTATAAAAATTACATTTAACCCCTGTAACTAAATTAATCTCCATTTTTTACAATTTTTTAGAATCTAATGTTCCCCTTATCAGAATTCCCTAAAATCTTGGCTCGCATGCAAAAACATATACAGTAAGGTTTGTCTAAAATTTTACTTCATTATGATATTATTTCGATACTTTTCCATCTCAAAAGGAAAAATCTATCAATTTAAAATCCAAATATCGAAAATTGTCAGAATTTTTTTTTTGCTTTTAATAGCTTATTTAAGCTATTTCTAATGGGTTTGTGTAATCAGAATAATTTTTGAAGGTCTATGTAATATTTTAGAGCCTAGTAAAACTCATGGTCAACTTAAATAACAGTATCAAAAAAATTCTTCACTGCCTATTTTAGGGACCAATCTGAGCTTAATTTCCTTTTAAAACATACCACTAAACTATATTTAATTAACATTATCTCATCTCATAGTTAAATACCAAACTTCTTGGTAGGTCATATATCCTAGAATTTCCCTAGCTTATATACATTCAACTCCCGAGTTTTTATAAATTCTACTGTACTGATGCTAATATAATGACACCAATTACCATTCTAATTTTACTATTCATAGTTAAAAAATATTATTCATATCAGATGGAATTTTAGGGCATTACATAAGAATGTAGGCACCACCCATCAAATGATGGAAACTAGGATATTGATGACTTGATCAATAATAAGGTGAAGGTGTATATGGATGATATGATGGCCAAGTTGACTATTAAATAATGCCATTTTAAGGTATTAGAAATTTTTTTTAAAGGATTGATAAGTATAATCTTTGCCTCAATTAGAAGAAATACATATTTAGAGTTACTTTTGGTAAGCTTTTAGGACACTTAATAAGCCATAAAGGGATAGAGATAGATCCTAAAAAGGTGAATGCCATCAAGGAGATGCCTATATATCAGAAAGGGAATGAAATTAAAGGATTTATAGGTAATATCTAGTCCATAAGTAGGTTTATAGCCAAGTTGAATTCAATTTGTGAACTAATTTTCAAGTTGCATAGAAAGAATTAGATAGTGTTTTGGAATGAAGATTGTCAGAAGGCATTCGACTCTATTAAGGAATACATTTTACATCCACTGATGCTGAGACCACCACAAGTAGGTAAGCCTTTAATCTTGTATTTATCCTTAAAGGATAGTTTATTAGGAGCTATAATGGCTCAAAAAGATGACTTTGGAATTGAGTACATAGTTTACTATCTTAACAATAAATTCTTCCATATGAAGCTAAATACATAGAAGTTGAAAAGATTTGCAGAACAGTCATTTAGGCTTAGAAAAAGTTGAGGAAGTATTTCTATTTCTAAAAAGTATAAGCAATAGCTTAACAAAATCCTTTTAGGTATTTAACAGAAGCACCCTCACTCATATGGAAGATAGGCAAGTGATTAATACTTCTATAGGAGTTTAACATAAAATATATCACTAGAAATTCCATTAAATGAGGAGTTAGGAAACCTTTTTGCATCATGTGTTCTTGCCTTAATTGTCAATCCAATTGATTATTAATTAATTAATCATATTAAATAATTAAAGAATCAATTTTGGGCTTTAAATAAAGGGTAGGCCGAAACCCACACATTAAATCCTAAAGTGTGTTCATACAGAAACTAGTTTTGTGTCTATTAGACCATTTAGGCCTTTTGGAATGAGCCAAGCCACTCCAGCCCTTACAACCCATTAATAAAATTAATTGTAGTTTATAATATTTAATTTAAATCAGCACATTAGGCCTACCAGGTCATTCATTAATTTAAATCAAGTTCGTAAACATAATTAAGCCCATTTAGCGGTTTTAATGAATTCAAATTAATCCAATTAATTTAAGGCCCATTTTAATTAATCCAATTAATTAAAAAAACATTAATATATCAGATATATCATAGTTAGAAGATTAAAAATCGTTCTAAACAAGAACACACCAAGAACACCAATTTATCAAACTTTTCGATTAAACTAGTTTTCATGCAAAACTTTTTCGATTTTAATTTTATTTGATACTATGGCTTAATATCACATATTAAAAATATAAACTATCATCAAAATGATCTTAGAGTGGAGCAATAAAAATTTCCTTCTCACCGGGTTGTTGCAAACAACGGTATCCAAAATTGAACACCTCCAATTAGTAATCCACACTAAAGAAGGATTGAATGAACCAACATTGCAGGAACACAAGGGCTAGCCAAAATTATTTGATTCTAGCAAGGGGGGTGGAGGCTAGGGTTGAGAGACTGAGAGAATTTCTTTTCTCTTAATTATTCACTTAACCCTAAAATTCCTATCACTTAGATTTTTATAGTTAGGTTAAAAATCCAACTTCATAATGGGATTGGGCTCTTCAAAATTGCTGGAGAAATATTAAATGGATTTTTGGAATTATTAATAATTTATTTGGGCTCAATTAAATCCAATTTAAATCCTTTCATAATAGACTATGCACAAAACCCACAAACTAGGCCCTTCATGCATACACTTTGATTTAATCACCTAAATGAATTCCAAATCTATCCAAATTAAATATGTAGGCTCCATAACACTTATGAAATATATTTAATTTATTTTGGCCCAAAAATTAGGCCTCTAAGGCCTTTTATCTTAAGGTGGCGTGAAACCATTCCTTTGGAGGGTTTATGCACCAAACTCAATTTTCTGGGCCTTCATTATTTTCTACAATGGATTTATTAATTATTATATTAGCCCTATAACACTTATAGTCCAATAATAATTAATTATGGAATACAATATTTCTATTAGGTCCATTTTACAGAATATTTCTAAAAAGTTATGCGACCAATTTTACTTGATCATAATTAATAAAACTATTTAATTAATTATGTTCTTATCCACTTCTCTATTCCCATAATAATATCAAATATTATTATCCATGTCATTTTACCATTTTATCCTTTTCTCTATATGTGTGTGACCTATTGGGTTCTTATCTATATTGGCAGTATGATATGTAATTATTAGTTCTATTTAAAACCCACTTGATTTAAACTTCTTTAAATCATTTTATCAATCCCTATTGATATTCATGATACACTATTATACAAGTCATGACTGGCATCATGACTATCAAAAATGTCATAAAAGTCAAGTGGTTTGACTATACCCTTCTATAGAAACTGTTACCGTGCAATTACTCCTTTCACCATTCTTATCTCAATTAGATTCTGAGCATGGATTTCTATCAACTCATATAAATCTAAATATGTATGTTCTATTAATTTAACCATTGTTGCCAAAATGCCCTTCATGGATCCCTATCCGTATTGGCATATTACTCTGGCCAGATATTTTATGAACAAGGCAATTATAGAATCATGCGAGATAACTTCCCTTAATAAATCTGGGATGGTGAATCATTTGTTAATCATTAAACTATCTTCAAATAGGTTATGATATACCCAACCTCTTAACTATGTTCACCCCTAATTAAAAGTAATCAATTATAGAGTCAAAGTATACTACTTGCTACTTAAGATAACCTTGGTGATCTCAAGTCTAAGGATACTTGCACAACCACTATAAAGAGATTCCTTACTGATATAGATTTATTATCCATGTGAGGATTCTCTTTGTAGGTCTCCAATGAGCTTGTTCTTCTAACAGGCATCAATATGTTATCTTTGATTATCTTTCATAATCACATTTATGAGAACCTCTGCTTGAACCATTCAAGCAGCATAACATGTGCTAGTCTATCCAAATTAACAATATTCTATATTGTTAATTCTATGACTAGGGATATTTAGATTTTAACACATTTGCATGCAATAGACATCTCTTATCATTAACACTTTCATGATTACCTTTGCACTGTGTTTATAATATCAAGGACTTCATTTATTAATTTAAGATTTACAAAAATCATGCATTTAAACATAGCATTAATAAATGAATGATGCCTTTTATTAAGAATATAAATTCATACATATGAAATGCATCCCTATTGCATGGGCTCTAAGGCATACTCTCTAACAATCGTCCATTTGCACTAGAGCCAATCACTCATATGTCTTAGACCTATGCTATTTATATGGTGATCGTGCTTGATCTAGGAAAATGCTTTAGTGAAGGGATCTGCCACATTATCATATGTGGGGACCCTTTTTATTTTCACATCCTTTCTAGCTACTATTTCCCTTATGAGATGGTAGCATCTGAGAACATGCTTGGATCACTGATGAGATCGTGGTTCCTTTGCTTGCACAATGGCTCCATTGTTGTCACAGTATAAAGGAATCGAATCAACAATGCTAGACACCACTCCTAGTTTAGATATGAACTTTTTAATCCAGACTGCTTCTTTGGCTGCTTCTAAAGCAGTAATATACACAACTTCTATCATGAAATCAGCAGTTGTTTCTTGTTTGGAACCCATTTACTTCCAAACTACCCTCCCCATATACCAATAATATACCTTAGTCCTTCTCAAGTACTTAAGGATATTCTTGACAGCTGCCCAATGTCCCTCTCCAAAATTGGATTGGAATCTTCTTGTGACACTCAAAGCAAATACTAGATCTGGATGTTTACATAACATAGCATACATGATAGAACCAATTGCAGATGCATATGCTATTCTATTCATGCTCTCTCTATCCTCTAGTGTCTACGAACACATAGATTTAGAAAGGTGTTTCCCATGCACCATGGGTATAAACCCTTTCTTAGAGAGATCCATATTGAACCTCTTCAATACTTTATCTATATATGTACTTTAAGAAAGACCTAGCAACCTATTGGACCTATCTATATAGATCCTTATTCCTAGAATATAAGATACTTCTCCAAGGTCTTTCATGGAGAATTGCTTGGATAATCATATTTTAACATATTGGAGAAGAGAAATGTCAATTCCTATAATTAATATGTAATCTGCATATAGAACTAGGAAGACAATTGCACTCCACTGACCCTTTTATAAACACAAGATTCATCTTCATTCTATGAGAAACCAAACTCTTTGATTATCTTATTGAATCGTATGTTCCAGCTCCTAGAGGCTTGCTTCAATCCATAAATGGATCTTTGAAGCTTACATACCTTTTTGCCATTTCCTGATGTGAACCCTTTATGGTTGTGTCATATATACATCCTCAGTCAAATTTCCATTTAGGAAAGTTATTTTCACATCCATTTTCCAAATCTCATAATCATAATGAGCGACAATGGCTAAAAGTATTCCTATAGACTTAAGCATCGCTAAAAGAGAAAAGGTTTCATCATAGTCAATACCTTCTTTTTGACGATAGCCTTTTTCTACTAAGTGAGCTTTATAGGTAACTATATTACCTTCCATGTCAGTCTTCCTTTTGAAGACCCATTTGCACCCTATGGGTTTTATCCCTTCAGGTGGTTGAGTTAAAGTCCACACTTCATTCTCATACATGAAGTCCATTTCAGACTGCATAGCCTTAAGCCATAAATTAATATTTCTCATTCATGAACAATCAAATTAGATATTTTAAAGTTCATGAAATAAATAACTAAAAAATAAAAACTATTCCGCAAAAATATAGAATTGTAGATTCATGGCAGTACTAAGGTTCTGATACTATATTTGGAATTAGCGGTTACATGCATCTCGTACATAAGTGGAATTTAAAACTTTTAACCAATAGATCTAATCTTGCCATCAATTTACAATATACATATTAATGAGAATAAGAAAAATCACCTTTGATATTTATTGAACAGTGGATTTTCCTTCTCACCAGGTTGTCGCAAACCACATTGTACAAATTGAACACCTCCAATTAGTAATCCACACTAGAGAAGGATTGAATGAACCAAAAATGGAGGAAGACAAGGGCTGACCAAAATCCCTTGATGCTAGCAAGGGGGGTGGCAGCTAGGGTTGAGAGAGTGAGAAAATTTCTTTTCTCTTAATTGTTCACTTAACCCTAAAATCCCTATCACTTGGATTTTTATAGTTAGGTTAAAAATCAAACTTCATAATAGGATTGGGCTCTTTAAAATTGCTGGAGAAATATTAAATGGGCTTCTGGAATTATTAATAATTTATTTGGGCTCAATTAAATCCAATTTAAATCCTTTCATAAAAGACTATGAACAAAACCCATAAACTAGGCCCTTCATGCATACACTTGGATTTAATCACCCAAATAAATTCCAAATCCATCCAAATTAAATATTTATGCTCCATAACACTTATGTAATATATTTAATTTATTTTGGTCATAAAATTAGGCCTCCAAGGCCTTCTATCTGAAGTTGGCGTGAAACCCTTCCTCTAGAGGGTTTCTGCACCAAACTTAATTTTTTGGGCCTTCATTATTTTCTCCAATAGATCTATTAATTTTTCTGTCAGCCTTATAACACTTATAGTCCAATAATAATTAATTATGGGATATAATATTTTAATTAGGTCCATTTTACATAACATTTTTAAAAATTTTTAGAATAATTTTACTAGATCATAATTAATTAAACTCTTTAATTAATTATTCTCTTATTCACTTCTCTATCCCCATAATAATATCAAATATTATTATCCTTATCATTTTACCATATTACCCTTTTCATTATATATGTGTGACCTATTGGGTTCCTGTCCATATTGGCAATATAATATGTAATTGTGAGTTCTATTCAAAACTTACTTGATTTAAACTTCTTTGAATCATTTTATCAATCCCTATTGATATTTATGATACACTATTATACAATTCATGATTGGCCTCTAGCTAGGCATCATGACTATCCAAATGTCAGGAAAGTCAAGTGGTTTGACTATACCCTTCCATAGAAACAGTTATCGTGTAATTATTTCTTTCACCACTCTTAGCTCAATTAGATTCTGAGTATGGATTTCTATCAACTCATATAAATCTAATTATGTATGTTCTATTAATTTAACCATTGTTCCCAAAATTCCCTTCATGGATCCCTATCCATCTTGGCATATTACTTTGGCCAGAGATTCTCTAAACAAGGCAATTATAGAATCATGCAAGATAACTTCCATTTAATAAATTTTGGATGGTGAATCCTTTGTTAATCACTCAACAATCTTCAAGTAGGTCATGATATACCTAACCTCCTAACTATGCTCACCCCTAGTTGGAAGTAATTAGTTATGGAGTCAAAGTTTACCACTTGCTACTTAAGATAACGTTCGTGATCTAAAGTCTAAGGATACATGCACAACCGCTGTATCCTTTTCTACATTTTATTTTGTTATGCAAGTGATAAAATTCCACGGATAATTGTCTATCAAAGTGACAGATGGGACATCACAAGAGTTCCTTTTCGTCCCATCCCTATTTTGGTAGTGGCCATCGAGTCTGTGGCTGGTTTTGTGTCTTTATTCGGGTATTTTATGCATTTTATTATTGTTTTCATTACATCTTTCATCCATAAAATGTTTTTTTTCTATTATGTACATATTTTAATTTTGTACACATGGTTGAATGAATAATTCCCTTTTTTGTATTTTATTATTTATTTATGTTTTTCTAATAATGCTAATTTATTTACATTTTTGTGGTTTATGGAAGTATATAACTTTACTCATTTAGGGAGACTTTTTGAGGCATTTTGCATTGGAAGTCATACCCCGATTTTCTAATAACCACCACCTTCCATTTGATTACTTCTTTCTTTTATTTAATTTGTTTATTTTATAGTTTATTATTTTTTATTATTTATTATTTTGGTAAATTTTGGATGTATTTTACTTCAAGGATGTAATATTTAGTAAAAATGGCTTTTTATGCACGTCTAAAAGGAAAAGGCATTTAAAATAATTTCTATTAATTAACTTGGATTTTCTTTCAAAACTTGAATAATTGTCTAATTTTCCACCCAAAGCCAAGTAAAGAACAAACGAAATTTTTTGTAAAAAATAGTGCATGAGGAAACCAATGCTCCCATTTAGAAGAATACCTCAATTGATTTATATATATCATTTTATTTTGTTACTTTTGAATGTTTTGCTTTTGTAATAAGCTTAAATAGTTAGAATTTATTTATACATTTATTTATCGCTTTTAATTATTTGCTTGGGATGTTTATTTAAGTTTATAGCCTTGCATTGTGTGAGAGAGGAAAGGATTAAAATTTAAAATCCAATTATAAAATAACACATAGCCAAGGCTCCTAATAAAAGTGATGTCTCAAACACTAATCTCAATTTGGGCATCAAAAGGTCAAGAATCATTTTACAAAGTTCTGTTAGGTGGTGACTCCATGATAATTACCTCTTTAGGCCAATTAGTAAATGCGTTCATAGGTTAACTACTAGTAATAATTTGGGCTTAACCCTTTTTTATTTCAGAGTAGCCAATTTATGATTAATAGTGAGCCTCGTTCAATCATGGACCCAAAAAATGGGCCTCTAAGTGTGAACTCAAAAATGAACCTAGCTTCGATGAGCATCACACTAGGGTCCTAGTACTGAGCAGCAAAAAAGATTAAGACTTTATCCAGTTTTACCCTCCTCAAGAAATTTAGACTATGATATAGGATCAAAATAGGGTCTTCCCAGAATTTTAGGTCATCAGTAACCTATTTAGTTTTTTAATGGTTAGACTTGACATGGTAAATATATTCAAAATGTTGGGAATTATCGGTTACATGCATCAAATACATAAGAGGAATTTAAAATTTTTAACCAATAGATCTAATCTTGCCATAAATTTATAATATAAATATAATAAGAATAAGAAAAAATCACCTTTGATTTTTGTTGAAGAGTTGATTTTCCTTCACACCAGGTTGTCATAAACCACAGTATCTAAAGTTGAACACCTCCAATTAGTAATCCACACTAGAGAAGGTATAAATGAACCAAGAATAGAGGAATACAAGGCTGGCTAAAATTCCTTGATGATGGCATGGAATGAGGTTGGCAGCTAGGGTTTTTGAGAGACAATTTCTTTTCTCTATATTTTTCGCTTAACCCTAAAATCCCTATCACTTGAATTTTTATAATTAGGTTAAAAATCCAACTTCATAATGGGATTGGGCTCTTTAAACCTGCTATAGAAATACTAAATGGGTTTCTATAATTATTAAAAATTTATTTGGGCTTAATTAAATCCAATTTAAGTCCATGCATAAAGGACTATGCATAAAACCCATAAACTAAGCCATTCATGTATTCACTTGGATTTAATCACCCAAATGAATTCCAAATCCATCCAAATTAAATATGTAGGCTCTATAACACTTATGAAATATATTTAAATAATTTTGGTCCAAGAATTAGGCCTTTAAGGCCTTCTATCTGAAGTTGGCATGAAACCTTTCCTCTAGAGCGTTTATACGCCAAAATCAATTCTTTGGGCCATTATAATTTATCCAATGGATCTATTAATTATTATATCAGTCCTATAACATTTATAGTCTAATAATAATAATTAATTATGAAATACAATATTTTAATTATGTTTGACATTTTCATCTTCACATAAACAGGACAACCCCAGACTTTCATGTGATCTCATATGGAGTAACACCAACCGATTTAGTAGGAACTCTATTTAACACATAAACAGTAGTTTCTAGTGCATATACAAAAAGGACTTAGTCAAGTCTACTCGGCTCATCATGGATCGAACCATACCTAATAGTGTTCGATTTCTCCTTTTAGATACACCATTATGTTGTGGTGTATATGGCGGAGTCCATTGAGATAAAATCTCATTATCTCTAAGATAATCTTGAAATTCTTAACTTATGTACTCTCCACCTCGATCTGATCTAAATGTCTTAATACTCTTGCCAAGTTCCTTCTCTACTTCATTTCTGAATTCTTTGAACTTTTCAATTGCTTCTTATTTATATTTCATTAGATAGCTATATCCAAACCTTAATAATCATCTATGAAAGTAATGAAGTAGGAGTAACCTCCTCTGGCGTGTGTAGTCATTGGACCACATACATCTGAATGTATTAAGTCCAAAACCATTTTAGCTCGTTCTCCTTAACCAATAAAGGGAGCTTTTGTCATTTTTTCCAATAAACAAGACTCACATGTATCAAATGATTCATAATCAAATGATCCCAAATCACCTGACTTGTGTAATTTTGTCATACGTTTCTCATTTACATGGTCTAAATGACAATTCCATAAATATGTGGTATTTAAATTATCTTGTTTCATTCTCTTGGTATCCACATTATACATTTCTTTAATTAAATCAAGAACAAATATACCATTCCCAATGATAGCTTTAACAAAAAATATATTGCTCTTAAAACTATAACAATATTTATCTTTTAAAGAAATATCATAATCGTTCAATAAACAACTGAAAGAAATAATACTTTTGGATAAAGCTGGAATATAATAACAATTATTTAATTCCAATAGTAATCAACTTGGAAGAGGTAAATGATAAGTCCCCACAACTATTGTAGAGATGTTTTGTCCAGTAGCTGACTGTAGACATATATAAGCCTTTCCAACTTTTCTACTACTTTTAAGCCCTTGTATATCATTACACAAATGAGATCCAGATCCGGTATCTAATACCCAATATTATTTTGAAGCAATATAATAAGTATTAATTTCAATCATATGAATACCTGAAGTAAAATCATCAGCTTGCTTCTTCTCCTTGAGAGAAACTAGATAGGCCTTGCAGTTATGCTTCCAATGACCATCTTTTTCACAATGGATGCAAGTTCATTTGGGATTCTCTTTTTTGGTAACCTTCTTCTTGGAAACCCCACCAAGTTTTTGCTGTCCCTTGGTCATCTTCTTCTTCTTCCACTTCTTGCCTTTAGCATAAATGATAACCATGACACTTTTTGAATCCTTCTTGAAGGATCCATCAGCTATTTTGAGGATGTTGATTAACTCAGGAATGGTTACTTGGATCTTGTTCATGTTAAAGTTAAGAACGAAAGGTGCATAACTTTGAGCCAACGAGTACAAGATTAAATCTATGTATAGATCATTATCCATTACATAGCCAAGTCCACTCAAATGCTTAATATACCCATACATCTTTAGTGCATGAGTAGAATCCGAAGTGCCTTCCACCATTTTGCAGTTAAATAAAGCTGAGCAATCTCATATTGCTCAATTCTAGCTTAAGAAGAATAAAGCTCCTCTTGATGCAAAATGATAGTCCTAGCATCCATCATCTCTTGTTGCTTCTGAAGCTCTGAGGACATAGTACCCACATTAGACATGCCGTTGCTAGACTATCATCCAGGTATTTTCGATAAGTGCCCTGGATCTCATCAACGGCATCACCTGATGGAAATGGTGGTGGATCTTTATCCAAAACTTAATAGATCTTTTTAGCTCTGAGAATAATTCTCACTTGTCTGATCCAGTCAGAATAGTTATTGCCAACCAGCTTGTTATCCGAGATTGATCGTATGTTAATGTTTAATGTGCTCATGATGATGACCTAGATGTGAAAAGAAAACATATATATGTATGCATTAATTAGGTCTTTAATTAATCTATTTACTCCCACTATTTTATTGGGAATTCATAGTCCTCACTATATAATTCGAGAAAACCCAATGGTTTTTCTAGTGGGCTAATATCCAATCCTTGATATGTAATTTTACCATGACTGTGGTCAACAAGCCAAACTCCATAGCCTTGAAAGTTCGGTATCTATATACCAATTGTGTCTCTACACTGTTATTGGATTATTAGGTTATCAACTCTTGATACATACATATCATATATGCATTTCCTAATCTTGCCTTTAGAACCATTAGCCTTGACTATGGTCAACAAGCTAATGGGCTAGTTAATATGCATATCATATATGCATTTCCTAATCTTCCCCGAGCCAAAAGGGAAATCAAAAGGCCATACCTAGGTAATATGCATGATTCAAACAAGAAAAAAAATAATTACATTATCTTCAATCTTGTTGGATCTCCACCCGGCCCATCTTTCTCCTTGATAGTGGTCTCCATCTCTATCTCTAATTCTAATCTAATTAATCTAATTACGTATTACAATTTGAAAAAGAAATACAAACCAAAAACAAGTGTCCAGGACATGAAAGTCCTCATTAGGCAAAAACATGCATTATGCTCGATCACATTGGGCTTGTCCATAACTATCCATCATGCCAATCATACACCCTTATATGAATTTCTAATGCATAAATTATAACATATAATGGATTACTAACTTTGTTTCAACTCTTGAAACATACTTTTGAGTTATTTTGATAATGTGATAAATTAGGAAACTTTTCCATTTTGGAAACTTTTATTTTAGGAAACCTTTTCGCATGCATGTGTTATTGCCTTAATTATAAATTCAATTGATTATTAATTAATTATAAACTGATTTTTTAATTAATTGATCATATTAAATAATTAAAAAGTAAATTTTGTGCTTAAAGCAAAGGGTAGGCCGAAACCCATAAATTTAAACCCTAATGTGTGTTCACACACAAACTACTTTTGTGTCTCTTGGACCATTTGAGCCTTTGGAATGAGCCAAGCCCACTCCATCCCCTAAAACCCATTAATAAACTTAATTAAAGTCTATAATATTAAATTTAAATCAGCTTCTTGGGCCCATCAAGTCATTCACTAATTTAAATCAAGTTCGTAAACATAATTAAGCCCATTAAGTGGTTTTAATGTATTAAAATTAATACAATTAATTCAGGGCCGATTTTAATTAATCAAATTAATTAAAAACACATTAATATATCAGACTTAGAAGATTAAAAATCATTCTAAACATTAACTCACCAAGAACACACGAAGAACATCAATTTATCGAACTTTTTGACTAAACTAGTTTTCGTGTAAAACTTGTTCAATTTAATTTTATTTGATCTTATGGCTTAATATCACATATTAAACACATAAATTATTATCAAAATAATTTTAGAGTTGATCAAAAAGAAATTTAATTCAGAACAGCCCCTAAAACTTTCATTGGAAAATAGAAACCCTACGCATCAAAACCATGATTCTTTTCTCAAAAGAATCATTTTTATTTTTCATTTTATATATTTGATTACATACATCCAAAAATAAATATTTCTCATTCATGAAAAATCAAATTTGATATTTTAAAGTTCATGAAATAAATAACTAAAAAATAAAAACTATTCTGCAAAATATAGAATTGTAGATTCATGGCAAAACCGCGGCTCTGTTACCATTTTGGAAATTATCGATTACCTGCTTCACATACATAAGCAGAATTTAAAATTTTTAACCAATATATTTGATCTTGCCGTGAATTTACAACATAAATATAATGAGAATAAGAAAAAATCACCTTTGATTTTTGTTGAACAGCTGATTTTCCTTCTCATAGGGTTGTCACAAACCACAGTGTCCAAAGTTGAACACCTCCAATTAGTAATCAACATTAGAGAAGGAATAAATGAACCAAGAATGGAGGAATACAAGTCTGGTTGTAATTCCTTAATGCTAGCAAGGAATGAGGGTGATGGCTAGGGTGTTTGAGAGAGAGAATTTTTTCTCTTAATTGTTCACTTAACCCTAATATCCCTATCACTTGAATTTTGATGGTTAGGTTAAAAATGCAAATTCATAATGGGATTGAGCTCTTTAAAATTGCTTGATAAATAATAAATGGGCTTTTAGAATTATTAATAATTTTTTTGGCTCAATTAAATCCAATTTAAGTCCATTCATAAAGGACTATGCACAAAACCCATAAACTAGACCTTTTATGTATACACTTGGATTTAGTCACCTAAATGAATTTTAAATCCATCCAAATTAAATATGTAGGCTCTAAAACACTTATGAAATATATTTAATTTATTTTGGTCCAAGAATTAGGCCTCTAAGTCCTTCTATCTGAAGTTGGCGTGAAAACCTTCCTCTCGAGGGTTTCTACGCCAAAATCAATTCTTTGGGCCTTTATAATTTCTCCAATGGATATATTAATTATTATATCTTTCCTATAACACTTATATTCCAATAATAATAATTAATTATGGAATACAATATTTCAATTAGGTCCATTTTATAGAATATTTCTAAAAAATTTTGCGAATAATTCTACTTGATCATAATTAATTAAACTCTTTAATTAATTATTCTCTTTTTCATTTCTCTTATACCATAATAATATCAAATATTATTATCCTTGTCATTTTACCATTTTATCCTTTACTCTATATGTGTCTGACCTATTGGATTCCTATCCATATTGGCAATATATATGTAATTATAAGTTCTTTTCAAAACTCATATGATTTAAACTTCTTTAAATCATTTTATCAATCCCTATTGATATTTATGATACACTATTATACAAATCATGAGTGGCCTCTAGCTAGAAATCATGATGACCCAAAAGTCAGGAAAGTCAAGTGGTTTGACTATACCCTTCCATAGAAACAGTTGCCATGCAATTACTCCTTTCACCACTCTTATCTCAATTAGATTTTGAGTATGGATTTTTGTCAACTCATATAAATCTAATTATGTATTTTTTATTAATTTAACCATTGTTTCCAAAATGCCCTTCATGGATCCCTACCCATCTTGGCATATTACTCTGGCCAGAGATTCTCTGAACAGGCAATTATAGAATCATGCGAGATAACTTCCCTTAATAAATTTGGGATGGTGAATCCTTTGTTAATCACTCAACTATCTTTAAGTAGGTCATGATATACCTAACCTTATAACTATTTTCACCCCTAATTGGAAGTAATCAGTTATGGAGTCAAAGTATACCACTTGCTACTTAAGATAACTTTGGTGATATCAAGTCTAAGGATACTTGCACAACTGCTATAAAGAGATTGCTCACTGAAATAGATTTAATATTCATGTGAGGATTCTCTTTGTAGGTCTTCAATGACCCTGTGCTTCTAACAAGCATCCATATGTTAGATTTGATTATCTTCCATAATCACATATATTAGCAACCAGTGATTGAACCATTCAAGAAGCATAACATGTGCTAGTCTGTCCAAATTAACAAAGTTCTATCTTGTTAATTTTTTGACTAGGGATATTTAGATATTAACACATTTGCATGCAATAGACATCTCATATCATGAACACTTTCATGATTGCCTTTGCACTGTGTTTATAATATCAAGGACTTCATTTATTAGTTTAAGATTTACAAACTCATGTAATTTAACATAGCATTAATAAATGAATGATGCCTTTTATTAAGAATATGAATTCATACATGTGAAATACATCATTTTTACATGGGCTCTAGGGCATACTCTCTAACATGAAAGGTCTAGTGATGGGAAACACTAGAATAATAATAATAATAATAATAATAATAATGATAATAATAATAATAATAAATAAATAAATAAATAAGGAGAAAATGGGAAAATAAATAAACAATAATTAAAATTGAAATTTGAAAGGTGGAAAGAAAAAAAAGAAGGGAAATACCTAGAAGAGAGAATTATATGAAGAGGAAATGTCAAAAGGCATAAAGACCAAGGAGAAAATGAAGCTATTTACATAAAAGGTATGATACACATCTGTCCCTTATGAATAACCCATAGTCTAGCCATCTGTCATCCCTTGATTACTTTAATGAGTTTTTCTCTACATTTCCAGTGAATTTCATTTGCATCTTTGCATTTTCCTTATTTTCATTTTGCAGGAAATACAAAGGGTACGCTAACACTACAAGGTATATTAGAGAGACAAAGCTCTAAGAATTCAAAAAATTCAGGAAGTACTTTATATATATATATAATCGGTGGTGATAAGCCTTCCCTTCATGATGATGATGATGATGATGATGATGATGATGATGATGATGATGATAATAATAATAATAATAATAATAATAAGTGTAAATGGTGTAAAAATAAGACGTACAAAATAAAGGAAAAATGGAAAGAAATAAAAGAATAAAAAGCAAAATAAAAGGAAAATAAATAAATAAATATAAGAAAAAACTAAAAAACAAAAAAGCAATCATAGACAGGGCGTAAGTTGTGGCCTTCTATAGCTTGAAAATTTAAAAAATAAGCCTTCCCTTCTTCTTTCTTTCTCCCTTTTCGTAACCGCCATTATTAAAGATTTCTAATGTTTTTGTATGTCATTTTTCTTCCTTTCACCCTCATTTCTCGCTTTTTTTTTAATCATTTACATCTAAATTCTCCTTGAATCGATGTGTATCTTGAGATACCATTTATTCTACCTTTCATAATGTCTTTAGTGCATTCATTTTTTGCACTATAAGTAAGTCTTACCTTACTTCTTCTCCATTTTCTTTAAGGTATTTCTCAATAATATTTTTATTTATATATCAATAGGGTTGATTATTTATTAGTATTACCTAAAGAAATATTATATGAATTTTGTTATTATGTATGGTAAATTAGTGTGTACTACCTTTTGCAATTATATAAATGATTTAGTGTGTACTGCCCTTTACATGAATTTGATTGATTACTATATATTGCCTTTATATAGAATTCAATTTCCTTTATATTTAACTTACTTTCAAGGTAAGAAAATAATAGAATCCATATGCATTGCCCCTTTTGGCTTAAATTGCTGCAAACCACTTTCTTCATGTGTATTTAAGTTTTTTTTAGGAATGGCGAATTTTCTCGAACAAAATGCCTATTTGTAAATAATGGCCTATGTTGTTGCCTTTAAATACTTTTTTTTCTATAATGGGTAGGCACATTTCTAGCAAAAATGCTGTCGAAAGTTTATTAAATGCTGGTAGATATTGAATTAGACTCGATTGTCATGGATGATAACCATATTGCCCCTTAATGAGCTTAGGCTATCATAAATTTTTGTTTGGCACTCAATATACTTTTTAGTGCTGGTTGTTAGTGCGAATTTAAGCCAGCATGCTGCCAAAATCTTTAAGAATTTAATTTTTACCATTAATTATGGTGAAAGTTAACTTTAAAAAATTGACATTTAGGCTTTGCAGGATAACACACAGAGGATCATCGGATACACTGGCTCCACCCACTTTGAGATGGATAACCCTATGATAGGTCAAGAGATATCGAGCCTTATGTAGAGTGCAGTGTAAGGACCCTAAATAGGCCCTAGTAGAATTCAAGGGCAATTATACATTATTAAAGTCTAATTAAGCATTATTGGATGAATTATTAGTGGTTATGATCTAATGAATTCATGATCTTATGTGATAGAGTATATAATAGTCAATTGATATTATAGTGTATATTGTGTATAATTGGAGTAAAAATATAGTTAAGATATTATTTAGGTCATAAATATTATTAAGTTATCATTTATTATGTGATAAATGTGTGAATTATATGGTATGAATTTTATAAGGGCATAATTAAATTATTATTGTTTGTTTAATAATATTCAAGGGTGTAATTGAAGTATAAATGATTAGTTTAGGGGTCAATTTGTAAATTCGGTATCTTAAGGGTCAAATGTGAATAAAAGAGAGATTTTAGAGGTTGATTTAAGAGAAATAATAATTGGATAGACCAATTTATAACATGCAAGAAGATGAGGGACAAAGGTGTAACATGCAAAATTTTGAGGGACCAAGAAAGAAATTTACCTTGCCACTATATATATATATATTATAATTCACAAGAAAGAGAGAGAAGTGGTGAGGGAGGGCATTCTAAAGAGAGAGTTGTAGAAATTTATTCTTCTTCTCATCTCCTATATTCTATAGTTAATCTTTCTCTAAGAAAAATCTTTGAAGAGAAATTCATGCATGTTTAATTAATCAAGAGAAGTTAGTATCTATCATTAAAGTATGCTTATTAATTAGTAATTCTTCTTCTTCATCTTCTTATTTTGGTTGATAGTAGATTGAGTTAAATTCTGGAAGTTTGTGTTAATGGATGAAATTATTGTGAAAGGAAAAGAAGGAGAAAATTAGGATCTTGAAAGAAGAAGATAGTGAGAGAAAAGGAGAATTTTGAAGAAGATTTGAGTTGCATGTCCAAGTTTGGGAACTATTATTTCTTACATGCATTAATACTTGTGCTGATTATGGATTTTATAAGTATATTGACTTGAATTAAGATATTAGGCATTAATGTAAAAGTGTTGTCCAAAAATTCGGATTGATCTACAATGACTATTTTGTAATAAGTTGAGTTTTTGAACTCCAAATTTGATGATTCTAGTTGGGATAGAACTGGGACTTATGTACCTACAAATGTTATAGAAAGAACAATAATGATATTTTGCCTCTAAGGTCTTCAAAAATTACCAAAATTGTAACCCTTTTGCCTTTGGCGGCTCATTGGAGCAGTAGGTGTTTCTTATGTTTTAACTATTGGGATATACATCAAAATGACTTGAAATTTTTATAGTATGTATTTAAGATCTTAAGTATCAATTGTTAAGAGAAAAGTTTCCTAAAAAACGTCGTTTTTTATTTGAAAAATTTTATGCAAAAATCGGACAGTGAGTAGTAGAGAGTGAGTATGTTTAGCATGAAGGAACAATTGCAAATACATTGTTAATCACTTAAGGACTCAATTAACAAGTTCCCAATCAACAACCTTACTAGGATGAGCATGTTAATGGATAATTATAATATCTATAAAGTAGGAACTAAGGGTTTTTAGATTAATTTAACTTAATAATTTAATCTATAGTATGGCATAGATATGTACATAAATGAAAGTATATAATTGAGCTTAATGATTATTAATAGCTTGTCATTACATGAGAGTAATTATATGCTGATGTCTTTATGTATCAAATTAGAGTATAATGTCATAGCATTCAGTATATATAGATAAGTGCCATTAAATGATTTAGAGTTTAAATTGCTTGACATCGTATAGAAAATATAGATAGCGTAAAAAATATATAGTGTTTAGGAGTGCAATATATTAAAATTCATTTCATAATAAAGAGAGATGATGAGGTATATATAAGATAAGTTGACATTAATAATAGATTATGTTTTTCATTGGCTTAGAGTTATGTGAAAAAGTAGAAACAATATAATTTCCTTCATAAAAAGAAAAGATAATAGGCATAGTCATAGTGTATCAACATTGATAATATTGAAAGCAATTTATTTTGTAATTGTATTTTATCGATATTGAAGCCTCTATAGCTACCTAACCTGAATATTGTTGCCATACTATGACTGGGGTTGGAATAAACATAATTTTTTGCTTAAATCCTATGATACCATGAGTTTATCTACAACTTACATTTAATGTAATTGCAAGTGTCTATTAAAGAAACATCCATACAAGCTAATTATGGAATAATTTGTGGTAAAAAAGAGATATCTTTGTGTACAATGGTCAGAATGCTATGAGATTAATTCCTATTCATAATAGACTCTTAAATACACATTTTTTATGTAGGAAGTATGAATTAAAATCGTATGCAAGCATGTCAAATGTTGACTTGAAATTCATAGGGACTAGATGTACTGTTATGAAATAGACCTTAGTAAATTGGGCATAACTTTTGGTAGTATTGTTAAAATTCTACAAATTAAAATTATGGTAAAACTAGAGACATGGAAGTATAACTTTAAAGAAGAAATGTTTGTCTAATTCCTTTATAATTTTATTTTATGAATTTTTATAAGTGGTAACAAACATTATTTTGGTTATATGAACAACCTATAGTTGTTCTCATATATCTTGAGTTATAGATAAGATATTAAGGTGTGTTTTGATGCTTTGGAAATTAAACACAAAGGAGAATAAGATTGTAGAAGCTCATTTAGCCTTAAAATGATGTTTTCAAAATTATAAGTGGCTCACAATTTGGGCCTAGAATGCTGCCCCTATGTAGATTTGTGTAGGCAGAATTTTAACTTGTTTTCTATATTTGCTTTAAATACAGTCATGTTTAATATGTGTTTATATGATAACACATTGGATTGGATATAACATGTGATATGATTATTGATAAAATTAGCTAAATATATATACATATATACATGTTCACATATGTATTTAAGTAAAGATTGCTGACAATTATATCAAATATGCATACGTGATTGAAATTAAATACTGGCTTGTTATATAAAAATTATTTATATGTATGTACTCCTATGAACAGTAAATGTGTATTTCAACATGCACTTATACTATGAAATAAAGAAATACATTAGTATGATCGTGTTCACATATAGTGCCTTATTGATAACATGTTAAAGTACATAATGTGATGACATATGCTTAATAGTAAGTAATTGCCTTGTTATATGCTTATATGAATACATATGTGTGTGTGTGTGTGTGTGTGTGTGTGTGTGTGTGTGTGTGTGTGTGTGTGTGTATATACACACACACACACACTTGTGATTATGAATCTTTTTACATGATCACATCCATATCATCTGCTATAGTGCAAAGTTCTTATAACAAGGCATGTTTTATGATGAGCACTTGAACAGGTACGACACATTACATGATTGTCATAGTATGATCATGTTAATATGTGAAATCTGATGATATCATGATTAATAAAGTATGTGAAGCATTGTAGGAACCTTGCATACATAATTATTCCATAGCAATAATATGTCTATTTTATGGTTATAGATGTGCAAATTGACTAGTTGAGTGCAAGCATGATATATGAAAATAAAATTAAATAGACTATTTCCTGTAATTAGAGTTTAATTGTGGAAAGATAGGCGCCTATAGGGATGTTGTAGCTGCCAGCATTGACCTTTTTAGGTATAAAGTATAGTTGATCCTTTTGGATCATGCACAACCCTATTTGGGTTATTAGTCGACCCTGTTTGGGTTTATAGGTTTGATATCTTTGGATATCCACCATTTTGATACCCTTGAGTATCCACCGATCCCGTTATCCACCTTTCAAACTTAGGCAAGCAAAACTATAAGTAAAGTACAAACATTAAAGTATAAAGTACAAAGAAAACATCACATAAGAGTTAAGGATATTGCTTGATTACATGTCTGACATGATTTGCTTGTATTGTTCCATAAGTTTAAATAAACAGAGGTTACCAAGTAACACATGATATGAATGATATTTATAGTTGGTTCCAAATGTTTGAAATTGCTTAAATGAGTTAAATGTATAAAGAATTCTTAGTCAGTATACAATATAAGGATGCTAAGTTAACTGTTAAACTTTTCAAATGCTTTTATTGTTTACTACATGAGGTTGTTAGATTTGTAAAGATTTTCTAATCCATTGATTATATGTTAAATAAATGTATATCAATAAAGTGTGCTGAGTGTGATTACAGATGAAGTAATGGTAATATCAAAATGCTTTAAAAGTTGAAAAATATACAAGGTAAAGATTTAAAAGTTTAATAAAAATAGTAAGTATTCAAACGAATGAGAATACATCTTATACATGGAATATATTATACATATGTATAAGGAATATAATTTATCTAATTACAGTACCATGTTTCTAAGATAGTTAAGTATATCAAAGTGATCACTAAAATTAAAATGTGGGAACTCATAAAGTATAGATGAAGTATATATAAATATTTGTAAATAATTGCTAGAAATATGGCATAGTTATTAAAATGTTTGGCAATTGATATTAATACATGAATAATATAGTCATCAATATTTGATAACTAATAATTCAAAGTAATTGGTCAAGAGTAACATATAGAAATCCAGAAAGTAAGCTTGGTGTATAGGATTCAAAGTAATGAGTGAATAATGATAAAGGTAATAAATTGATAAGCAAAGGAAATATCAATAGGTATTGATATTGGTTATAAGTGTAGCAAAAGAGAATATAATTATGGAAGATTATTGTAAATATTGTTTATAATGATTGGTTTATTTTGTTAGAGAGTATGCCCTAGAGCCCATGTAATAGGGATGTTTTTCATATGTATGAAATTTATATTCTTAATAAAAGGCATCATTCATTTATTAATGCTGTGTTTGAATACATGAGTTTGTAAATCTTAAATTAATAAATGAAGTCCTAGATATTATAAACACAGTGCAAAGGCAATCATGAAAGTGTTCATGATGTGAGATGTCTATCGCATGTAAATGTGTTAATATCTAAATATCCCTAGTCATAGAATTAACAAGATAGGACATTGTTAATTCGGACAGACTAGCACATGTTATGCTTCTTGAATGGTTCAAGCAATGGTTCTCATAATTGTGATTATGGATGATAATCAATGCTAACATGTGGATGCTTGTTAGAGGAACAAGTTCATTGGAGACCTGCAAAGAGAATCCTCATATGGATATTAAATCTATGTCAGTGAGGAATCTCTTCATAGCGGTTATGCAAGTATCCTTAGACTTGAGATCACCAAAGTTATCTTAAGTAGCAAGTGGTATACTTTGACTCCATAACTGATTACTTCCAACTGGGAGTGAACATAGTTAGGAGATTGGGTATATCATGACCTACTTGAAGATAGTTGAGTGATTGACAAAGGATTCACCATCCCAGATTTAACAAGGGAAGTTATCTCACATGATTCTATAATTACCTTGTTCAGTGAATCTCTGGCCAGAGTAATATGCCGAGATGGATGGAGATCCATGAAGGGCATTTTAGGAACAATGGTTAAATTAATAGAACATACATAATTAGATTTATGTGAGTTGACAGAAATCCATACTCAGAATCTAATTGAGATAAGAGTGGTGAAAGGAGTAATTGCACGGTAACTGTTTCTATGGAAGGGTACAGTCAAACCACATGACTTTCCTGACATTTGGGTAGTCATGATGCCTAGCTAGAGGCCAATCATGACTTGTATAATGATGTATCAAAATATCAATAGAGATTGATAAATTGATTTAAAGGAGTTTAAATCATGTGAGTTTTGAATAGAACTCACGATTACATATTATACTGCCAATATGGACAGGAACCCAATAGGTCACACACATATAGAGAAAAGGGTAAAATGGTAAAATAACAAGGATAATAATATTTGATATTATTATAAAGGTAGAGAGGAGAATATGATAATAATTAATTAAAGAGTTTAATTAATTATGATCAAATAAAATTATCCGCGGAACTTTTGAGAAATGTTCTGTAAATTGGACCTAAATGAAACAATGTATTTCATGATTAATTATTATTATTATCTTATAAGTGTTATAAGACTACTATAAGTGTTATAGGACTGATATAATAATTAATAGGACCATTGGAGAAATTATAGAGGGCCAAAGGAATGAAGAAGTTGGAGGAAGCCCTCCAGAAGAGGGCTACACGCCAACTCCATACAGAAGGGCTTAGAGGGCTTTTTCTTGGACCAAATTAATTTATATATGTTACATAAGTGTTATGGAACTCACATATTTAATTTGGTTGGATTTGGAATCCATTTGGGTATTTAAATCCAATTAGATGCACAAAGGGCCTAGTTTGTGGATTTTGTGCATGGTCTTTTATGAAAAGATTTAATTTGAATTTAATTAAGCCCAAATGATTATAATTAATTCCAGAAGCCCAATTAATAATTCTCCAGCAATTTTAAAGAGCCCAATCTCATTAAGGAGTTGGAATTTTAACCTAACTATAAAAGGCCAACTAATGAGAATTAGGATTGAGTGATTAAAACAAAAGGAAAGTCTTTTTCTCTTAATTCTCTCTCCACTTTTGTGCCACTTCCCAAGCTAGCTCTTGGGAATTTCGGTCAGCCCTAGTTGAACACCAATTTGTTGGTTCAATTTACCCCTCTCTAGTGTGGATTACTCATTGGAGGTGTTCGATTTTGGACACTGTGGTTTGCGACAACCCGGTACGAAGTAAAATCAACTGTTCAACAAAAATCAAAGGTGATTTTTCTTATTCTCATATAGTTATATTGTGTATTCATGGCAAGATCAGATCATATGGTTAAAAATTTTAAAATTCCGCTCATGTATATGATGCATGTAACCATAAAAATCCAACATGGTATCAGAGCCAGGTTTTGCCATGGATATACAATTCTATATTTTTCTGCGGAATAAGTTTTGTTTTGTTTTGAGCTATTTATTTCATGAACTTTAAAATGTTAGATTTGATTGTTCATGAATGAGAAATATTGATTTCTGGTTATATGTGTGATCAAATAAATTTGGTGGAAACAAAAACGAATTTTTTGAAGCATTTTGATTTGGGTTTGGCGTGAAACCCATTAGGGTTTGGCGTGAAACCCTAGGTAATGTAGGGGCTGTTCTAATTTAATTTCTTATGGATCCATTTAAAAATCATTTAGATGATATTTTATGTGTTTAATATGTGATATTAAGCCGTAGGATCGAACGGAATTAAAATCGAACAAGTTTTGCATGAAAACTAGTTTTGTCGAAAAGTTCGATAAATTGGTGTTCTTCGTGTGTTCTTGATGTGTTCTTGGTTAGAACGACTTTTGATCTTCTAAATATGATATATATGATATATTAAAGTGTTTTTAATTAATTGGATTAATTAAAATGGGCCTTAAATTAATTTGATTAATTTTAATTCATTAAAACCACTTAATGGGCTTAATTATGTTTACGGACTTGGTTTAAATTAGTAATTGACTTGGTAGGGCCAAGGAGCTGATTTAAATTAACTATTATAAACATTAATTAAGTTTATTAATGGGTTTTAAGGGCTGGAGTGGGCTTGGCTCATTCCAAAAGGCCCAAATGGTCCAAATGACACAAAACTGGTTAGTGTGTGAACACACTTAGGGTTTTTCTTCTGTGGGTTTCGGCCTACACTTATTTAAGCCCAAAATTGATTCTTTTAATTATTTAATATGATTAATTAATTAAATAATCAATTTATAATTAATTAATAATCAATTTGATTGATTATTAAGGCAAGAACAAATTCATGCAAAAAGGTTTCCTAAAATGAAAGTTTCCAAAATGGAAAAAGTTTCCTAATTTGATCACATCATTAAAATAACTCAAAATATAGTTTCAAAGGTTGAAACAAAGTTAGTAATCCATTTCTTTATGCATTAGAAAGGCATATAAGGGTGAATGATTGGCATGATGGTTAGTTATGGACAAAGCCCAATATGATTGAGCATAATGCATGTTTTGGCCCAATGAGGACTTTCATGTCCCGGCCACTTGTTTTTGGTTTGTATTTGATTTCAAATTGTAATATGTAATTAGATTACTTAGATTAGAATTAGAAATAGAGATGGAGACCATTTTCAAGGAGCAAGATGGGCCGGATGGAGATCCAACAAGCTTGAAGATAATGTAATTATTTTTCTTGTTTGAATCATGCATACTACCTAGGTGTGACCTTTTGATTTCTCTCTTGGCTCGGGGAAATCAATGTAGTGAAGTCCATAACTATACCATATTTGTATGCTTATATTTATGTGATAGATATAGGATGCATACCAATGTATGCCAACCATGTATGATGAGACTTAATTAACTAAAACCCTCAAACAAATACTAAGGTATATAAGCCTTCCATTAATTTGAGGAGAACCAGAGTTCTTTATAGTGTGGGTTGTTGACCACAGTCAAGCTCACATTATATCGAATATGTTCAAATCTAATTAAATGGGTCATCTTAGCTAGCCCATTAGTTTGTTGACCACAGTCAAGGCTAATGGTTCTAGAGGCAAGATTAGGGAATGCATATATGATATGCATGCATCAAGAGTTGATAACCTAATGATCCAATAGTTGTGTAGAGACACAATTGGTATAAAGATACCTACCTTTCAAGGGTATGGAATTTGGCTTGTTGACCACAGTCAAGGTCAAATTACATATCAAGGATTGGATATTGGCCCACTAAGAAAACCATCGGGTTTTCTCGGATTATATAGTGAGGGCTATTAATTCGCAATAAAATAGTGGGAGTAAATGGATTAATTAAAGACCTTATTAATGCATATATATATATATATGAACATACTCTCATATCTTTTCATTTTCACATCTAGGTCATCATCATGAGCACATCAAACATTAACATACGATCAATCTTGGATAACAAGCTGGTTGGCAACAACTATTCTGATTGGATCAGGCAAGTGAGAATTGTTCTCAGAGCTGAAAAGATCCACTATGTCTTGGATAAAGATCCACCACCACGTCCATCAGATGATGCCATTGATGAGATCTAAAGCATTTATCGAAAATACATGGAGGATAGTGAAACAACAGCATGTCTGATGCTGGGTGCTATGTCCTCGGAGCTTCAGAAGCAACATGAAATGATGGATGCTAGAACCATCGTTTTGCATCTAGAGGAGCTTTATTCTTCTCAGGCTAGAACTGAGCAATATGAGATTGCTCGAGCTCTATTTAGTTACAAAATGGTGGAAGGCACTTCAGCTGCTGCTCATGCATTGAAGATGTATGGGTATATTGAGCATTTGAGTAGACTTGGCTATGTTATGGATAATGATCTTTACATAGATTTAATCTTGTACTCGTTGGCTCCATGTTATGCACCTTTTGTGCTTAACTTCAACATGAACAAGATCCAAGTATCCATTCCTGAGTTAATCAACATGCTCAAGACAGCTGATGGATCATTTAAGAAAGATCCAAAAAGTGTTATGGTTGTCACTTCTGCTAAAGGCAAGAAGCAGAAGAAGGAGATAACCAAGGCGCAGCCAAAGAATGGTGGGATCTCCAAGAAGAAGGTTGCCAAGAAAGAGAATCCCAAAGGGACTTGCTTCCATTGTGGAAAGGATGGTCATTGGAAGCGTAACTGCAAGGCCTATCTAGATTCTTTTAAGGAGAAGAAGCAAGCTGTTGCATCTACTTCAGGTATTCATATGATTGAAATTAATACTTATTCTATTGCTTCAAAACAATCTTGGGTATTAGATACCGGATATGGATCTCATTTATGTAATGATCTACAGGGGCTTAGAAGCTTTAGAAGAGTTAGAAAGGCAGAGATTTGTTTGCAGTCAGCTACTGGACAAAACATCTCTACAACTGTTGTGGGGACTTATCATTTGCCTCTTCCGAGTGGATTAGTACTGGAATTAAATAATTGTTATTATGTTCCAGCTTTGTCCAAGAGTATTATTTCTTTCAGTTGTTTAATGAACGATTATGATATTTCTTTAAAGGACAAATGTTGTTACATTTTTAAGAACAATATATTTTATGCAAAAGCTATCATTGAGAATGGTATATTTGTTCTTGATTTAATTAAAGAAGTACATAATGTGGATACCAAGAGAATGAAACATGATAATCTAAATACCTCATACTTATGGCATTGTCGTTTAGGCCACATAAATGAAAAACGCATGACCAAATTGCACAAGTCAGGTGATTTGGGATCATTTGATTATGAATCATTTGATACATGCGAATCTTGTTTATTGGGAAAAATGACAAAAGCTCCCTTTATTGGTAAAGGAGAACGAGCTAAAATGGTTTTGGACTTAATACATTCGGATGTATGTGGTCCAATGACTACACATGCTAGAGGAGGTTACTCCTACTTCATTACTTTCATAGATGATTATTCCAGGTTTGGATACATCTATCTAATGAAATATAAGTCTGAAGCATTTGAAAAGTTCAAAGAATTCAGAAATGAAGTAGAGAAACAACTTGGCAAAAGTATTAAAACACTTAGATCAGATCGAGGTGGAGAATACTTAAGTCAAGAGTTTCAGGATTATCTTAGAGATAATGGGATTTTATCTCAATGGACTCCTCCATATACACCACAACACAATGGTGTATCCGAAAGGAGGAATCGAACACTATTAGATATGGTTCGATCAATGATGAGCCGAGCGGACTTGCCTAAGTCTTTTTGGGGGTATGCACTAGAAACTGCTGTTTATGTGTTAAATAGAGTTCCTAGTAAATCGGTTGATGTTACTCCATATGAGATGTGGAATAACAAGAAACCCATGCTTTCTCATATGAAAGTATGGGGTTGTCCTGCTTATGTAAAGAGGACAATGTCAGACAAACTGGATGTTAAGTCTGACAAATGTTTATTTGTGGGATATCCAAAAGAAACGTTTGGATATTATTTCTATCATCCCTTAGAACAAAAGGTGTTTGTTTCAAGGCATGCTGTCTTCTTAGAAAGAGAATTTCTCCTACGAGAGGACAGTGGGAGTAAAATTGAGCTTGGTGAAGTTCAAGACCCACAAATAGAAGATGATCAATCGATTGAACCTGAAACTGAATTTCATAATGATGAAATCACAGTTGAACCTGATTATACACAAAATCCTAGAAGATCTACTAGGATGCGTTCTATCCCTGTGAGATATGGATTTCACATTGATTCGGATAGAGGCATAACTGTAGTAGAGGACAATGAGCCTACAAGCTATCAAGAAGTTTTGAACAGTTCAGAACGTGATTTATGGCTTAAGGCTATGCAGTCCGAAATGGACTCCATGTATGAGAATAAAGTATGGACTTTAACTCAACCACCTGAAGGGATAAAACCCATAGGGTGCAAATGGGTCTTCAAAAAGAAGACTGACATGGAAGGTAATATAGTTACCTATAAAGCTCGCTTAGTAGCAAAAGGTTATCGTCAAAAAGAAGGTATTGACTATGACGAAACTTTTTCTCCTGTAGCGATGCTTAAGTCTATAAGAATACTTTTAGCCATTGCAGCTCATTATGATTATGAGATTTGGCAGATGGATGTGAAGACAGCTTTCCTTAATGGAAATCTTACCAAGGATGTGTATATGACACAACCAGAAGGATTCACATCAGGAAATGGCGAAAAGGTATGCAAGCTTCAAAGATCCAGTTATGGATTGAAGCAAGCCTCTAGGAGTTGGAACATACGATTCAATGAGACAATCAAAGAGTTTGGTTTCTCACAGAATGAAGATGAACCTTGTGTGTATAAAAGGGTCAGTGGGAGTGCAATTGTCTTCCTAGTTCTATATGTAGATGACATATTGATCATGGGAAATGACATTTCTCTTCTCCAATCTGTTAAAATATGGTTATCCAAGCAATTCTCCATGAAAGACCTTGGAGAAGCATCCTATATTCTGGGAATAAGGATCTATAGAGATAGATGCAATAGGTTGCTAGGTCTTTCTCAAAGTACATATATAGATAAAGTATTGAAGAGGTTCAATATGGATCTCTCTAAGAAAGGGTTTATACCCATGGTGCATGGGAAACACCTTTCTAAGTCTATGTGTCCACAGACACTGGAGGATAGAGAGAGCATGAATAGAATACCATATGCATCTGCAATTGGTTCTATCATGTATGCTATGTTATGTACATGTCCAGATGTAGCATTTGCTTTGAGTGTCACAAGCAGATTCCAATCTAATTTTGGAGAGGAACATTGGGCAGCTGTCAAGAATATTCTTAAGTACTTGAGAAGGACTAAGGATGTATTCTTGGTATATGGAGAGGGCAGTTTGGAAGTAAACGGGTATACAGATGCCAGCTTCCAATCTGACAAAGATGATTGTAAATCACAATCTGGTTATGTGTTCATAATGGGAGGAGGAGCAGTTAGTTGGAAAAGTTCCAAACAAGAAACAACTGCTGATTCCACGACAGAAGCTGAGTACATTGCTGCTTCAGAAGCAGCCAAAGAAGCAGTCTGGATCAAAAAGTTCATAACCGAACTAGGAGTGGTGCCTAGCATTGTTGATCCGATTCCTTTATATTGTGACAACAATGGAGCCATTGCGCAAGCAAAGGAACCACAGTCTCATCAGCGATCCAAGCATGTTCTCAGACGCTACCATCTCATAAGGGAAATAGTAGCTAGAAATGATGTGAAAATAGAAAGGGTTCCCACAGATGACAATGTGGCGGATCCCCTCACTAAAGCACTTTCCCAGATAAAGCATGATCACCATATAAATAGCATGGGTCTGAGACATATGAGTGATTGGCTCTAGTGCAAGTGGGAGATTGTTAGAGAGTATGCCCTAGAGCCCATGTAATAGGGATGTTTTTCATATGTATGAAATTTATATTCTTAATAAAAGGCATCATTCATTTATTAATGCTGTGTTTGAATACATGAGTTTGTAAATCTTAAATTAATAAATGAAGTCCTAGATATTATAAACACAGTGCAAAGGCAATCATGAAAGTGTTCATGATGTGAGATGTCTATCGCATGTAAATGTGTTAATATCTAAATATCCCTAGTCATAGAATTAACAAGATAGGACATTGTTAATTCGGACAGACTAGCACATGTTATGCTTCTTGAATGGTTCAAGCAATGGTTCTCATAATTGTGATTATGGATGATAATCAATGCTAACATGTGGATGCTTGTTAGAGGAACAAGTTCATTTGAGACCTGCAAAGAGAATCCTCATATGGATATTAAATCTATGTCAGTGAGGAATCTCTTCATAGCGGTTATGCAAGTATCCTTAGACTTGAGATCACCAAAGTTATCTTAAGTAGCAAGTGGTATACTTTGACTCCATAACTGATTACTTCCAACTGGGAGTGAACATAGTTAGGAGATTGGGTATATCATGACCTACTTGAAGATAGTTGAGTGATTGACAAAGGATTCACCATCCCAGATTTAACAAGGGAAGTTATCTCACATGATTCTATAATTACCTTGTTCAGTGAATCTCTGGCCAGAGTAATATGCCGAGATGGATAGAGATCCATGAAGGGCATTTTAGGAACAATGGTTAAATTAATAGAACATACATAATTAGATTTATGTGAGTTGACAGAAATCCATACTCAGAATCTAATTGAGATAAGAGTGGTGAAAGGAGTAATTGCACGGTAACTGTTTCTATGGAAGGGTACAGTCAAACCACATGACTTTCCTGACATTTGGGTAGTCATGATGCCTAGCTAGAGGCCAATCATGACTTGTATAATGATGTATCAAAATATCAATAGAGATTGATAAATTGATTTAAAGGAGTTTAAATCATGTGAGTTTTGAATAGAACTCACGATTACATATTATACTGCCAATATGGACAGGAACCCAATAGGTCACACACATATAGAGAAAAGGGTAAAATGGTAAAATGACAAGGATAATAATATTTGATATTATTATAAAGGTAGAGAGGAGAATATGATAATAATTAATTAAAGAGTTTAATTAATTATGATCAAATAAAATTGTCCGCGGAACTTTTGAGAAATGTTCTGTAAATTGGACCTAAATGAAACAATGTATTTCATGATTAATTATTATTATTATCTTATAAGTGTTATAAGACTACTATAAGTGTTATAGGACTGATATAATAATTAATAGGACCATTGGAGAAATTATAGAGGGCCAAAGGAATGAAGAAGTTGGAGGAAGCCCTCCAGAAGAGGGCTACACTCCAACTCGATACAGAAGGGCTTAGAGGGCTTTTTCTTGGACCAAATTAATTTATATATGTTACATAAGTGTTATGGAACTCACATATTTAATTTGGTTGGATTTGGAATCCATTTGGGTATTTAAATCCAATTAGATGCACAAAGGGCCTAGTTTGTGGATTTTGTTCATGGTCTTTTATGAAAAGATTTAATTTGGATTTAATTAAGCCCAAATGATTATAATTAATTCCAGAAGCCCAATTAATAATTCTCCAGCAATTTTAAAGAGCCCAATCTCATTAAGGAGTTGGAATTTTAACCTAACTATAAAAGGCCAACTAATGAGAATTAGGGTTGAGTGATTAAAACAAAAGGAAAGTCTTTTTCTCTTAATTCTCTCTCCACTTTTGCGCCACTTCCCAAGCTAGCTCTTGGGAATTTCGGCTAGCCCTAGTTGAACACCAATTTGTTGGTTCAATTTACCCCTCTCTAGTGTGGATTACTCATTGGAGGTGTTCGATTTTGGACACTGTGGTTTGCGACAACCCGGTGCGAAGTAAAATCAACTGTTCAACAAAAATCAAAGGTGATTTTTCTTATTCTCATATAGTTATATTGTGTATTCATGGCAAGATCAGATCATATGGTTAAAAATTTTAAAATTCCGCTCATGTATATGATGCATGTAACCATAAAAATCCAACATATTTGCTTTAAGATGTGTATATATAGGTTTTCATCTTGACGACCTTTAAAAGGGGTCGTCCACATGTTTTTGTTCCCCACTAAGCTTTATAGCTCAGCACAGTTATTTCATCCGTGTAGGTTGCAAGTAAGGATTTTTTTCCTAGTATGATATCTGCAGCGGGATGGCCAACACAAAAGAGGGATTAAAAGTATAGTCTACAGTTGTATGCATTTTGATTACAAGATTCTTATTTACTTTAATAAGGATGTGATGTACAAATGATTAAAATATGTAAATATTATATTGTTTAAAAATACTCTTAAGTATGGAGTAAAGTTTTAATAATATAGTTTATATGTCGGATTTATGTTTGAAGTTTGACAAAAAAAATATTTGGAGCATTAAACCTGGAAAGCATTCTTAATGATACCGAATATAATGTTTACAACTATGTAAGGGATAAGGGTGTTACATGCAGTTTTCTTCAGTAGTTTCATATCGCTAGAGTTCTTGTAGACTATAGGGATGATTGATGAGGTTGACAGATTGCTAGTTGCTACGGGATGGAATGCCTTCTTTGCTTTATCCTTCCATACCTACCCCAACATCACTAGAGAGTTTTTAGCAACCTTTCAAATTGGAGGCTTCTAGAGAATTGATACGAAGTATGGAGTTATCTAGTTTAGGGTACAAGATGTTTTCTATAGCATTACATATTTATATTTTATAACGGCTATATAACTTCTAGTAGAAGAAAATGTACTGACCCTTAAGAGAGGGGTGGTAAAAGAGCACAACATAGCCATCACACTTCTTAAGGTCGTGTACAAATCAAACATAGCTAAAAGTATAATACTAGCTACTTAAGTGCTTAGGTACATCCAAAGGGTCCTATCCACCTTTTATCTCGATCATACTGGTGGTCCTAAGTAGGTAAATACAATCGACATAGTTTATTTATAGGTGATGAACACAGGTAGGATGGTTGACATCACATATGATATTATTACTGCCCTACTTAGAGTTACTAGTCAACCAACCTCGCTTATATATATTGAAGGAATGGTGACCCATCTATTACTAGACCGGGAAGTTGATGAGAGGACCTTCAGCTGACCACTCAAGGACGACATCTTTATAGATCTATAGACCACTTTGGGTATAAGGATGGTCAAGCTAGTCTAGGGATGAGATAGACAATATAGATTGTTAACTATTCTTGAGGCTAAGGAGAGTTACAACTTAGATCCCATTATGCCAGAGCCATTGGTAGAGGGAAAGGATTAGGTTCAGCCACCTCCAGCACCACTAGGGCCACTGTATAGCATGATTAGCAACCTTAAGAGTAGGATGAGCCAAAAAAAGCCTCAGAAAGAAAGTATGAATTCAAATTTAGAGGTGGACATACAAGTAGATTTTGAAAAGCTTTTTGGTAGATCAACTCATCCTCCAATGCATCAGCTATCTCTCATTAGGCTATGATAGTCACCGTACAAGAGATCCAAAAGATACTCACCATATGGCCATTCAGAGGCTTCTACTTCCATTGCTTCTCAAACATATGGTCATCTGGGAGCATTTACCTCCACTACTCCACCACTAGTTCAATTAACACCTACTCTCTCATCCGATGACATTTTAAAAAGGTTGTCCACAATAAAAGAGGCCATCAAGAGACGGGACTAGACCTTGTAGGCTATGCTAGCCTTGGTACAGTGTTTGTAGACCCAACTTTAGACTTATGTATAAGGCATTAGAGTAGATTTAGTAGCTATTGGGTAGTGTTTTGATGCCACCTTTTAGGTCATCAATGAATCCATCACCCAGATCAAGGCTCGGACAGGTCAAATTGAGGAGGACATTTTTTGGGGTAGACAGGTAGTGATAGAGACCATTGATCAACTGCAAAGGTACATTAGGAACCTAAGAGATGATCTGACAAGATATTTGCAACAACATTGCGAGCAATCTTAAAGATAGGTAAGAGTTTAAAGCACCTAGTTGGGGTGATAACATAGATCCTATAGCTATTGTCCACTACACTACCTAAATTTGAGTTAAAATTTTGGCAGTAGAAGGGACAACCATTAGCACCACCTAACCCTCCCAAGCCTTCAGCCTTCTGTCCTCTATCTAGATCATCCTACCTATTGTGTTAAATCCACAAGCTAACGATTTACCAATTATAGTATTTAAGATATCGTTCCCACAAATACTAGATTTATTATTACACACTACTACTTTATCTTAATCTTATTTACAATGAATCATTAATTTGATTGTAAAACTTAACTAATAATTTTATATTAAACTATTAATTACCCCTCAGTTAATGATGGTCAAAGAAGACAAATACAAATAATAATTTAAAAATTAACAATATTAAAATTGATATTACTCTTTTAGTTAAATGTAATCTTTATAATGTAAGCCATGTTGGAATAAAGTTCTAAATCACTCTCTCAGCATGAAGTAGAATGCCTAAAACATTCAATTATGATTCTAACCCTCAACTCTCCTTAATGAATTAGATTGTCATACTTACAATTTTTTAGAATAAACACCAACCTATAACAACTATCTTAACATCCTGATTTCTCTAGTTATGTTTTGATAATGAATTCCCAATAGATTTCCATAAGAATATATCTCTTGAACCATACCCTTACATATAATGATCATGCATAAAATACTAATAAAAAATTTTGCATTTAAAGACAACTTGTATCAAGTAGAATAAACAAATATTAACAAAGATTATCAAGTTCCTAAAATATCATTCAAGTGGTATAAAGAAGAATAAACATTTGAAAGCTAAGTAAAAAGATGATGTCTCAATCCTTTTACTCATTAATGATTTCTTCTTCTTCTTTGCTCTTGTCTTCCTTTCAAAAGATAAATTCTTCTACATCTTTACAAAAATAGTAAAACCACTCTTTAGAATTAATTCCTAACTCTTTAGAATTATTTCTTAACTCAAAAGAATTATATTATTTTCTCTTATCTTCATTATACTTATAGAATCCTTGCAAAATATTGCATCTTTTCAAACACCCTTCTAGAGATACATAACCCTTGGTGAAAAGTCATGCCTCTTTGAAACTTGATTTTAAATTTGAATTGCATAACCACCATTTATAATTTCATTGTCAAGCATTGTGACCCTTCAAGCACCCTTTCATAAGTACACAACTCTTCAAGTACCTCTCTAAAAGTATAAATCATTTGGTGTAAAGTCATATCCCTTTGAAGTGCCTTTTGAAAAATAACCACCCCAACGTTTCTCTATTATGCCCGTGACTCTTATCGCGCTAGCTACAGAACATGAAACTCAAAGTTAAATTATTTCATATTCTTTGACTTTCACTTCTTTTTCCTTCCTAGGTTGCGCTAGCGATTATTGCCATACTCGCGACATAACCGTGACTTCTTTGCTTAATTTACCTTATTTTCCTAGCTTTTTTCTCCATTTACTCCCACAATAATGCAAAATATATAAAAGTTACCAAATTCTAAACATATTAATAACTAAAACTAAACATTATATCATAGTTCTAAACACTATCTATATATGAGCTATTCAAGCTCATATCACTACAGCAGAGGGCTAAGACCATCTCAGTAGTGGTTTTGTATTCAGGGTGTTTTAAAACTTTTTGGGATATTTTGATGTATAAAAGAATTATTAAATATATTTATTTATGTATTTCTTTATGCTTCATTTATATTATATTTAATATTGATCCAAAATAGAAGTACATGGTAAAATTTCCAATATGATGTATTATCAAATTAATAAATGGCAATTGAAAAAAGACAAAGTAGCAAAAGAAATGATAAAAATAAATCATCCATAATCAGCCATAATGAATAATGTCAAAAACACCAGACACTAACATCACACCTCTTCTAATATGCATTCAAAACCCTCTCAAGGGTCATATATCCCACACTTCATAGAACTTTAAAGAGGCATATTGTCTAATTATATATAGGGAACATACCCATACTAAACTAGATCAAAAGGATAAAGTGTTTGTGAATGGAGAGGATACCAACATTAAACTAGATCAAAAGGATAAATTATTTGTGAATTGAGAAGATACCCACACTGAATTTGATCAAAATGACAAAGTGTTTATTAATAAGAGGTATACCCACACTAAACTTGATGAAAAGGATAAAGTATTTATAAATTAGGAATGGACAATAATCTATTCTTATTCTTTTGCTATAGCTCTAAAACACCTATGAAGCAACACAGCGCTACCCAAATAGGTTGAAATCAAAAGAGATGCATAGTAAAGAGAAGTACGAATCTACTTTAATTCTTAAAGGATTTAAAGGAGATAGACAGAAGTCACCCTACCTCCCTTAACTTCACCAGTGGTTGATCCACTTAACTTAAGATAAAGTTGAAAACTTCACGAGTGGTTGATCCACATAGCTGAAGATAAAGTGAGAGACTTCACCAGTGATTGAGCCATATGGCTAAAGACAAAGTGGAAGACTCCACTAATAATTGATCCACATGGTTGTAATTAAGATCATAGTATAAAGCTGAAGCACATTGAATAAGGGGATAGTCCAGAAAGTTATTTTAAATTCCAATGATAAGGGAAATAATTATGTGGTAGTGTCTTGAAGGTAGACCTATTAGTCTAGAAGGTTATTTTAACTTCCAATAATGAGTAAATGAATTATGTTGTAGTATCTCCAAAGGTAAACCTACACATGTGGAGAAACTTCTGAATACATGCTATCAATGACTCCTCAAAATGCGTTTATGTAGGAATTATTCAATGAGAATATTGATTCAATAAGGCAGATATGTCTACAGATGGTGTCAACAACCATAACTGCAAGGTTAGACATGCCTATAATTGGCATCGACCGATCCACGATCTCATTTTATTTTCTATGTCGATTGATGTGATCTCATCAAGTGTACTGAATCAACAAGTAATATAGGATACTCAATTTAAGGCCTACAAATATCAAACCCAAGGGATTGTAGATACAAGTTGTGAAAATCAATTGTATGCTAAAAAATTCCCAAATTTTTTTGTGTGAATATGCTATCAAATTGTAAAAATTGAAGAAACTAAACAAATAAAATAAACATCCAAAATTTTACTATGGCTCATGTAATTAAAATATAGACAAGATTTAAAAATCAATAAACTAAAAATGCTACTCAGGTTCACTCATCCTCCCCATACTCAAATATGAAATTAATTAATCTTAAGTTATATAGATAGAATTGGGATAACCTTCTATACCCAAGCGTCCCATTTCGGAGCAAGCTACTCTAATCACAAAACATCCCATTTCGAAGCAAGTTTTATGATTAGCTTATACATGCATCTAACATCCTAAGTTCAATTTGCTTTCCTATTCCAAAGCCAAACAACCTAAAAACCTATCCATTTTGCTCAAACTCTAGTTCTAACATCACAAAACTTATAATTAAAAGAGTCCAATTTAGGAGCAATCTCAAAATCATGGCCATCATGATAAACAACAGAGGTAGAAATATTCATGGCATTCAAAAATTTTGATAAAATACCCATTCTTAACAATATGATAAAATCATCCATTCAAATGAGATAAATTAAGTAAAACACCGTGAAATATTAGCAAGAACATGTAAAATTAACTATTCTTCTATATATAAATTTAAATAAGTCTAAAATTCACATTGGGTATTAGGGATTCAAAGATCACCTGAAAAACTAGGTTACTACTCACTACCTATTACAAAAGAAGAAGAGAAAAGGAAAGAATAAACCTAGAAATTCATGTAAGGATGAACACCCACCTGAACCTAAGCTTCATCAATCTTCTTCGCCAACCTCCAATGGAATATGAACTCTAAAAATGAAAGAACTAAGAATATAATCTCTAAATTTGTGTAGATCTATGATATTTGCAATTATAAAACCATAACTTTGCATGAAACCCTAATAAAAAAATTGAAGAATAGATGGAAGAACAAAAACTAGATCTCAAAAATTACAGACTCCTTGCCAAAAAGAAAAATCTAACTTATATAGCCCCAAATAGGGTTAAGATTAGTACTAAATTCCTGCTGACCATGACATACTAAAAATCTACCTCTAGACTGAACTAGGTTATGATTAGTACATAAAACCTGCTGATTGAGACATACTCCTCAATTGCATTTTGGACTAAAATTTGCATACCTCACGTTTAGTTCCAAAATCATGCTAATTATGAGGTCTATCTCTTATTTGTTATAGATTGAAGAAAGACTATGTCACAGGGAGTACAAAATACTTGCTTACTTTGACATGCTTAAAAAATTGCATTTTGATAGAAAGCCATAGGTCACAGCTAACACCAAATAACTACTGATCATGAGATAGTTGCAAAATCTAAAATTAAGCATAGAAATCAATCAAAAGCTCTCCAAAATACATAAAAGACATAAATTTCTCCATTTGGATAGAATTTATTGAAATTATACAAAATAAAGAAAATGACACTTAAATCAAGACTAAAAAAGACTAAAAACTAAACATTAAATTGGAGTTATCATCGATAAACTAGCAATAATCAAATACAATAGTTTGATCTTGTTTTAAATGCTGACAAGTTGGTGCTAATTTGATATAACCAAATATATCTAAATTTTACACATCGACAAACTGATGGCAACTACCCATCTAAGGATTAACACATCAACAAATTGATGGTAACTATCAAACCAAAGGTAAGCACATCATTAAAATGATGGTAACTATCCAACTAAGAGACTTACTACCTCAAATGGTACGTTTTTAAAACTATTAGATATTTGCTACTTAGGTACGTATCTTTTTCCTTTACTTTGAATTTTTTTCTCACTTTATGCACTAGTTCCCATTAAAAATCATTCACACTAAAAAATACACATTTAGTTTATTATTGAACATGAAAATTAAGGTTTAAAGGGGAGATAAGCTCTTCCAATTTGACAAAATTAAGAACATCCTGAGGTTAATATCTTAGGTCTCAAGCTTTTTCTCTCTAGTTCATATTATAATCATATAAATATGTTTATTGTTGTATGATGCTGTAATATATGATTTTTTGTTTGTTTGTTCAATTTGCATGATTCTTAAGATGCCATATTTTGCCATGATGACTTAAGACTATTCCATGTAATAGAATAACATTTCAGTATTTATTTTTCTCTATTAATGCATATTCAATTTCTTAAGTTAAAATTTTATGTTTGTATGTTATCTATTGTTCTTGTTTGATTTGAAGGCACGTTTTAGTTGTTATACTATGATTTGGAATGCATTGGGGTCTTAAAATTTCATATTTAAGGTTTAGTAGAGTTTTCCTTGCCTTTAGTTTAAAGTTTGCATTTTATGTCTATCTTTCGAGTGATAGACGAGAAGAAAGAATCATAGATGGCCATCTGTCAAAGTGACAATGGGATGTCATGATGCTTTCTCCTTGTCCTGTCCCTCATTTTACCTAAGGCATCCATCGATCTCCAAGGATGCCTATGGCTTCTTTTCCTCTTACTTTAATATATTTTAATGCTTTTTATTTTGACTTAAGTCATTCTTTTGTATTTATTATTTAGATTCATTCTTATACCTTTGTGAGTGTAGTTTCTAGTTTGTATTCATACCTATATTTTTTAGCAATATTATTTTGTTTATTATTTTAATATATATATTTTTTGATATGCTAATTAAATTGATTTTCATGTGTTTTGTATCAACAAATTATTTTGTGCATTTTTTGAATTCTTGAAAGATGATTCTACTTTGGGAGTTGTGCCCCATTTGATTTTTCATTTTTTCTCTCTCTTAATTCCTATTTAAATCATTTGATTTATATTTTTTTATTTATTTAATTTTAATATTTTCTTTATTTTTGGATGTATTTCTTTTTGGAAATGTCATAACTAGTAAAAAAGGAGTTTTTGAGCATGATAATTTGTAAAGATCATTAAATATTTTATATTTTAATTAACTTGTATTTTTATTAACAAAATGGACCAATATCCAATTTTTACCCTAACATCACATAATAAAAATGAGATTTGTATTCTTCAAAATTGGGATCATGCATCCTAAGTTTTTTTTTTATTAAAAACCAACAAAAGTTCACCATCCTATTTGTAAAAATAATTTATAAGGAAACTAATGTTCCTAAACTCAACTAACTCTCCTTTTTATGTATTTATTTAATTTGTATGTCAATTTTTTTCTTTAGGATGATTTTCTTATGTAATAATTTAAGTAGGAATTTTTATTTTATTTCTCCCTTTCTTTTGATGCTTGAAGTATTTATTTAAGTTTATTGCAGTGCATCGTGTGACAAGGGAGATAGTAGACTAGAAATAAAAAAACTTAATTATAAGAAACACCTAACCAAGATGAAATATAAGACTGATGTCTCGAATAATGTTCTCTATTTGGACATTAAAAGGGTTAAGAATCATTTTTCAATACTCTGTTGGGTGGTGACTCAATGGTACCTACCTTTTTGAGCCCACTTTAAATGCCTTAATTGGTTGACTATCGATAATAGATTGGATCTACAAACCCTTTCAATTATGAAGTGGCCAACTTATGAGATATAGCAAGCCTTGATTAAGTCTTGGACCATAAAATCAAGCCTTCAAAAACAAACCCAAACATTTGAGTGGGTTTGACGTGCATGACATCTGCCTTAGATGATATGCATCTTAAATCATAATCTGCTTGTTGATAAGTCAGCTTTACTTAGAGATTCAACCAAAGGTTAACATGTTTACGAGCTGATGGTAACTATCCAAATAGAGATTCATTGATTCAAATGGTACGCATCTCAAATCCTGATTATGTATGCTAAGAAGCCAACCTCAGTCAGAGATTCAACCAAGAGTTAACAAGCTAGCGGTAACTACCCGAACAGAGATTCACTACATCAAATGGTATACGTATTAAATTCTAATTCTGCATGCCGGTAAGTCAACCTTAGTTAGAGATTCAATCAAAGGTTAACACATCAATAAGCAAATAGTAACTATCTGACCAGAGATTTACTACCTCAGATTGTATGCATCTTAAATCCTATTATGCATGCTAACAAGCCGACCTTAATTAGAGATTCAAGCAAGGGTTAACATGTTAATAAACTAATAATAACTATTTGATAAAAGACTCGGTACTTCAAATGGTATGTTTTTCATCCAAATCGATCCAAATTTTTGTTGCCTCAGATGGTAGGCATCTTAAATCCTTATTCTGCATACCGATAAGCTGGCTTTAATTAGAGATTCAGCCATCACCTACACACAAGACCTTTTCTAAGGCAAAAAAAAGGCTACATAGTCAATCACTATAGACAAGCTAGCACCGATCACTCCATCCACCCCAATAGCAAGCCTTCTTAAAAATTAGTTGGGAGATCACCTATAAGACTGACATTTAAGACCTCTTAAAAGGCAAAAGGAGACTACACGATCGACCATTACGACAAGCTGGCACCGATCATTCCATCCATCCCTATGGTAAAACTTCTCCAGAAGTAGTTGAAAGACTTCCTCCTTAGGAGCATGTCTTTTTTTCTCACCCTAAACTTTGGCTCATTTAGATAGTTAGTGCACTAGCCTCCCTATAGTTGGGGCCAATTGTAGACACAGCTGACTTTTGTCAGTGTTATCTAATGAAGATGACTTTTTTACTCTTAAATATAAAAAGACTCAAAGTTTAAGGACCTCTTTTTATTTTATGAAATTTTTAAAAATATTTTGTTGTGTTTTAACTTTGGAAGAGTGACTTAGGAGAAATTCTTCTTAAAATTATTTGGGACAAATTTTTGCATTTGGGCTACATCTCAATATACGGACCTTAAAATTAAGTGATTCCACTTCCATATTAAATTTAAAACATATATATATATATATATATAGCTTTATAGCATGATCCAAAACCTCGTTCTTTTCTGAAAATGCTCAAAACTAGGTATGAACTCAACATGCCTAAATCTGCATCATGTTCTTGACCAGTTTGTACTAATTTAGGTATAACTCTATCTATAGAACTCCTTTTAAAGAAAATATTTTTTTTAGAAACTAGACTTTTATTGGAGAAACTTTTATGGAATATATATATATATATGACTAAATTCTATCTTTAATATTCCTAAAAAAGTTTCAAAGATAAGGTAACAATTTTATCCCTAAAGGATATTCATAAGCAGTTAGTGGTATTTTTGCCATAAATAATAATCTATAAATAAAAATTGGTTGATTCTTGATTTGTTGAAAGGATAACATATAAAGGAAAAGTTTTTAAGAGACACTTTGGTTTACAAATGCCATTTTAGGGGGTAAAAATCCATTTACAGTTTGGTTAATGAATCATCAAGTGGGAAGGAGTTAGTTCTGGCCCTGGATCATGGTAATAACTCATTATTTTTAGTTTTTTTTGTGAGTCACACCCAATAAGTGAGTACCAAGGGGTTGTGACTTAGTAATTCATGGCCATGACTTGCCGAGTCACACCCAACCTCGTGGAACAGACCTTTTTGGCATGAATTACCTCATTTCCTTCTATTTAAGGCCACCAAATAGCCATAATAGGGGGTTGGCATTTTTAATCATAAAGGAACGTGCAAACAAGGAAAAAAGGGGAAATAAAGAGAGAGAGAGAGAGAAATATAGAGGAAAGAAAGGAAAAGAAAGAAAATGTGAGTTTTTTAGTTTTTCTTTGATTTTTCTCACTTTCTTTCTTCAAATGCTCTCCTAATTTTCATTTTTTTAATATATTTCTTAATAAAAAATATTAAAGAAATCCTAAAAAATACTGAGTTCTTGTTGTTATTTTGAGAAAATCCTTGAAGGTAATATAATAAATTAAATCTAACCACACTATTGACTTATTATTTATTTGGATCAGGTCTATACTTTCATTATTGAATGTTATGGATGTGACTACTTTTCAAATAGTTTACTTAATATTTGACTGGATCTGAACTATTTAATATATAATAATAATAATAATAATAATAATAATAATATTTAATAACATTTATATGTCAAAATGTAATTTTTAACTTAAAAATGTGATTTTTAGTTTGTTTAACTTATTTTTTTGTATATATTATTTAGATCTTATCTTTTAAAATGTTTTAGATATTCTTGTTATATTTTTATGGGTTTTAAATTCCAATTTGGCAAGGACCTACACATAAAGTAAGCCAACTCAGTATGATTTTAAACCAATGATCATAAATTGCATCTGTATTATTTAATATTATATTGTAATTTATTTTATATATTACGTGTTTATCATTTTTACGTTTATGTTTATGTTTTTATGCTAATATTTGTTATTATATTATTAATGCATGTTAATATTTATTTTTATTATTATATGTCTATATTATTATTACAATAGTATTATATTATATTATATTATATTATATTATATTATATTATATTATATTATATTATATTATATTATATTATATTATATTATATTATATTATATTATATTATATTATATTGTATTATATTATATTGTATTGTATTGTATTGTATTGTATTATATTATATTATATTATATTATATTATATTATATTATATTATATTATATTATATTATATTATATTATATTGTATTGTATTGTATTGTATTGTATTGTATTGTATTGTATTGTATTGTATTGTATTATATTATATTATATTATATTATATTATATTATATTATATTATATTATATTATATTATATTATATTATATTATATTATATTATATTATATTATATTATATTATATTATATTATATTATGCATTTTGCTTATTTATTTACTTTATTTTATTGTACCACTTTAAGTATCTAATGTTTGTTTGGGAGTGCAGTCGAGCAGATATAGTGTAGCAGGCTTTAGATACTTCTAGATATTTTAGATATTTTTATTAATATGTAATTAATTATTTTCCTTTTTATTTTTTATGAATTTATTATCCCGACTTTGTAATAAAAAATAATTTTCAACAATAAAAAGGAAAAATCACTAAAAATATTTATATTAAATAAATTGGATTTTTATTAATTAAATTTGAATAAATGTCATGTTTTAAATCCGAAAAATACACATGTAAATAATAAGTTTTTTTTAAATAACATAAAATGACTTTGTACATAATTAGTTAACATGGGATTTTTCTAATAAAATGGGATCACTCATCTCACTATTATTCAAAATGCACAATAAAAGCCTTTTTGTAAATATACATGTGAGAACTAATGTTTCCATTAAAATGAATCACCAATTTTATGTAGTCTCATTTATTGTTTATTAGATAATATTTTATTCTATAATTTTACTACTTTATATACCATATTTTATCGCTTTCCAAACCTGATTTAGTGCTCCTTTTTATATGCATAAATTCATGTTAGAAGAGGGATGAAACAATTTATTCGAATGCCTAATTATAGATCACAAATCAAAGGTATAAATAAGAGTGAGGTTCTTAACCCACTTTGGCTTTGGCCTCATAAGGTCGAAACACTATTTCCTAATGTTCTATTGTGTGAAAATGCTTTATACTTACCTTATGGTGCCCAAAATAAATGCATATCAATCACTCGATTTAGGATACCCTTTTAATTTGCCTGTCCTAAAATTGGACCCATATCTGAATGAAATGGTAATTATCTTGTTTGCATATCCCATCTTTCTTTAAAAAGTGAATGTGTCAAAGTTATGGATTTATGTCGGCTAATGCTTGTGATAATTATATGGATGAATTATGATTGGTTTGTGATGATGGTTTGGAGAAATTATGGAGCTTAAGTTGTGGATTATTTTGAGAGTGTACTATTTGAATTTGCAAGTGGGTAGGCATTTATAGCCGTCATGATACCCAAAATTATACCAAATGACTAGTAACATTTTGATGCAAATATTAAATGGAAATGTCATGCCAAGTTATAACTCAATGGTCATAAACATGTTTACTTCATATGGGTTTAGGTATTAGGTAATTAATGGTTCCCTTAGATAACATAAATACTAGAAATAGTGGCACTCTAATGCTCGGACCAATGTATAGGCACCGGGTGTTATAATAAGGGCAATTAAAAGAAATTTTATAAAGTGTTATGATATCTTTTAAGGTGGCGTGAATGGTTTTGGATGGAATCCTCAAACATGCGTGTGGCATGTTGAAAATGATGCATGGGTTGAATTGATTGAGGTAAAATATATGTATCTTCATATCTTTCTTGTTTACATTATCCTTTTATATAATGTCAAAATATATTAATATGTTCTATTTATATAGGTCATACCTGATGTAGCGAAATGGAAAGGCAAACCAATTAAAAATTATGAATACTTACTCTTTATGGAATAAATATGGCTACGAGAAACATTTTGAGACTTTAATGGAAATAAAAAGAAGAATTACTTGAAATAATCTAATGAGATAAAAACATATGCCTATGGGAATCCATGATGATGATAAGGTTGGTTCTAAAAAGGATTCTTTTTTGTTATAGATGATGAAAATGAAAGTGGGAAAAATGATCACATGGTTCCTAATACACCTAAACCAAATGCTCAATTTGCAACACCTATTTCTTCTAGTAAAAGGTGTAAAGTATCAAACATGAAGGAACAAATTGGCATTGTTGCAATTAATTTGGATGAAGTAGCCATGTGCCTACTAACATCTCCATTAAGCAACATATTCCAAAATGTGAAATTTGGGAATTGGTGTCACGATTGGATTTAGATTCCAATTTAGAATAAAAAATTTATATGTTTCTTTGGAAAAAAAATATGAATATTGATAACAATTTTGATTTTTAAGTAGCTATCTAGGTTAAACATGAGTGAGAACATCCTTCACATCCACTTAGGTACCTGAAAGAAAAGAACTCTATTGAAATTTCTAGTAAGGGGAAGCTCTAATCGTTAAGTCAGTGTAAAGTTTTAAAGAACATTTATGAGAGTAAAATTGGCTAAGAGAGAGAAATTACCTCAAATCCAGCCTATTTATAAGGATGCAAATCCTACTTTAATTATGATTGAGTTTCCTAGCTAGGGTAGACTCTTATCATTAATAGGAAATCCATTTAGGAAGACATCTGGCCTAATTAGGAAATTAAGTTAAGATTTCAAACAATATAAAAAATCTAGCAATTAGCGATGGCATTTTCCATCGCTAATTGCCAAACTTCCATTGCTAATATAATTTAACGACTGCATGACGAACAATCATCAATAACCCAGTCGCTAATATATTAGCGATGGAATCCTAAATCAGTCACTAATTTAGCAATGGAAAATTTTGTCACTAATTAGCTTGTGCTGTTGCTAATTTATTTTCATAGTTAGTCGGCAGTATTATAATAATAATTTTTAGCAACTACATTTTCCGTCGCAAATTCCATCGTTAGTTATTAATTTACTGTAAAAGTTAGAGACCAAATATTAGTCGCTAATATAGTCACTAATTATTTGTTAAATTCTAAAGTTTACACAGTAGCGACAGTGTACTAGCGTGAATCCGTCACTAAATTATTGCATAATTGAATTTTTTCTTTTGCTGTATTTTTAAATTTTCATCTTGTACATAATGATCGCTATTTATTTATTTTCATCCTGTGCATAACAATGATCTCACACATACAAATATATATTTATTCCAAATTAGAATATGTTCCAAAATACACATATATATATAAAATTATTTGAAACCTTACATAATATTATCATCAAACAATCTCTCATAAAAACAACAAAATAGTAATAATATCGTACAATCTCTGAAAGTAATATTCACAATTTGAGCTTCTCTTGCACAAAAGTTTAGTTTCAGTTTCTCTTATACAAAAGTTTAGTTTGAGTTTGTCTAATTTGAAAGTTTGAGGATAAATTACCATCTTTCATCTTGACTTCAATAATGGGAATATCTTCATCGTCATTAACAAGATCATACCCATAACGACATTTCCAAGTGCCAGTTTGTTCATCCCACACCACCTTATCCTTTTTACGTTTCTTTATACCTGTGAAACCAATTAAAAAAAATACAACCAAGCACTCAGTTTTCAGCAATAGAAACCCAAAATCAATCAAATATTTGATATGACTACACTGACAACCCTTGTGATCTTATCTAAACCCATATTTTAATTATATATAAAAGCCACTTGTAAGAACAAACTCTTCTAGAATGTACCCTTTTAACACATATAGGAATCATATAATGATTCAAATAAATTACCTTTTGATCCATCTACCTTTTATACTATATATAAATACTCATTTCTAAATTAATAGTCATTCTACTAACAGTTCTAGCCCACTACATAAAGTTTGCAAACTTGTAGTTGCACATTAAACACAATAATAGAATAAAAGTTAATGAATTTAAATTTGATATAAAAGATACATTATCACATTGTAATCAAAGCTAGGTTGATTCTCATATAGGTTAAATTGATAAGAAATAGACATGAAAGCCACTTATCTCATTTCAAGATTTTCACTTGAATTGTACTTCATGAAGAATAAAATCATTTAAAAGGAATGCCCAAAGTCGTATTTAAAAGCTAAATCTTGTCTCATCTAAGTAATTGGCTTCTTTTAATAGTAAAATTCCATATTTAGGACCAAATAGTAAAATCCCAATTTTCACATAATTTTCACCCATATATTCTTTTACCATAATTAATAATAGGCCTCACTCTGATTGGAGCATTCAATGCAAATTAAAAAAATTAATAATAATATGCAATCTTCAATTACCTGAATGACAAATGAATCAAGACTTCTATCTGGACCATCTGAATCATAACTACCTTCATATGGATCGTTTGTACCTTCAATTGATGAACGGATATACACTATTACACGTGTGCTTATAACAATTCCTTTCTCGCCAAGGTTACACTTATAATACCAATTGCCTTGAATTTATAACTCTATTTTACTTTCTAATTAAAATAATACTAACCTATATTTCTAGTTGATTATTATTTAAGTGTTGGCAACTAGAATTGAGAAAACATGCCTATATATATATATATATATATAAGTTAGAATAGGGAAACGAAATCATATGAAAACAACTGTAATAGTGTGGCACCTTTTACATACTTTTAGCATTATAACAAAAGCTTAACAATAAAGATACCAATAATAAAATCTATATATATCACAACATTAAAATCTAGAGTACAATGCAACCTTCTTGTCTTAGGCTACACCTATTATATTGTACCCTAATTTAATTTTTAATATCAACATTTTTAACCATCTATCTCAATGGTCTAGTTTTATGCACGCGTCTAACATTACATCAGTACCATCATACATCTTACAATACTCAATTAATATATAAAAATAAATTAGGTACTATAAAAATTATTCAAATAAAAGCCAAATATGCAATCTTCATCTAAAATTTCAAAATAAGCTCAATTATCAATGTATATCACACCCATTTTATGTAAACCAGAACCAAATATTCATTGTTAAGAAAAGATAATAATGATTTTTGTAATTTAATTTCATAATTTATTTAAAATAATATATGGAGATAAATTAGGTAGCCACATACCTTTAATGTCTATTTCTGTAAAATTTTGCCCATTTTATCGTCATTGTGCTTACTCGATCGGTGATCGGGGCTTTGTCGGAGATCCTAGGGTTCCATTTCCGATGGTCACACATTCAAGTACCAGCACAGTTGGCCAAAATCCTGAAAAAATCTTCATGGCTTTTGTTCTCTTATCTCCATACTGCCGGTGATTGGGAAGGAGCGAAGGGTGGCGGAAAGGATGCCTTACTACAGGGAGCATGTCGATGCCACCAATGTCAATGTCTACTACCTTGAGCCATTGAAGACAGGGGAAAGAGCACACGGTATGAGGAAAGGGAACGAAGAAGGGGGCAGTGATACAGATGACAATTCCATGAGGAAAAGAGAAAGGGAGATAAAATGGACGACGGTGAGCAAGCGACTGGGAATGACCATCGATGACTAATTGCTGGCCGGCTACCATCACCGCCCATCCTTTCGATCCTAATCCACTCTCTCTAAAGTCTTTTCCTCCCTCATTTTCTATTATTTCTTTTTTTTTTCTTATTATTTCTTTTTGTTTCTTTCTTTTTATTTATTTGCCCTTTTTATTTACTATTACCTTATTTTAAAATTTGTGGTTCAAAAGTGTCCTATAAAATATTATGGGGATGAATTTCAATTATTATTATTATTATTATTATTATTATTATTATTAGCCAATAAGAAATTTTAATCTTATTATTATTATTTTAGTCAATTTAATGATTATTATACATTTATTTATTTTAATTCATTGTTATTAGTTCTTAAATATTGCTTTAAGTTAAAATTATTAATTTAAAATCTTAATTATAATTAATGTAATATTCTAAAATTTAATTTGTCGATATATACTATTTAGAAGTTTTGGTGTTTGTGTGTGTGTGTGTGTGTGTGTGTGGAAAGAGAGAATGTGGACTCATATTTGAGATTTTTCAACTATATTAGTTGCAATTTGTCATTAAGAATGAAATATTTAGAAGTATATTTACTATTTAAATTTATTATAAATTGGATGTTAGTATCTTGAAATGATTTAAAGTAGGTATTTTATTATATATATATATCAACTTTCAAATTATACTCACTCATATAATATCCTCAATAAATTAACCCTCATGAACCGATATCAGAAGTACATTCATATACTACAAAGTATTGTTAGGCGACTCAAATTTTGGACTGTTACAAATCAAACTCCCCAATTTCAGATCTTATTTCTTATTTCAATCAAGATAACTAACTTTTTTAGTATTGTTAGCAATTATGTTTTGATCTATCTCTTACTGATGATTGGGGATGATAGATGGATCTGGAAAAGAGCACCAAACCATTGAAAGTCTAAAAATAATACCTCTCAAATTTGAAGGCTTTACACAACTACCACATATAATTGGACATAAATTTATATTTATTATGATAAGTTCATATTTAGTTATTTTTTTTAAAATAAGTTAAAATTTAATGAATGACCAATTATATTTTATTTGAATGCTAATTTTCATTTGATTATAAATAATTATGTGATCACACAAAATGAATACATAATTTATTAAAATATGTAAAAAAGGTCAATTTCACTAATTTTAAAAGTAAATTATATTTAGTCAAATATATGATATAATAAGATTACACATAAAAAATACAATCATAATATAAAACGATTGCAAGCGAACTAATAAAAGTAAAAAAATATTATATCCCCGCCAAATTTCATTATTTTATCTTTATATTTAAAGATGTTTTGATAAATATATATAATTAAAATTTCTAATAATTAAGAATCTAAACCTTACTTAACAATATTGTAACCATATCTTATAGGAACCTTAGTTCACAATATAAAAAAATTATATTTAAATTTTAATCTTACATAAGCCTTTTATACATTACAAAAGTATTTTTATAATAACTATCATCCATTAAATACAAAGCTTGCAGTAGCTCAAAAGTGTTCCAAATAGTGAAGAGGCTAAATTTATCAAGCGATGAGAGAAATTGATAACTTTCAAGAGAGAGAGAATAGAGAGATGTGAAGGATTGAAGTTCTTTAAGAGAGAACGATGATTTCTTCCTCTTTTCCTTGCCATTTTCGTCCCCCTCTCGTTAAAAACCAACACAAATCTTTCTTTCTCCTTCATGTAGCCCCTATAACTTAAGTGCAAAAGGAAATTTTCCTTTCTACTCCATCTTATTGCATGTTAAAAAACTATCCCTCTTTGATTCTTTCTTTCAATTTTAACCCAACTCTTACTTTTTTTTCTTTTAATTACACCTCAATAATCATTTATTTTATTGTAATTGACCCACTAAATCTTACTTATGTCTCAATTGACGGCTTAACTAAATTTTATTCCAAATACTTATATCTCAATTGTCTCAATTAACTATTTTACCCTCTACCACTTAGAACATTTTATTATCAACGTCTTAACTTATAATTCTTCATTTAACTAAACTTATTTGCACCTTAATATCATACAAAATCCCATGAATCCTCTTATGGCCAATGTTGGGTCCTTACAAGTTTTACCTACTTTAGGCAACTAAAAGGCCCTATCCAAGTGTAACTTTTAAAAATGACTTCACCTCGGTACCAGTTCAAATCCAGGGTGAACTGAGTAACTTATAGCAATGTTATAAGGGAGATCAACTAGGTACAAGAAATTTATCTTTAGGAGATGTTACATCTGCTAGGATGCTGATAGATCTAGCACTTGATAAAAATGAGGCACCTTTTTTATCTCCTTGAAGATAATGACTAAAAACGAGTTCCTTTGATCTTTAAGACAATTACAACTACAATGATAACTCCTCAAGTCCCCTACAATGCCAATAATGCAATCAAGCTATCACCTCTGAATTTGTCCAAATCGTACACGTGTCTTTCATCCGACAACAAACATTTTCCATTTTCTTATTTTTACCTGTCTTGATTTGCAATTCATTTCCCATTTACATTTCATTATACCTTTCTCTCTCACTTTGTTGCATTCACACTTTCTTTTTTCTCATTTTGTTTTTACATTACCATTTTATGTTTATTTATTTCCAAAATGAGTAGAGAGGAAGGTTTTAGCAATATTAGAATTATTGAGAGTGTAAGGACCCAAAATAGGTCCTAGTAGAATTCAAGGGAAATTACATGTTATTAAAGCCTAATTGAGTATTATTGAATGAATTATTAAGAGTTAAGATATTGATTTGGGAAAAATGTTATTAAGTTATCATTAATTATGTAATAAATGTGTGAATTATATGGTATGAATTTTGTCAGTGTATAATTAAAAAAAAATATATAGTTTGAGAGCTAAATTAAAAGGGGATATAAATTTAGAGGCCAATGTTAAAATAATTATTAATTGAGGTTAATTTTTAGGATTAAATAAGTTTGGGGGTAAGTGTTGTAATAGAAAATAAATATAAGGTTAATGTATGAAATCAGATTTTAGTGGGTAAATTCTTTAAGCAAGAATCACATGCAAGGAGTGAGTAAAATTTTGCCCATTAAGCTTTGGAAGATGCTCTTCATGTGAGATGATGGGCTGTAAGTCATTCTCATCTTCTTTATTTAAGTTAAACTTTCTCTCAACTCAATCATTGGCAAGCTTAAGAATTAGGGAATTGTAGAAAGTTTTAAGGTAAGAATTAAACCATCTTCTTTATTTTCCTTCTATGGTTTCGGATGGAAAAATAATGCTTAAGGAATAAAGGATTGATTTGAAGCTACAAAATCAGGTTTGGGAACTTACTTTTCATGCATGTGTTTTTCTTGAGTGAAATATGTGAGTACAATATGATATGGATTCATTTTGATATAGTGTTATAGCTACAAAAGTGGAGATGTAGAGATTTGCCTCTTGCATATGTTAATTGATATAGTTAGGATAAATAAATTGTTAAAAGATTGATTTGAGATTATTTTAAAGTGATGTTAACATAGAGAGGTATTAATGCAATGTATGAAATTATATTTGATAAGTAACTTAAAATAAAACATCAATCTTTGATGTATAAATGGACATGCATGTAATTTTTAAAATTATGGGTTTGGGTTCACTGGACCTAGTTGTATTCTTTTGGTAATATCTTGAGTTTAAAAATAGATAATTAGATGATTCCAATTGGGTGTTAAAATAGACTTCCAAACAAAGATTACATAAAAAGAAATCACATTCTAGTTCTGCTTCTAAATGGGTCATAACCTAGCTTGAAAATCAGACAAGTGTGCAATCTCGTACTCATGAATAGTATTCAATATTTTGACAATATATTTCAAATTAGAACTGATATTGAAATGATGTTTGATGTTTTAGACACTAGAAACATAGGGGAACAAAGTTGTAGAGACAATGTTTGCTGAAAATGATGTTTAGGAGGTCTAATATGCTGTACAATTTGCTTCAGAAAAATTATCTGTATAAATTTTGTATGGCATTTTAGGGAGGTGCGGCTGAGACATTTTGTCTCAGCCATGCGCACCTTCTGATCTCAATTACAGCTTTTAGTCTCCGCTGGGACCAATTGTCTCAGCCGTGGCCTTTTCCTTTTGTAGTTATACTTGATTTTTTGATTCATCAAATATCAACACTTACTCTAACATTTTGAAACACATCTAAAGCATATTAAAACATGTAATTTAACTTAAAATATGACATTCATATGTGAGTTTAGAACACTTTAAAATATATATGAAAGTATTATGTAACATCAAAATATGAGATTAATATAATGACTTATAGAAATAAAGTTGTAAAGATACATTATTACCATATAGATGAACCTTCATTGAAGTAGATTAATATATGGAAGTACAAAGTTATGAAATTATCATTAATCCTATATGTATGATAATATGATTGTGATATGATGTGTTGCCTAAAGATCATATGTTCAAGTATAAGTTCATAATGAGAGGTATGTTTAATTACCGGTATTCGAATTACTATATAAATGTATGAATGCATGTTTATACACTAGAGAATTGTGTACTATAATATGATCATGTGCATGTACAAGGAGTATGATTAGTACAAGCATGATATTTTAAATGAATATGTCTTTGGTTAATTGAAATGATATGATTAAGCATATGTGTTGTCACATGTTAGCATGCTAAAGTATAAATCTACAGTGCTATAGACTCAATTATGGAAAATCTTATTAAAGCATATAATGGCAATGTTATATGAGACTATATGTATTTAAAAGTGTATGTATTAGAGAGGGAGTATTTTGTCACGTGATTGTTATGCGAGAAAACTGTATAAAATGTTTATGAATTTTGCATATATGTTTATGTACTAGAGAAGATATATATTTACATGATTATGAGCATGTACAAATGGCATTATATAAGTATAGTCTAGACATATAGAGTAGTTACATGATCGAATAAGATTACAAGTATAAAGTAGTAATACCCAACAGTGAGCATATTCACAGGTTTACAGAAAGTTACACATGAATATGTATATGAGTACATTGTTCATAGTTACCCAAGAGTATACATGTGCATATAAGAATATGAATGAATAAAGAAAAGATAAAGTAAATAGATTTTACTGCCTATGTTGAGTCTAGGAAGTGGATAGATAGACATGCCTATAAGGTTACCTTGCAGCTGCTTCTGAACAGTTTTGGCCTATTTAGGTCCACTTGAAATTAAAAGTTACAGTGGCCTTGTTTGGGTTAAAAAGTTAGAGTTGATTTAAACAACCCTATTTGGGTTGTAGCCGACCCCGCTTGGGTCCGCTTGATCAGTCCATGTTATTTGTTTTACCCCATTTGGGTTTATATTATTTGTTTGACCCTATTTAGGTCCACTGATTTATCATACAATTTTATCCCTATAAGTGATCACCGTTTAATACCTTCAAGTATCTTATTTGTACCTTCGGGTGCCACCGTTATAATCAACAATTTTGTACCTTCAAGTACTATCGTATAACCCGATATCCACATCTTTAGAATAGTGTAGGCTTTATTATCAAAGGTTAAGAAAAGTTTAATAAGGCATGCAAATTCTTAATTGACTTTATACTATTATACATATGAAATTCCTTTTGTTACATACAAAACCCGCATTTATAGGAATGTCCAATAGTAAATATATTTAAGTAATACTGCTAGTATAAAAAATACATGCTAATTGTTAAATGATGAATTTGCATTATATTAATAATTTGATAAAATTGATGATATATATATATATATTCATTTATGATCATAAACCTTATTTCTATGTGTATGCCAATACATGATTGATGAAGGAACTTTTATTAAGTTCAAGAGTATTATATTATCTAATAGGCGCAACAATTTTATAATTGCATAAGCATATTGTATATTAAAGAATATAAAAGTTAGAAAGTAACAACCATTGTTTTTGAAATATTTTTCTTATGATTATATATGTGTTCACATTGTTGCATGTGCACATTCTTTAACGTGTATTTGTTATTTATGGTGATGACATATAAGTGTTATGATTGGTTGATAGGCTTATTTTTATGATATATCTATTATGTTATAACATGAATAACTTATGGAATATAAAGTAAGCCTGTAGTAATATTATAATCTCATGGTAATTGGAAGTGTTGATTTGTTATATAATTCTAATGTGTGTATATCCTAGACATACAAGAATAGAAGTAAGATAAATTCAATACTTGTGAAGATTTTTTATGAAATTAATAATAAATAACTATACTTTTATGATTAAGCATTGATTAAAATAAAATAATCATATTATAAATAGTTTAATTTAAGTCCAAAGGATGTTAGAACTTGTATGATCGTATATGGTGATTGAAACGTCAATACAAATTCTTACCGTTGAACTTTATGATTTCTATAAGTGAATGTAAATGCTCAATTTCTTTCATTTCTTGAAATAAATCATTGTTATATTTGAGGCATGTTGTGTGCTTGTTGACGATCACTGTGAGTGGTTGTTTATCATGATTTAGTTCCCCATTAAGCTTTATAGCTTAGCACGGGTATTTCATCCATGTAGGTTGCAAGGCTAGGACTTTCTCGCATGACTGATATCTGTAGCAGGTTGGCCAACACAAGTCTTTGAAGATTATAAAGTATATAGTTTTCTTTTTGGTTCCTTTTTGTATTTCGAGGGTTTTATGTTGTGTTAGAAATCTTGTAAAAGTATAGCTATTTTGTAAGATGTTAATTAGTTGTTATATTTTGTAAAGAGACTCTAATGTATATTGTAAAGTCTTAATAGTTTAGCACTCTTATGGATTAAGTATGAATATCAGTTCTCAATATAGTTGGTAGATGTTTATGTTGCACAGTAAAACATAGGTATTGACATGGATAAAGTGATATGTATAGATTATAGGATAAGGGTGCCATAGAGGGTCTATTAGACAATAGTACCCTAAGCATTTCTGCCAATAAAGCATCATTAGAGACTGAGCTAGCAGAGATTCCAGCATTTCGAGCTCCAGTCCAAAACAAACCTAAACAATGAATAAGTCAACCATAGCCAATCTAAGATTAATTAAGGACCTCATCAACCTATGGAGAAAGCTAGGAATTTTTAATTAATACGATCTCTAGGCTCCAGTCCCCCACTTCTGAGTTAATTCCAACTTCAATGGCAAGAAAATTTGGTTCTCTATGAAGCTAACTTTCAAAGCAAAGTTACTATACCACTTATGATGCACGCTGGAGCTCGCTTAAGTGTTCGGGCAGGCTCGCATTCAAGGTTTGAGACCAGATCAAGGCTTACTGTAACTTATAAATTGGCTAGTTCATAATAGAAAAATAATTGACAAAGGCATCTAAAATGGGCTGGTATTATGGAGTCGCTACCAAAATAAAGAATAGTGTTTAGGACATTGCTTTTATTTTACATCTTGGTTAGGTGTTTTTTAAAATTTAGTTTTTTATTATTAATCTACTATATCCCTTCTCACATGATACATTATGATAAATAAACATTCAAGCATACAAATATAGTGATAAAAAGGAAAAGAAAAATAATCGTATTTAAATTGTTACAAGAGCAAATTGTCAAAAGGGAAAATAAGAAAAACATCATACATAAATCGGGCTATTCATTAAGTTTAAAAACATTGGTCCCCATATATTTTACAAATGGGATATGAAGAATCTTTAATAATTTTAATAAAATGCAAGATGTTTTATCCTAATTTTAAAGAAAACAATTTCCTTTTCATTATGTGGTTTTGGGCGAGAAAATTAGACGTTGGTCCATTTTTATTAGAAAATATAAGTTTATTAAGTAGAAAGCATTAACATGATTTTTGTGATTAGCATGCATAGAAAAAAATCCTTTTTTAATTAATTATTACATATCTCAAAATAAATACATCTAAAATTATAATACAAAAATTAAAAAAAATATATAAACATTAATTAAAACATAAGTAAAGCAATATAAAAATAATGTAAACAAGTCTAAATGAAAATAAAGAAAGGTAAGAAGAAACTGAATAGTGCACAATCTCCAAGGTAGAATCACCCTTAGATGTTCTCAAATATATGTTTCAAGAAAAAAAAGGAAAATTATGTGTATTGTTTAGTGTGAATGATTGCACTAAACTATGGTTTCTAGAATAGAGAATTATTTTATTTATCTCATAAGCATGTTCTTTCAAAATTATCTAGATCTACATTTGAAACCCTAACTTTTCTTTTTATATTTGGAGAAGAGTTGGAAATCAACTCTAACTTTAATTCTTCATAATATCAAAAATTAATCCTCCTCCATTTGGAGTGAACCAAATATAATCCTTATCCCTATTTTTAAAACTAAAAAATGTGGAAAATCTAGAAATAACCCAACAAATGGGCTTCCTTCACATAATTTTCCAGAATTTATAAAAATGCCCCTAATCTGATCCAGACTTAAAGAGGATAGCCATAAATGGCCATCCTTTTATTACAGACATTCATCTATCATTGCCAAAGGCCTAAAATTATGGTTTTTTAAATTCTTTTCAAAACTTTTGGAAGAAACAAGTTGGAAAATAACATAATAATCCATGAAATAGGGAAATCAAGGTTGAAGCTTCAAGTTTCATGCTCTCCATAAAAAATATATTATATCCTCATCATTGGGTAACCTTGATGTAGCATGCCTTGGGTCATAGTGTCTACAATTACCTCCAATTTTGGGCAGCTGGTACACTAATGCCAAAGTGAGCCAAAATTCAAAGTAAAGGAAAAAAATGCATACTTGAGGCAACAAATCTTTAGTTTGATCATTTTAAAATATGTACCATTTTAGGTAGTGAGTCTCTGGTCGGGTAGTTACCTTCAGCTTGTCGTAGTGTGAACCATTGGTTGGATAATTACTATCAGTTTGTTAATGTATTAACCTCTTTCAATTTGCTTCAGTTTTATACTTTAATCTTGGCTTTAGACATATGGATCAATCATTGGTGAATTTTTCCATTAGATCAATAATTTCATTATCCATGGGAGGTATGGGTGACTTCTGACCATCTTCATTAAATCTTTATGGAGTCAAAAAATATCGGCACTTCTTTTTATTGTGCATCTCTTTTGATTTGAACCTATTTAGGTGACCTTTTATAGCTTTATGGATGTCTCAAAGTTATTGCCAAAAAGAAAGAATCATCATGAATTCTTACCCATTCCCCATTCATAAATATTTTATCCTTCATATCTAATTTAGAGTGGATATCATCCCCATTAAAAAAAACTTTATCCTTCTAATCCAGTTTAGTGTAGGTATCATCCCCATTAACAAACACTTTATCCTTTCGATCTAGTTTAGTTTAGGCATCATCCCTATTTTACAATCAAACAATATATTTCTGTAACACCCTAATTCCTTAACCATGAATAATTATCAATCATCATCAATCATAACATATTAAAGATCATGCAAAAATAATAATAGTAAGACAGGCCATCATTACATGCCAAAACAATTAAATCAACTTATAAATAAGAGGGCCTAACATAATTGGCCAACCATACATAGTGAAATCCTCAAAGGTAATGGTGGATTGCCCGATCTCCATATCATTGGTCGTCTAGACACTAGCTATCGATCACCAGAGCTTATCTTGAAACCTAGTCTACCCTACCATTATAAAGGCTTACACTTGAAAATGCAAAGAAATTGGGAGCAGAAAACTTTAAGGGAGAGTCAATAGTTACTACCTCAGATGCTGAGTTATGGTTGATCAAGATAAAGAGGATTTTTGATCTCCTGCATCCCACAATGGAAGAGAGATTAGAGTGTACAGATGGATTACTATAAGTACCAGCCAACCAGTGGTGGGAATCTATAAAAATATTTATCGTGCCATAGAACCTCAATTGGGGATATTTTATATCTCAGTTTAGAAATAAATATGTGAAAGAAGCATACATGGAAGAAATAAGAGATGCTTTCCTTCATCTGAAGTAAGGACCCAGATTAGTGGGAGAGTATGAGAAATAATTTGACAAATTAAGTGCCTATGTAGAGCGGTTTATTACTATCATGGCTGATAGATGTCAGAGATTTGAGGCAGGTCCCCATCATGAGATCAATAAATTGCTGGTAATATCACCAATTAAAGTTTATGGTGACCTAATGAAGACAAATTTGAGAATTAAAAAGGCTAATTTGGAGGAGCAAAAATGGAGGAACAAAGGCCAATAGAAGAGAGGTCCGGGTTAAGTTGGTTCATCTTCCACGACAAGTAAAAAGTAGAAAGGAGCAGGATCCCAAACTCAAGTACCATCCCAAAAATCCTTAAATCAGTCAAGGTAGGGTCAAAGATCAACCTCCAGGTCAGGGCAACCAGCCTCATCTATGGCCAGCACAGCTGAAGGATTAGGTAGATCAGAGATCCCCTTATGTGAGCATTATGGGAAGAAACATGGGGGTCAGTGCTGGAGAAAGATAGGAGCTTATCTTTGATGTGGCTCTATGTAGCACTTTCAGAAAGATTGTCTTGGCAGACAAAATCCATAATCTAGTCAACCAGAGAGATCAGTTCCTTAGGCTTTCAGGGGTAGAGGCAGAGGTAGAAGAGCTGGTTCTAGTACCAAGGGTCAGAGGGCTCTATCTGAGATAGTTGAGAGGCCTGACACTTGCACATCAGTATGAACTTATGCCATATGGGCTTAGGATGATATGGATGCTCCAGATGTGATTGCTGGTACTTTTACTATTTTTGATATGTCTGCTCATGCTTTGATTGATCCGGGATCCACACATTCTTATATATGTATTCCTCTATCTACTGATAAAAGATTGCATGTTGATTCCCTTGAACATGAAATTTTGGTCACTAATCCTTTAGGTCATAGTGTAGTAGTAAATATAGTTTATCAGAACTGTCCAATTAAAATTCAAGGTTATGGATTTTTGGGGGATTTGGTTGGGTTACCTTTTCGTGAATTTGATATAATTCCCGGTATGGATTGGCTATTTAGGCATCATGTTATAGTAGATTGTAATTTGAAGATCATAACTCTTAGAACACTTTATAATGTAGAGATTACAGCTGTGGGTTAGAAATCAAATCTTCTTTCTAATGCTATATCAGCCATAATGGCAAAGAGGTTTGTTAAAAAGGGGTGTACAACTTACTTAGCCTGTGTGCTTGAAGCTAAGTAGGACAAACTTAAAATCCAGGATATACTGACCGTGTGTGAACTCCAGGATGTTTTTCTTGATGAGTTACCAGGGTTTCCTGTAGAAAGAGAAGTAAAATTTTCCATTGACTTACTACCTGGTACTGCACCAATCTCGATTGCACCATACTGAAAGGCACCTACATAACTCAAGGAATTAAAGATTCATGTAAGGACCCAAAATAGGCCCTAGTAGAATTCAAGGGCAATTACATGTTATTAAAGTCTAATTGAGCATTATTGGATGAATTATTAAGAGTTAAGATATTAATTGGGGAAAAAATGTTATTAAGTTATCATTAATTATGTGATAAATGTGTAAATTATATGGTATAAATTTTATAAGGTCATAATTAAATTATTATTGTTGGTTTAATAATATTCAAGGGTGTAATTGAAGTAAAAAGTATTAATTTTGGGTAAATTTGTAATTATGGCATTTTGGGGGCAAATTGTGGATAAAAGTATAAATTGAGAGGTCAATTTAAGAAAAGGAATAAATTGATAGGTCAATGTATGAAAGGGATTAAAAGGAGGGGTTAATGTTTAACATGCAAAGACTAGCTAGGTTAAATTGTGACATGCAAAAGGCTTAAGGACTAAAAGAGATATTTTCCTTAGCACTATATAAGTCAAAGATAGTGAAAAAATACAGATTATACCATTCTCTCTTGCAAATTCAGCTATTAAACTTGAGTGAAATCCTGTCATTTGAAGTTAACATGGATGGTTAGCAAGGATCAAGGCTAGAAGTAGTAATGTGAAGAACAAAGAGAAGATATTTGTAGGAGTAAATTTCAGGTTTGGGAACTTATTTTTCATGCATGGGTATGAATATAAATGTTTATTCTTGGATTACTTAATTTTAATGGTAATTTATTAGTTTGTTTAGGGTTAATGAGAGATTTAAATAGGAAAAAACCGTGTTTTTGAATGTTGATGAAAAATTAGGTGTGGATCTTGTGAACCAGGCTACTTGTTTTGTCCATATGTGGAGTTTTAGACCTCAGATTGAGGTGATTCAAAATTATGGGTAAACTATATTAAATTGTCTACAATTAATTAGAAGAAGTCGTGGCTTGATTCTGTTGTTATGGAACTCATAAAATTCATACAAGTGAGATATTTGTGTGTATAGGCAGTTTTGAACAGTTACCAATTTTTTAACCATAACTCCTTGTATAGTGAACAAAATACTATGAGGTTAAATTATGGGAAAAATAGACTTCTAAAATTATACTTTTCATGAAGGAATTAATGCCTAATTTTATTTCCAAATATGTCAAATATTAGCATGAAATTCGTTGAATCTGTTTGTACTGTTAAGGTACAGATTTTTTGGTATTTTGAGCATAAGTATTAGTAGAGAAGTAAAAATCTTATACTGTAAAATTATGGGTAAACTAGATACCTAGGAGCACGTTTTTTATGAAGAAATTTTTGTCTAAATTCCCCTTAATTTTATGCTATGAATTTTTATAAGTGACAGCCAACACTTTTTTCGGTTCTATGAACAACCTATAGTATTTCTCAAATATCTTGAGCTATAGGTCAGATATTAAGGTGAATTTTGATGCTCTAGAAACTAGACATATAGGGGAATAATATTTTAGAAGATAATTTAGCCTAAAAATGACATTTGCAAATTTATTTGTGGCTTGCAAGTTGAGTCCAGAATGCTGCCCTGTGCAGATTTTTAATGTACTTTATCTTATGGTTTTTAATTAATTGAGTTAAATATATGTTTATGTGATTACAAAATGAATTGGATAATGCATTTAGTATGACTATTAAGACAAGATTATATGTATACATATACATTCACACGTGTACATAGGTAAGGACTAGTGATGAATATATCTAACATATATTTGTGATTAAATTTGTACATGATTGTTATATGCAAGGTTCATGTATGTATGTACTCTTATGATGAGTAGGTGTATATTTTAACATGTACCTATACTATAAGAAAAAAAAATACAATAGTATGACCATGTTTACATGTAATGTCTTATGGGTAACATATTAAAGTATATATATTATGATGATATATGCTCAATTATAATTAAGCAATTTCTAACATAGAAATACATGTATCTAAGGATGTAAACCAAGTTATGATTACATATGTATAGCTTAACTACATGTTGTTATGATAAATTCATAGTTACATGGAAGCACATTGAATTAAGTAGGGCATGTAATATGATTGTTGATAAAGGTTTACATATAATTATATTTGTACATAAGTAAGGATTGTTGGTAATTATATAAAAATATTCATATGTGATCAAACTTATGTACATGGTTGTTGTGTGCAATTATGCTTTCATGTATGTATTTTTAATAATGGAGTAAATGTTTATTTGATGCATACATGTATACTATGAAGTTAAGAAATGTTTAAATATGATAAATGAAAGTTTATAATATAAGACTATCATATGATTACATGAATGTAATATATATAAATTTATATATATGTAAATGTCTAAATGATTATATACGATTTTTATTGATCTCTTGAAGTTACTATGATACTTCTAGTTTGAAATATTAACTCTACTTGTAAAAAGAAGTAATATGACTAGAGAATATACGTGTACAAATAAACATATACATATATAGTATGATCTTACATGATCAGGTTTGAAAGATGTTTTACTGTAATGATTTAAAGCATATGATTTAAAGTGAAACGTATGATTATGTCTTTACTTAAATAAAATGACACGAATAAGCATATATGATGTCACATGTTAGCAAGCTGAAACACAGATCTACAAAGCAATAGACTCAATTATAGAAATCTTATTAAAGTACATAATAGCAATGTTATATGAGAATACGTACACAAGTGTATATATTAGAGAGGGAGTATTTTGTCATGTGATTGTTACATAAGCAAATTGTATAAATTGTTTTATGAATTATGCATATATGTTGATGCACTAAAGAAGATATATATTTGTACATGATTATGCACAAGTGCAAATAGTATAATATAGATACAACCATGTTATACGAAATAGTTACATGATTGAAAAAGATTTCAAATACAGAATAGTAATACCCAATAGTGAGCATGTTCAAAGGTTTACAAAAAGTTACACATGAGCATGTATATGAGTACATTGTTCGTTATTACACAAGAGTATACATGTGCATATAAGAATATGAATGAATAAAGAAAATATAAAGTAAAGAGATTGTACAGCCTACTTTGAGTCTAGGAAGTGCATAGATAGGCATGCCTATAAGGGTACCTTGCAGCTGCGATATTTTCAACCCCGTTTGGGTTGTAGTCAACCCCATTTGGGTGACTAAACAGACATGTACCCATTTGGATCATTGGTGCCTTCGGGTGACCTATTATCTCTTTGGTTCCTTCGGGTGACCTATTATCTCTTTGGTGCCTTCGGGTGACCTATTATATCCTTGGTGCCTTCGGGTGACCTAGTACCTTCGGGTACCACCGTATAACCCATTATCCACCTCTTTAAAATAGTGCAGGCTTTATTGTCAAAGGTTAAGAAAAGTTTAATAAAGCATGCAAATTCTTAATTGACTTCATATTATTCTACATATGAAATTTCTTCTGTTGCATACAAAACCCGCATCTAAAAGAATGCCTAATAGTATATGTATTTATACTATTAGTGTAAAAAATACATGCTAATTGTTTAATTGATGATTATATACGTGTTCATATTGTTGCATGTACACATTCTCTAACGTGTATTTGTTATTTATAGTGATGATATATAAGTGTCATGTTTGGCTGATAGACTTATATTTTTATGATACATCTATTATGTTATAACATGAATAACTTATGGAATATAAAGTAAGCCTATAGTACTATAATAATCTCATGGTAATTGGAAGTGTTGTTTTGTTAGATAATTCTAATGTGTGTATATATATCCAAGACATACAAGAATAGATATAAGATAAATTCAATGTCTGTGAAGATTATTTATGAAATTAATAATAGACAACTATACTTTCATGTTTAAGCATTACTTAATAAAATTATAATATTATCAATGGTTGAACTTAAGTCCAAAGGATGTTGGAACTTGTATGATTATATATGGTGAATGAAATGGCAATGCAAATTCTTACTGTGTAAATTTATGTTTTCTATAAGTGAATGTAAATGTTTAATTTCTTTCATTTCTTGAAATAAATCATTGTTATATTTGAGGCATGTTGTGTGCTTGTTAATGATCAATGTGAGTGATCGTTTATCATGATTTTAGTTCCCCACTAAGCTTTATAGCTTAGCACGGGTGTTTCATCCATGTAGTTTGTTGGGGTGATATCTGCAGCTGGATGGCCAACTCAAGTCAACGAGAGAGATTAGTATAGACTTTTATTTTTGGGCTATTTGTATATTGTAAAGATGTTAATCAGCTGTTGTACTTTGTAAAAAGACTTTAATGTATATTGTAAAGTTTTAATAGTATAACACTCTTAGGTATTAAGTTTGAGTTTATGTTCTCTATATAGTTGGTATATGTTTATGTTGCACAGTAAAACATGTGTAATGAGATGGATAAAGTGATATGTATAGATTATAGGATAAGGGTGCTACAATTCAACTGTAAGAACTTCTTGAAAAGGATTTTATATGCCTTAATGTGTCTCCTTGGGGTGCACCGGTATTGTTTATCAAAAAGAAGGATGGGTCTCTCAGACTTTGCATAGATTACAGGTAAACAAACAAGGTGACTGTGAAAAATAAATATCCATTGCCTAGAATAGATGGCTTGTTTGATCAGCTTGTAGGTGCAGGTGTTTTCTCCAAAATTGATTTGAAGTTAGGATATTATCAACTGGGAATAAGAGAATCATATGTACCTAAAACAGCTTTCAGAACCCGATATGGGCATTATGAATTTTTAGTAATGTCTTTTGGGCTCACAAATACCCTAGCAGCATTTATGGACCTCATGAATCACATCTTTCATCCTTATCTGGATCAATTTGTTGTTGTTTTCATTGATGATATCTTGATTTATTCAAAGGATTAGGCGGAGCATAATGAGCATTTGAGGATTATCCTGCAGACTTTAAGGGAGAAGCAACTTTATGTTAAATTTAGCAAATGTGAATTTTGGCTTGATAAAGTTTCATTCCTTGGTCATGTGATATCAACTGATGGGATTAGAGTTGATCCCAAGAAGATAGAAGCAATCCTAGAATGGAAACCTCCTAAGAACGTTACAAAGATTAGGAGTTTCTTAGGGTTGGCTAAATATTATAGAAGATTTGTACGAGAATTTTCCATTATTGCAGCGCCTATGACCCAATTACTTAAAAAGGATGTGAAATTTATATGGGATAACAAATGTCAGGAAAGTTTTGAGAAGTTAAAAGCTATGTTGACTGAAGCGCCTGTTCTTGCACAACCGAAGCCCTATAAAGACTTTATGATTTATAGTGATGCCTCGCATAATGGATTGTGTTGTGTGCTCATGCAAGAAGGGAATGTAATTGCTTATGCATATAGACAAATTAAGCCCCATGAAAGGAATTACCCGACCCATTATCTTGAGTTAGCAGCCATAGTCTTTTCCTTGAAAATTTTGAGGCATTATTTATATGGAGAAAAATGCTACATCTATACAGATCACATAAGTCTTAAGTACTTGCCTACCCAGAAAGAATTGAATATAAGACAAAGGAAGTGGATGGAGTTGATAAAGGATTATGACTGCATCATTGATTATATTCCAGGCAAAGCTAATGTAGTGATAGATTCCCTTGGTAGAAAATCATTGTCAGGTACATCTTAAATGATTAAATTAAGTTATTAAATATATTTTTTAGTAAAGTAAGTACAAGTAATAGTCTTAAACATTTTTCCTCAGCTTCAAAAGCTATGAATGTCAGATTGTCTATGGCTAATAATGGTGCTCTAATGGCTAAATTAATACTAGAACCTACTTTGGGACAACAAATTAAGGAAGTCCAAGCACAAGATGAAAAGTTAACCTCCATTAATGCACAGATTCAAGAAGGAAAGGATAGTGAATATGTAATCAAGGATGATGGCAGTTTGTATTTCAAAGATAGAATTTGCATCCCTAATTTGGATGAATTGAAGCGAAAAATTATGAAGGAAGCTCATAGCAGCTCATATGCCATGCATCCAGGAAGCACAAAGATGTATCAAGATCTAAAGACACATTATTGGTGGCCAAGTATAAAGAGAGATATTACAGAATATGTAAATGTTTAACGTGTCAACAGGTCAAGGTAGTGATGGAATATGACATGGTATGAATGTGATGATAGCACAGCAGAAAAACAAAAATTTTTATCATACATGCCATATAATTCCATGACAAGAATCGAAACATGCAATTTTAGAGTTTTAAACTTACAACTTTAGATGCCTTTAAAACTTGATTTTGATGATGACCAGCAACCAAGAAGGATATTTCCACCTTAGATCTTCACCACCAATGCCAAGGAACAGCCTTTACGCCACTCCCTCTATTCTCACACACACACTTGCAAAGATGGCTTAAAATCAAGAGTGCTAGCTCTATGATTGTGTATTCGGCAATGGGAATGATTTGAAGCCACAAGATCTGATCTTGTTCTTCCTTTAGGTTACTGTATCAGCCCGAGAACACAAGAGAACAAGAAAGATTTCTTTCCCCTTGAGTATTTCGGCCAAGAGAGAAAAATAGCAAAACGGCATCCCATTTTATTCATTTAATTCATTAATATATATCACTTAATTTAGGTCAAGTGTGAGTGCCAAAAATTAAGTGTTAATTTCAGCCTCCATCACTTCCTAATTAAGAGATATATCCTAATTTAAATTCCATTAGAATTTAAATTCAAATGGCATTAGTCATTTAATCAAAACAAACTTACTTATTTAAGGTAAAATAAGTTGCCGAATTCAACTAGTATTTTAGTTTGAATTTTGGCTACTTTAATTTCCTCTCAAGTATTATATTTTGATTAAATACAAATTAGGATTTAATACTCAATTAACTTAATTATACATAGATAATTAATCAATTGAAATTAAACCTAGCACATGCCAACAAATTTCTCTCGTGACCAACATATTTGCCTAAAACAGCTAGCTGTTTTAGGCAAAAAAAACTCCTTTCACATATTTGCCTAAAACAGCTAGCTGTTTTAGGCAAAATCGTGGCTTAACAGTTTTGCCTAAAACAGCTAGCTGTTTTAGGCAAAATCGTACCTTGACAGTTTTGCCTAAAACAACTAGCTGTTTTAGGCAAAAAAACTGTTTTTACAGATTTGCCTAAAACAGCTAGCTGTTTTAGGCAAAAAAACTGTTTTTACAGATTTGCCTAAAACAGCTAGCTGTTTTAGGCAAAAATCTATTTACCCATTTTATGCATTAATTTGACTTTAAATAAAAGTCCAAATTAATTCCCAATACACAATTTAAATATTTTAAGCCCAATGCTTTGTGTGCGATCCTATAGGTCCATTTAATGTTGGCAATGAATTAATAAATTAATTCAAAGGCTATATATATTCTCTAGCAAGATATTATAGCATTCCAAATTAAATGAAAATGCATATGGCATTTAGTGACCTAATGCAATTTTGCATAGTCCCTTACCCATAAATATCAGAATTAATATAAGGCATGGAACCAGTCATCCTTATATATATTAATTCCTTTCTTGATATTCCAATGACACTGAACTCTCAGATAAATAATGATTACTCATTATTTCATCTCGGTATGGCAATACACTTCTCAGTTCACTGATCAAATGGCCGATGATATTTTCTCTCTTATTGAGAGGGGTAATCCCTTCACTTCTCTCATGCTCTCTAACATGAATTAATGCATACCCAATCATACCCGTACTTGTCACTCTGTTACGAGCACGTTAGGTGTATGTCAAAGTACACAGTAATTCATAAAGAGTTTCATAGAGATTTCAGGTCTAAGAACTCCGATACAAAACTTGCATATGAGAAACACTTATGACTTGTACCATGTAGTGTTCTCATGAGCGGATCGTATCCAGATACCATGTTCTTTAACATGTATCTATGATCTCTGATTGACACTCTTGTCCTAATGATCCGTAAGACAGAACTCATAATATCAGAGAGAGCATACTAGTCTTAATTCATTGTTATTCCCATAACAATGACTGATTAGGGATATTTAGAATGAAGTCTCATTTGTTTCAAGGTCTTACAACCATGTGCCTCACACATGATAACTTAAACCGAAATGACATTCTTGGATAGTTTTATCAATTGATATGCACAGGAATACAAAAGATAAAACTAATGCCTCATTTTATTAATTTCAAGTGTTTCGTTACAATGCATTGGGGCTAGGGCTTACACTAACAGGTAGAACATCAAGTTCTAGTGGGGTTGCTTTAACCTATAGTAATACTAGAGGCCTTGGGTACCACGTGCAAATATGGTACAACCTTTCATCCTCAGATCGATGGAAAATCTAAAAGGGTAATTCAAGTATTAGAAGATATGCTGAGAAGTTGCGTCATTGATTTTGAAGGAAGGTGGGATAGGTACCTTCTATTAATCGAATTTGCATACAATAACAGCTATCGCTAGTATACAGATGGCACCCTATGAAGCACTTTATGTTAGGAAGTGTAAGACACCTTTATGCTAGACAGAACTTAGAGAAAGCAAACTTGCAGGTCCATATCTCATAAAGCAAATAGAGGATAAAGTGAAGATTATTAAAGAAAGATTAAAAGCTGCTTCCAATCGTTAAAAATCATATGCAGATTTGAAGAGGAGAGACATTGGATATTCAATTGGTAATAAAGTCTTCTTGAAGGTTTCTTCATGGAAGAAGTTACTTTGATTTGGTAAGAAAAGGCAAATTAACTCCAAGGTTTATTGGTCCTGTCAAAATCATTGAGCGAGTAGGACCAGTAGCCTATAGGCTAGATTTACCTTGAGAATTGGAAAGAATTCATAATGTCTTCCACATGTCGATGTTAAGAAGATACCAATCAGATTCGTCACATGTCATTTCATTGAAAGCTATTGAAGTTCAATAGAATTTGAATTATAAGGAAAAACCAGTGCAAATTTGAGCAAGAGAAACCAAGCAACTGAGGGATAAGTCAATACCATTAATAAAAGTCCTGTGGAGAAATCACAAAGTAGAAGAAGCTACCAGGGAACCAGAGGATGCAATGAGAAAGAATTATCCAAAGTTATTTAATACAGGTAAATTTTGAGGACGAAATTTTATTTTTAGAGGGGAGGAATTATAACGGCTTGATATTTAAATTAACCCGAATAATATGTAAAATTTGATAATAAATAAATATAAAATAATTTAGGTTGAATTATAGTTGAGTTGGGGATGTAATTAAATAAAAGAAAAAAAATTTTGGGGTTATTTAGTAAATAATATAAAGTGAGGGACCAAATGTGAAATTTTTCCGAAAAATACCACGTTTTGGCCTTTTTTTTTCTTTTCTTTTTTTTTTCTTTCTTCTCCCTTGGCCTTGGTTATTCCAGTGACCGACCTTCACCTTTTTTCCCTTTCTTTTTCTTTTCTTTCTTTTTCCTTTTCATCTCTTCTCCTTCTCTTCTTTTTGATCCGATCGCTTCTAGCCAGCTGTCGCCATCGCCTCATCGGAGTGGCTGTCGGCGTACTGTTCTCTTTTCCTTCTCTCTGTCACGTGCAATTCGCTCCCCTGTGTCACCCCTCTTTGCTTGATTTTCCCTTAAATCAGATCCAAATGGTTGCTTTTCTTTCTTAGTTTAATTTCCCCTTTAATTTTAGATTTTGGTGTAAAGAAATTGTGAAAATGGAGAAATTTCAGATTTAGGGATTCGAATTTTTGGGAAAAATATTAGATTTATGCATATATTTGAGTTATTTGGTAATTAAGAAAGAATATTTAAGTAGATTATATAAATTTGAGCATTTAAATATTTTTGTCTGAGAATTTAAGTTAAATTATGATTATATGTGTAGAGAAAGAGGTGGAAGAGAACTATAAAGAAAAATACAGTGAAGGAAATTGATGAATTGGAGTATTTGGGACTAAAAAATTAAAGAATTATCAATAAAAATAGGTATGTGATCAAGCAAATTTATTTTTCCATAACTTTTTACATTATGTTAAATATAAGTTTTGAGTAAAATTGTGTAATTGGTGAAATTGGTATTAAAGATGATTAATTAGAGGTTAAAAAATAGTTTTTAGATTAAATAAAAATTTTGCATTTGATTAATTTTGAGCCTAAGGTATAATAGGTATACTTTATAATTAATAAAAGTTGTGTAAGGTTCGAAATGGTTAATATAAGTATAATAATGCGTTAATTGGGTTAAAATAATGTTGTATAGCCATTATATCCCTAAATTTTTGAAGCAAAAATTGAAAATTTGTTGGAAAAATACCTTATGTTGAAAAGCAATAAGCATAATTCTGAAATTGTGTACCAATGGAATGCAAGATTAAAGCTTTGACACTAAGTCTGAATTAAACAACATGATTATGTAAATAATTTTGTAATTTATTTCTTTTACCCTTAGTAAAATTAGACAGGAATTAAAGAAATAGGATAAGGTTGGCATGCCAATTAGGGACGTTTAGCAGTACTGTGCTTTGATTTGTACACCATATTGAATATCTCCGTGAGCTCTTCCGATGTGTTTTATTAATTTGGAATTGTGGACAAATAGCTCCGCGAGCTCTGTCCACATAAGTATAAATATAAATGTACGTATGTATATATATGTATAATAATATAATAATATAATAAAAAATTTGAATGTCAATAATGAGGAAATTAAGACTAATGGACCGTATGGTTCCCATGAACTCGATCCCACATTTATTACTATTTATTCCCGTATATCCTGCTCGTTGCAGTTCCACTTAATTTTACCTGGGGCAAATACCAAGTTTAATTATTAAGATTTTATTTTAAAGTAAAATCTTAATTATCAATATTTTATTTTAAAGTAAATTGAATTTTTTGTTACATTGAAAATGTTAACTAGATTTTCTAGAAAATATAGTAGTCAAAGTTTTATTTAAGGTAAATAGTTAGTTACGTTAATATTATGAGTTTCAATTATGTTTATTTTTATATTGTATGGTTGGAAAAGTAGAATTGCTTGAACACCATTAAACGTTATGCTTAGCGCGTGGTTTTCTTTTTATGCGTAGGTTGAAGAAATTTTTGAGAAAAAGCTGAAAGTGAATCTACATCAAAATTTTGATTGCAACAGAGAAGAAATTTTTAGGTGGATGCACTATAGCTTTTCATAAATATTTTAGTATATTTTGGCATGCTGTTAAATTTTGGACATGTAATATGATGTAAATATTTTTTGACTAATGGTATTGTAAATTAAAGTGAGAATATCATAATTTAGTGTTGTGTATGGTTTTATTTTGTTGGGCTATAAATTATTGGAGGAAGGGCAATAGTTGTGTGTTGGAGTTTGAATGGAGATTGGATGGTATGATGAACTTAAATAAAAGTATTTTGGAGGATTATTTTTTAGGGGTTTTCTTCAATTTTAGGGGAGACTCTGTCAAAATTTTTATCAAATGAATAGTTATTTTTGGAATATAATTATTTTCAGAGTAAAGAGTATGTTTAACCTTCATTAATAAAGCCTAAACCTAAATGTGACATCCGATATCCAGATCTTTAATTTACCGGGTATATGGTGTTACTGTGAGGACTCAATCATGGCCCTAACAGGATTATAGTTAATTAATCAGGATTAAGATTTAATAAGGCAAAATTAGATTATTTTGCATTAACAAAGTTAAGTAATATAAAGGGTATGATGGTAATTATGCACATATTTATTGGAGTGTAGCTAAAATACCAAGGAAGGATACAATTGAATTAAATTAAAAGTCTTGGAGTTAAAGTGTAAGGAATGAAAATTTAGAAGATTATAGTGTATAAGGATAATTTGGGAATTTCACTTAGTGAGATATGAATCCCACTTAAGCATTTGGGGAATGGCTGGATCGGCATTTGGGGGAGATCTCTCTCTCTCTCTATAATTTAAGGAAACTAGGGTTTTGATGTTTGGCTTCATGAAGGAAAAGAGACGAACCATAGGTAGTAGAGCTGGATCAAGATGATTGAAGGAAGATTGGAAGCTTCAATGTTAGGTATGGGAATTAGGGTTACTGTAGTGTTCATATGATTGATTTTAGGAATCTTTCCTCCTCTTTATGTGTATGGGTTCCCTTGAGAATGTGTAGGCTAATTCTATGGATTTAGATAAGTGCTGCATGATCTAAAACTTAAATGATCATATAAGTAAGAGGGGAAGTGAGATCTGGGTTTTAAATTTATGTTATGCATGATCGGGATTCTGGATTTTTCTTCTTTCTTTCTCATACACGGCCACGGGTGTATTTTCCCTTTGAAAACACACGACCACGCATGTTTTTCTTCTTACCTATGTGTGACCATGTGTGGTTTTCTTCTTCCCCATGCATGGCCACGTGATGATGTTCTTCTTCTCACACACGGCCACGCATTGTTTTGCCCTTGAAAGAGGATGTATAAATGGTTGGGCTTTTCATAAGGAATAATAGCCAAGTGGTAGTGCATGACTCATGAAGACATTCACAAGTCGGACAAAATTTCACGACTCGTGAAGTCATTCATGAGTCAGTAGAAGGCCAAACTAAGTTCACGAGTGAAGAAATAAAAATATAAGCTCACGACTCATGAAGAGGTTCACGAGTGAAGAAATATGGGAAAAATTCACGACTCATGAAAAAGCTCAAGAATGAAGGAAAGAGGCACTCGTGATGGACTTCACGACTCAGTACCCTAAGAAAGAACATTTCTGGAAATGAAAACAGATTGATCTGATCTCATTTTAAGCATGCCGAAAATAATCCCATAGGCCAAATGATCTTCAGAACTCATTTTAAAACAAATAATCCTTCCTTACTCATCTTAAAACAATTAATCTTAACATTACTCATTTTAGAATCCAAACATCAAAACCCTAATCTCTAAAAATCATTACACAGATAACAAAATCACAATAATTCCCATACCTGGCTTTTGAAGCTTCAAACCTCCCTCACTTCTCTTGATCTATCCCCTTTACTCTTGATTCCTTCATTTTCCTTCATGAAGTTGGAACACCCAAAACTATAGGGCTTCTTCTTCATTCTCATGACCAAGAACGAGAGAGAAGGAAAGAGAAAGAGAGACAGAGACAGAGTCCCTCCTCATCTCTCCAAGTGTCCCAATATAAATAAATGGGAAAAAATATCTTCCCAAGTAAATCTCCAAAATGCCTTTAAGCTCAAATAAACCCCAATATTTCAATTTCTTCCATCTCAACCCCAAGACTTTCTAATTCATTTCAATTACACCATTTTCTTTAATTATAATTTAACTTGACTCATATGCTTACACGCTTAAATTACCAAAATAACCCTCTCGAGACTTAACCTCGATAATTGCAAAATATTCCAATTTTGCCTTTATTAAAGATAGCCCTCATTAATTAATAATATTTCAATTAGGGTCATGATTGGGTCCTTACAAATCACTCCTCCTTAAGAGAATTTCGTCCTTGAAATTCAAAACTGGCAATCTTTATCTTTATTGCTATCAATTCTTAATTTTGTTTTAGCTATATACAACTATAACCATAAGCATTCTCTATGTGCATAATAAATTCATTGCATATAATCATTTGTATTTGCCTCTAATTTCCAGATACTCTTATGCTCGTTGTATTTCTTATCCTAAGTATCTTAATAACCTTAACATCTTACATCATCATCTATGCCAAACATCAAGTTCTCTTCTAGTCATATGAACTTTTCCTTAAACATCTTAATAAATAATCTAGACCTACTTATAATCAATTTTATGCTATACCTCAATCATAAAATATTAAAGCATTTAAACACTTCCAATACCAGGAGGCGAGAGATATGGACAATTCCTCATATATCATCTCACAATCTCTACCCAAAATCTTGCTAATGGTCTAATATATATCAATCATAGGTCAAACACCTAACATAATCATCAAAATGTATACTATTAATAATAATACCATAGTCTAGACCAAGATCATCTTAATCTTCTAGAATAATTTCTTAATTCTTTATTTCCCAGAAAAGACTCAACCTAGGCTCTAATACCACTAACTGTAGCACCCTAATTCCTTAACCATGGATAATTATCAATCATCATCAATCATAACCTAGTAAAGATCATACAGAAATAATAATAATAATAATAATAATAATAAGACAAACCATCATTACATGCCAAAATAATTAAATCAACTTATAAATAAGAGGGCCTAACATAATTGGCCAACCATACATCGTGAAATCCTCAAAGGTAATAGTGGATTGCCCGATCTCCATGTCACTAGTCATCTAGGCACTAGCTATCGATCATTGGAGCTTATCTTGAAACCTACATGGATAAACAAACTCGTGCTAAGCTATAAAGCTTAGTGGGGAACAAAATTCTATAGATAACCTCTTTCCTTGAGTCATATAAGCATGCATAAATGTACACAACCTTTATATCAAGCACCAAATAACATATGAGTTTATTATACTGATCATTTGAGAAAGACTTTAACCTCAACAATGAATACCTTGTTACATTCATCTAGAGTATTTACTTGACTTAGCTCAATCCTGCTTAGACTGGTTTATTCACTGACATCATCATTGCTTACTATTTATTTTAAACTATTATCATTCATGCATTTCATAGTTCTTTCTTCTTGCAACTCAAGAAATCATGATTATTTATCATTTAAGCTCGACTGGCTTCAATTAACCGATATGGCATGCTTAAGAAAATGCTTATACCATGCAACATCCCTTTTCTTCATTATTAGACATGATTTCTTCTACAATAACACAATTCTCACTCATGTTCCATGCATAAGTGTTTCTTAATATTATCTTAACATGGTAACTTAAACCTCTTACAACACCAATTTATATCATACATTACATTGAGTTAGATCAATGTTATCATTATGTATATGTGCGTGCAAATCTTTATTTACATCTTATAATCCTTTGTGTTATCTTAGCATGGTAACCTGATTCTCTTACAATCTTCAATCTATGTCTTGCATTGCACTTGGTTAAATGAATGTTATCATTAAACTTACATATGTGTAAACATTTATATATATATATTTTGATAGACTAGCAGATTTGCATGTGATTACAAAGAACAAGCATTACACATCATGATTATAAAATAAGGTCTTGATGTCACATGTATGCATTTTATAAATAGAGCACATGAAGCTTAGTGTACATGTTATAGTCCACATAAGTTATAGTACAATATTGTACATTTGGGATCCATATATTCTGTGTGGAACCCATCAATGAAGTTTTACTCACATGGGAACCTTACTCATGGTTGAGGTGATATACATATCTCGTAATCATAATGTAGTGAACATGGCATCTGATTTCATAAAGACAATTATTTCCAAAAGGAATTTTGGATAAAACAACGCAATGCAATAAGACATTCATCATGCTTATGTTAACTACATGAAGAAATCGATACATATATATATTTACCTACATATATATATATATATATATATCACTTTATTTCTTTTACTTTTTATCATCTTTAATATCTTGCCTAAGTGCTAATTCGAAAGATGGATAATGGGAGTAATGGATACCCGAAGGCATCAAACTATGGATATCCGAAGATATCAAACAATGGACCCAAATGGGGTCAAGCAATGGTTCTAGCAAAGAACAAACTAGGGACCCAAATGGGGTCGAACAATGGTTCCATTAAGGAACAAGACCCAAACGGGGTCAACTATGGCAACTGCGACTGTATCCCTTTAGGAATCCCTATCTAATCCACAACTAAACTAAGACCCACAAGCTTAACTTTTAAAGACATCTTGGTTTAACATATTCTTCTTTACTTAGCACATCATTTGGCATAGAGCCACCTTTTCATAAAACAATGCATATCATTCTTTGCATAAAAGAATGCATCAATTTTGATTAAACATACTTTTCTTTACTTAATACAACACATTTGCTTAATGTCATCATTCGTATAAGAGTGCACGTTATTCTCATCATACTTCAAAAATCAAGCTTTAGGCTTCAATACACATGTATGCTATCATATGATCATATAATTACATCAACTTTCATTCATTCATAGCATGATAGTTTTAGGTTTGAACAAATAATAATATGTAATATTTCATAATTAGCATTACACGTGTCTGCATGCACATCTACATATATATACAGCTTAAATCATGAACATACATGCTTTCAATACCCATCTCAACTGAGCAATATATAGAAATTACATAACTCATGGATAGTTCTTGATGATGTACCTTGTTACTGCTTGCTATGAATAGCTCCCTATTCTCATAATTATTCACATTACGATATGAACATATATATAGCAACACTCAAGCATTTATGGTCCATATACTAAATAAATAAGTTCTCTTACGGTTTAAGGTCAACGCATGTTTCGTTCACTTGATTCTCTTTCGGGGTTCATCAAATTATAGACAATCCATTATATACCATAACATTGTCAGATGTATATATATTTATATATGTATATATATACTTCGATCGTCTTACTTGTATTTTCATCTTATGACATCTTATACTTCTTTGGGGTATGTGTGATCTTGTCATCTTAGTCATTAGCACACTATTGATAGGCATGAGTTAATCATAATATAGTATGGGTATGAACAAATAGACGAGCAGGTTCTTACACCTCAATGCTAATCATAATTCTTCTTTTGACCTCGAGGGCATTCAAGCTTCTATGGTTTCATAATTAAACATAAGTCATATTGGCCCATTCTTTTTATCTTAGATTTGCAGCCTTGTAACTATTATCTTATTACAACTAGGTTAAATTGCAATATTTAAATGGAATCATTCTCTTGACCTAGTGCATACCTCATAGCTACTCTATAGGTCACATTAATTAACATAACCTTTAAATTACTGTATTGCCTCCTGCTCTCTCTTTAGGTTTATGCTCATTAGGCCTTAAAAATTCTTCTTAACAACATATCTCATATTAGTATCCCTATGCACAAGGGCCCCTTAAATTAAAGGTTCAAGTGGTCTTTATATCATGCTTTCATAGGTTTATTCTTATAAAACTTTTCAGTCTTCTATATACATACTTAGAAATTCTCTAATTAAATGATCTTGCCCTACACAACAATTTGATGGCTTAAATGACTTACAATTTAGTTCAATACATTCCCTCTTATAAGTTCATTCACATCCTTCAAATTCAGATAATAACCCAATAACATATTATACATCACTTTAATGTTCAAACTCTCTCAACATTACTCGTGGTTAACTTGTTTATCTTATTTATACACCCCACGTTGTTGGTTCATAGTTTAATGAATGCTTTTATAACTTTGGATGAAGGAGAACTATTTGAAAAGAGAATGTATAAATGGCTGGGCTTTTCATGAGGAATAATAGCCAAGTGCTAGTGCACGACTCATGAAGACATTCACGAGTCGGACAAAATTTCACGACTAGTGAAGTCATTCACGAGTCAGTAGAAGGCCAAACTACGTTCACGAGTGAAGAAATAAAAATATATGTTCACGACTTATGAAGAGGTTCATGAATGAAGAAATATGGGTAAAATTCACGACTCGTGAAGAAGTTCAAGAGTGAAGGAAAGAGGCGCACAATTCGTGATAGACTTCACGACTTGTGAAGAATGTCACGACTCGGCATCCTAAGAAAGAACATTTTTGGAAACCAAAACATATCGATCTGATCTCATTTTAAGTGTGTCGAAAATAATCCCATAAGCCAAATGATCTTCAAAACTCATTTTAAGACAAATAATCCTTCCTTACTCATCTTAAAACAATTAATCTTAACATTACTCATTTAAGAATCCAAACATCAAAACCCTAATCTCTAAAAATCCATACACAGATAACAAAATCACAATAATTCCCATACCTAGCTTTTGAAGCTTCAAACCTCCCTCACTTCTCTTTATCTATCCCCTTTACTCTTGATTCCTTATTCTCCTTCATGAAGTTGGAACACCCAAAACCTAAGGGCTACTTCTTCATTCCCATGACCAAAAACGAGAGAGAGAGAGTCCCTTCCTCATCTCTCCAAGTGTCCCAATATAAATGAATGGGAAAAAATATCTTTCCAAGTAAATCTTCAAAATGCCCTTAAGCACAAATAAACCCCAATATTTCAATTTCTTCCATCTCAACCATAAGACTTTCTAATTCATTTCAATTACACCCTTTTCTTTAATTATAATTTAACTTGACTCATATGCTTACACGCTAAAATTACCAAAATAACCCTCTCGAGACTTAACCTTGATAATTGCAAAATAATCCAATTTTACCTTTATTAACGATAGTCCTCATTAATTAACAATATTTTGATTAGGGTCATGATTGGTTCCTTATAGTTTTCCTTAGGTTTTGTAGAGTTTGTGATATAAACCTATTGAGGGGATTCTAAGTACTTGGGGAAAAATGGGTGACATTACTTCCTTGCTTATCAAATTTGTTTTTTCTTTTACATTATCCATTTCAGTCAATTGTGGTTGATTTATTATTTGTTTTTTGTCATTTATCTTACCATTTTATCTCTTTCGATTACCAAATTATTTCTTTGATCATGCATTTGTTGTTAGTTTGTGACATATCTCTATTTTAGATGTATCAATCATAAATACAACATAAATGAAAAATCAATGCATAAATAAATGCATATCATAATCCTTATATACATCAAAATGTTCAAAATTTTTAAGAGCTCCTTGAATACAAAAATAAAAGTGTTGTAAGGTCCCTGGTCCCCTATGATAAGATGGCCTAGATGGAGGACAGAAGGTTGAAGTCCTAGGGGGTTTGTGATGTGCCACTACCTATGGTAGTGCTGGTAGCTATTCCTCCTACTATCAAAATCTAAAAATGAATCCAGGTAATGTAGTGGATAGCAGCTAAAAAATCTATGCCATAATCCCAGCCAGGTGCTCTGAGCTCTTGCCTATCCTTAAGACTTCTTATGAATGCTAGCCTATATAACTCATCAAATAATCTCTCAAATCCCTAATGTACCTTCATAGCTACTCATCAGTCTTAATCACATCTTGTCTTTCTTAAGGCACCTTTATATCGATATGATCCACAACCTATAAATTTATGTTAAATCTCTACCCTATGTCTACCAAGTATGCCCTAATACCTTATACATTGGCCTGATTTTGAGTCTATAAAGACTGCACCAAGGCTAGCATGGCTTATAGGGTTTGGTCCTATCTCCTGATGGCATCCTCTATAGCAGACAACCTTTCTAAATTTTCATTGAATAAGGGGATGGCGTGAACTAAACTAGTGGTGGAGCAATAAAGGTAAATGCCCCTAGGTGACCATATAACGGATGAGCGATAGAAAAAGAGGCCTCTAAATGGTCATATGGTAAGTATCTTTTGAACCTCCTGAACAATGATAGTTATGGTTAGTCAGGGATTATGGATGCATTGAAAGGAAAGGTAACCTATCAAGAAGCTTGTCCAAAATGGGATCTAACCTATTTTATGGCTCATCTTACTATTAATCGGGCTGCACTAGTGGTGCTGGAGGTGGCTGAGGCTAACCCTGAACCCCCCTTTTGCTAGTGGCTCTAGCATAATGGGATCTAACCTATAGCTATCCCTAGTCTCAAGAATAGTTATCAATATATATTATCCCTCTCATCCCTTGACTGGCTCGACCATCTTCATATTAAGAGTTGTCTACAGATTCATAAAAATGTCCTTTTATAGTTGCTGACCAAAGGTCCTCTCATCTACCTCTAGATCTAATAATAGATGGGTCACTACTCCTCTAATCAATATGTGTAATGTTAGCTGAGTAACTACCTTAAGCAGTATAATGATGCTCTCATGTGTGATGTCAGCTCTTATATTTTTGTGTGCTGCCTAAATGTAGAATAGGTCAAATGTTTTGAAAAACCTAAGACTATCGGTGTAACCAAGGTAGAAAATGGATAGGACCCTCTAAATGTATTTAAGCGCTTATGCAGCCAGCATCTTACTCTTGGTTGTGTCCGATTAGCATATAGCCTTGGAAAGCACAATGGCTACCCAATGCACTCTAACTATTCCTCACTTTATGGTCAAGACATTTGCTCTTATAGGAAGGCCTATAGGCTTTGTAAAATGTCAACATGTAATGTTTTATCGGACCTCCCTTACCCTAAACTTGACTGCTCCCTCTTTTATATCAGGTCTCTAAAAATCTCCATACAGTAAGGTGGCTAAAAAGTCTTTGGTGACATTACGATAGGTTTGGAAGGATAGGACAAAAAAGGCTATCCACCTTGTAGCAGCTAGAATTTCATCAACCTTATTAGTCATCCTTATGTCTATAAGAACTATCGTGACATGAACCAACTAGATTGATACTGCACTCAAGATAAGGCCTGATATTTCTCAGCCTACCATGAGGTCATCCATCTTAGAGTGGGCGGAGCAAGTGTAGCCTATGCTTCTCTGTGTGGCATCCTAAAAATATAAAATTTTTACAGATTTTGGAAAAAATTTAGTAGCATTCCATCTTAAATTAGTGCTAGCTGACCTGTATCAAAATGCACATTAAGCACGACAAGAAAGGTAACAACAACTTGCCAGTGGGTGTCTAGCAACAATGTACGGCATTTAAAATTATGAAAATACATAAAATTCTGATAGCATTTCGGCCAGAAATATGCCTTACCTCCTGTACAAAAAGCATTTAAAGGCAACAAAATAGGCCATCAATGGCAAACAAACATGTCTATTAAGAAAATCTACTATTAACTAGGCCTATAAAAGCCAATTAAATCCAAAATGTAGTTCTTCACATTTATTGTATTTACAAGACTAACTAAATCACTCACCAATAATATACAAATAAAATTTTTTTATTTTTATTTTTCCTTCTTTTTCTTTTACTTTAATCTATATTTTTACTCTTATCTATTTTTTACATCTTATTTATATATTATATATTATATATTATTATCATTATCTCTCTTTTTTTATGAAATACTCTCTAAACTTAAGTACTTCCTTAACTTTTGTTTTTTCTAAATATAATTTCTCTAATAAGCCTTGCAGTGTTAACATGTCCTTTGAATTTCCTGCAAAATGAAAGCAAGCAGAATGCAAAGATATACTTTCAATGCATGAAACATGCATAAAGGCCCATTTGGGTGGTCCAATATTAATAGACAGCCAGGCTATGAGTTGCTTTTGAAGAATGGCAGTCTATCATACCTTTCTATAAATTGCTTGATTTTCTCTTTAGTCCTTGTGTCTTTTGACCTTCCCTCTTCAAATAAAGCTCTCCTCTAGGTATTTTCCTTATCCTCTTCTTTTCTTTTACCTTTCAAATTCCAATTATCATATTATTCTATACTTCAATCCTTTAGACCACCCGAACATTTTCATCATGTTAACCCTGGCTAACACCAAACTGAATAGGTTATTGGATGAACCAAAAACCTATGATGAACTTGTTTTAACCTCGTACCATAGCCTAAGATTCCTAAAGAGGTTAAAATTGGATAGAGCCTTGATCTTTTTTGGTGCTCGATACTGGGACCCACGACTCTATAATTTTAGGTTTATACACCAGGAGTTATACCCTCTGCTCGAGGAGTTTGCTGAGAATGTTGGTACACTCAACCTTATTTGCCTTCTATTGCTCTTGATGATCCCAAATAGATGACCTAGGCTTTGGTTGTTCTTCCTTCTAAGGCTAGAGGTCTAGTACCTCTAAGGGGTACGCATAGGTCGTACCTCGTTTCCTTTAATTTTGGCAAAGATGATCAATGCTCTTGATGTTATCCATACTGATACTATTGCCTATTTTACCAGTAGCCCTTTATTACTCCAAGCACATCATTATTTCAAATGTAGTAAATCCCTTGTGGGTTTTCAAACTAGCTTTTCTTACTAAAAAAAACATGTCCTTTTGGATTTTCATTCATTTCCTTACCTTTATTTTTGCCTGAGATGAATCCAACTCACCTTAGTGGCTTTTTTTTTCTTTGTTTAGGTTTAGCTATATGAAAAGTTAAGATTGATATTGGACCCCCTCCTCGAGCCATGAGCACTTATCCATTGAGGCATTATATTTTTAGGTAAAGACTTTGAATTTTATTGATCTCATAAAAGAGTTATCTAGATGGCTCATTTAGCAGATAGCAATATTAGTTTTAGGTGGCCTTAGTTATCCATATCTTTTGCGATTCAAGATGGGATTTTTGGATATGTTCCCCTATGTTGATTACATTGGGTAACTTTCTATATTACTGCTTACTATACTCGATAGTATAGGGACAATGAAGACATTGTCAAGTGCCCTTTGGCTTTCCAAGGTGGCCCACTCTCTACTCCTTTCTTGATAGGTTATTACCGAATGATCTGGGTTTGACTCTTCATGGGGATTGTCATTTTTGTTATCAGTGCTAGTGACTTCACCATTTACAAGCAATGGGTTATAAGTCTAATAGTTAACAACAGTATGTATTGACTTAGGCACCTAAAGGGAGAGAGTAGTGTGATACAAATAGACTAGATTAATTACTATAATGGACTATGCTTTTTGTGTTTCATTAGAACTTTTAAAGCTTTCAACATATGGAGAGGGAAAGACTACTTTTGAGTACATTAATAATGCTTTTGGATAAAAATGTGGTTGTTTTACCTGATTTCAATACACATTATCATTATTCAATACTATCTTGATAAGACATATTATTCAATCTCAAAATAAAATCTTATAAATATCAGAACTCTTGTCACCAATCAACCCTCTTGAATTTTCTTAATCGACTACTTTCTCTCAATCCCTATTTTTTGCCTAGGATGTTTTTTTTTATTTTACCCTTAATGGGTGCCCAATTTTATCAAGGCCACATTTTTTTTACCTGCAAGGCTCTTTTTCTTTTCTTTTTCTCTTTTGAGTAGTAACTAAGTAACCTTTTCAATCTATCAACATTGATCGACTCTTTGAACTTATTGCCATTGCTATCAATTAGAATGGCAGGTCCTTTGGATAATAACTTTTTTAGCATGAAAGGTCCATCACAAGTAGGTCTAAACTTGCCCTAGATATATAAAATTCCAAGTTTTATTTTCTTGAATACCAAATATGCCTCTTTTAAAGGATGCTTCCTAACCCTTTTCCAGAAGGAATAGGCTAACTTTTTCTAATTGACCTGTTTGAGATAGTAAGCTTGCATCCTATCCCAATCTAGCAATTTTAGCTATAAATACATCTATATGGCCTATTCTATTTCTAGAAATTTGGCTTCTAAAGCCATACTCAAAGATTGATGCTCAATCTCTATTAGCAGTATAACTTCTATCCCATAAACTAAAGAAAATGGATTGGCCCTTAGTTATGTTCTAGTTGTGGTTCTATAACCCCATAATACAAAAGGTAGCTTTTCAGCCTAATATTTGTAAGTTTAAACCATCTTAGCTAGGATCCATTTAACATTCTTGTTTGCTACCTCAACTGCCCTATTTGCCTAAGGTTAATAAGGAGATGATCTATGATGTTAAACTTTATATTTCTTAAGCATCTTCTTAGCTTTCCCATTAAATTTCAACCCATTTTCAGACACTATAGAGTGCAGTAAGCCATATTTACATATCAAACTTTTTTCAGTGAACTTAGCCATATCCCTAGCATCCACCTTCTTGAAGGATTTTGCTTTTACCCATTTTGAGAAATAGTCGATGGTAACTATAATAAATCTATATCGATTTAAAGCTAGTAGATGGATTATACCTATGATGTCTATAACCCACACAAAAAATGGCCAAAGCGATCTAAGGTTGCATAACTCAGAGACTAGTAAGTGTTTTAAGTCTACATATCTTGACAAACTTAGAACAATCAGTATCCATTATAACCTAGAAGAATCCCTAGCACATGATCTTCTTTGCTAAGGCTAATCCATTCATATGAGCTCGACATACTCCTGTATGTACATCTTCTATAACCTTTTTAGTCTCTTTCTCATTCAAGCACCTTAGTTGAGTATCATCATGCTGTCTTTTATAAAAAATCTCTGCTGACAGTAATAAATTGATTTGACGGCTTAAAAATCATTCTTTGGTCCTTTTTAGTGGCCTCCTTTAGAAACATTGGTTTTTTCAAATAATTCTATATGAGGACCAAACATTGATCCTAGTGGGAATTATGTCTAATTAATTGATATTGAGGGCTAAATTAACGTTTATGTAAAGTCATGCTCATTTTGGGTTAAAGTTTATGGAGGGTAATGTGGTAATTTCATTAAATATATGTGTAAGAGGGGTTAATTGAAAGAATACAGTGGATATTAGGGGTAGCATTGTGATTTGAAAGTTAAATGTATCAATCTTACGAGAGAGAAATTATATGACGAGTTAAGTAGTAATTTTGGATCTTCTAGAGACTTCCTTGTGTGGTTGGTGGGAGAGCTTGTATATATATATTACTTTTTCTCTCTCCTCTCTCTATCAAAGACTCTATTTCTTTCTCTCATTTGTAAGCTCTAACATTTGGCTTCTTAGTAAGGGAATTTCTTCTTCTTTTCTTTTTTCTTCTTTTTGTTAATGAAAGCTTTCATGGAAACAATGTGAGAAGTTAGTTTTGACTATTGATTATAGAGGTAAAGACTAGCAAAGGCAAAGGCAAAAGGATTTTGAAGGAGTGAAGGAATCTTAGGAAAAAGGTATGGGAATGCTTTCTTGATTACACATTTCATGTAGTTACATCTATCATTAAAGAAGAATATAGAGTAACTGACTCTAGGAGATAACATTCTTGGTGAACAACATATTTTGTTTATGATTTCTAATCAGTGTGAATCTCCTTTTAAGGATGGATTTAACTAAGTTATTTTGCAATTATAGATAGAAATAATAATGTTTGATTATGTGGTGAGTATTAGGGGAAGCTACATACTCATATCGTGAAGATAAGGAGATAAAGCTTAGAATTTCAAAAAAAAATGGGATATTTCTTCTTCAGGGGTTGAACACTCAGTTGAGTGAAGCACCAATCTACCGAGTGGGTGATCACTCTACCGTGTGGGTGTTCACTCCATCGAGTGGGTGGTGTTCACTCCTTCGAGTGGGTGGTTACTCCACCGAGCACCTCCTCACTCCATCGAGTGATACCCTATTGTCAATCTGATGTCATCACCAAAGATCAAATAAGCACTCACCCATGGTTTTGCATAATTTTGACCACTTCAGGTTTTCTTTGTAGTTATTCAAATGAGCACTTAAGATTTTGCATTCTTATGTGTAATACTACAAAGGCTATAATATTTCTCAAAGAAGAACATAAGATAATTGAAATTGTAAACAAACATTGTTAAGCTTACAGTCTTAGTTCGATTGCGGATTAAATAGGCTTGTCTGGAGGAATATTGTTATAGCTGCTATTGTCGACCCCATTTAGATCTATTGTTTGTTTCTTAATGGAATAATTACTTAACCTCATTTGGGTCTATCTTTTGATATCTTTGGATATGTATTATTGATACCTTCAGGTATCTAATATAGATACCAATTGGTATATATTACTCCCTTTATCAACACTTTAAACTAGTTCTTAGGCAGGTTATTAAAGGTTAAGAAAAAGGTTCCTAATAATGAAATATATTGATTCTTTCACAAGTTGAATGCATTCACCATGAACAAGCTTATTTTATTAATTTACCTTAAATTTCTCTTGGCAATGAAATTGTTTCAACAATTTGCAATCATTATAAAAATGCTTTATTAATGTGATGCTTATGTGAAAATTTTGTCAACTGTTGTGAGTAGTCATCCATATTACTTGTGTTTCCCCACTAAGATTTATAGCTTAACACAAGTTATTTTTGATCTATATAGGTTTACTGTTGGATGTTACTCAAGAACTTAGTTCTGCATTGGGAGGCCAGCATGAGTCAGTTAAGATTTTTGATGTAGGATAAATTTTGGATAATTATTTTTGTCTAGTCCTATATTTTTACAATTATGATATGATGTAATTATATTAGAGGACTGTAAACTAAATTAAGTTCTCTTTTTGCTTGTGTTTGTCTATATGTTTATGGATAATTAGGTTGTGATTTCCTTAAGCATGGTTTCCTTACAAGAGAAGCCTTAGATCACCAAGCATGTCATGTATGTTCCCTATATTGATTAACCTTGTGTGCATCTATATGGGTGTTACAATTTATTGTATCAGAGCCTAGTTTAGTCTTTTCTGGGTAACAAAAATTTAGGAATCTATGGTGTGGTATAGTGTCCTATTGGCCTAATGTAATAGTCTCTATTTTTACATAGATTAAAGATGGAGGACTCTAAAGATGCTACTGAAGAATCAGCTTAGAGTAATTTACCAATTAGAATGGATCCCTCTAATATTAGATCTTCATCATCTAATTATAATGAGATTCATGCTGCCATCCCAGAAGAGGCACTGTTGAAGATCTCTCAGGATATGACTCAGATTTTACAAAGGATGACAACACCTAAGGCTTCAGTCTCGAAAGTCAAGAAGTATGGTGTAAATGAATTTTTAGTTACCACATTGGAACAATTTGAGGAAGCTGAATTTTTGTTGGAAAAGTTGGAGAGAATTTTTTACTATATCCATTATCCTGATAATCACAAGGTATCATGTGTTGTGTCTTTACTCTAAAGGCCAGCGCATGATTGGTGAAAGCTAGTACTCAAATAGCCTCAATTATCAGATCCTCTTTGAAACTAAATTTAAAAAGAAATATGTTACTAAAGGCTACAAAAAGGAGAAGCTAAGACATTTTATGACTTTGAAATAGAGGGTTATATCAGTGGTTGAGTTTGAAAAGGAATTCAGTCAATTGTGCAAGTATTTTCTAAAAGAGATGTTGGTTGATACCTTAAAGTGTAGGCAATTTGAAGATAGACTAAATGATCGAATTAGAGAAAAAATGATTAGACCTATATCTCTCCAAAGTGTGGACTTCTATTAACTAGTTATAGCAGCCATAAAGGTTGATAAGCATGAGTGAGTTAAAATTGAAAGAGAGCATAAAAGAAATAGGGCTAGAGGTGGATGGCCCACCAAAAAGTGGTTTAAAAGAGCACAAAATGATCAATAAGTTAAGCCTATGCATAGCCCTGTTGGTAAAGGGAAAATTCAAAAATCCTTTGCTATGTCTAAATCGAGTAAAGATACATCATCAAAGTAGAGAGGGAGTCAGTTGTCTTAGTGTCCTTATTGTTTGAAGCAACATTGGGGCACAAATTAGAAATTAATAGGTGTATGTTTTAATTGTAGTGCTACTACCACTATTCAGAAAATTACCCCTCGAAGTGGGAATAAAGCTTTTCATAGAAAAGTAGCATAGGAGCTTCAAATGTACTTTCTATTGTTAGATCCAATAGTAGAGGCAAAGGGCGAAGTGGATTTGGCCAGTATGGGTTTCAGTCTCAAAATACATCTTAATCAATCGATCAACCTATAGTATCAATTATCTTAGGTAGGGCGTATGCCATGAAAGCATGCGAGGATTAAGATGCTTCTGAAGTTATAACTAGTATTTTCTCACTTTTTGACTCTAATATCCATACACTTACTGATTTGGGTTCCATCCATACATATGTTTGCATTGGAGACATGGGTGGGAGTGTTTTTAACATGCATCAATTGGATTATGATATTTGTGTGACCGGTCCTTTAAGGTATGGTGTATGTGTGAACAAATTATTCAAAGACTATCCCATTTTGATTCAAGAGATATAATTTCTAGTTAATCTTATTGTGTTGCCATTTTGAGAATTTATTGTTATTCTGGGAATGGATTGGCTATCCAAACATCATACATTGGTTAATTATGGGGCTAAGATAGTGACTCTTAGGGATGTCAAGGGTAAAGACCTTTAACCACTGTGACATCTTTCATGCAAGCCAAGCGATTTCTTAGAAAGGGTTGTGAAGAATTCTTGGCTTTAGTTCTTAAGTTAAAGAGGGATACAATTAAGCTTTAAGATATACCTATAGTGAATGAATTTTCTAATGTGTTTCCCGAAGATTTACCAAGCCTTTCACCAAAAAGGGATGTAAAATTGTCTATTGAGGTTTTCCCTAGCACCAAACCTATTTTAAAGGCACCCTATATGATGGCTCCAACAGAATTGAAAGATTTAAATGTGTAATTACAATAATTGCTTCATAAGGGCTTTATCAAGCATAGTGTATTGCCATGGGGTGCATTGATTTTATTTGTCAAGAAAAAGGATGGTTCTATAAGGATGTCCATTGATTACCGGCAGTTAAATAAAGTGACGGTGAAAAATAAATATTTGTTGCCTAGAATAAAGGATTTATTTGATCAATTAAAAGGGGCAGGAGTATTTTCATGGATTGATTTGAGATTGGGGTATTACCAACTTCAAGTTAGGGATGTGGATATCCCAAAGATAGTGTTCAGAACCTGATATAGGCATTATGATTTTTTAGTAATGCCATTTGGGTTAATGAATGCACTATCTGCCTTTATGGATTTGGTTAATTGGATATTAAGATCTTATCTGGACCAGTTAATAGTGGTATTTATTGATGACATATTGGTTTATTCCAGGAATGAAGTAGAGCATGATGAACATCTAAGAATTGTGTTACAGACTCTAAGAGAACCAATTATTTGGTAAGTTAAGCAAGTGTGACTTATGGCTGAAGGAAATTTCTTTCCCTGGCCATATAGTATCTTCTGAGGGCATTAAAGTTGATCCAGTTAAAATTAAGGCTATTGTCAGTTGGAGACCACCCTAAAATGTATCAAAAGTGAGAAGCTTTTTAGGTTTGGTAGGCTACTATCACCACTTTATAAAAGGGTTTTCGGTTATTACTTCTCTATTTACTAAGCTTCTGAGGAAAAATGTCAAATTTGAGTGGACTAATCGATGTGATGCAAGCTTTGAAATGATAAAGCAAATGTTAATAGAAGCTCCAATCTTGACCTAGCCAATTTCAGGAAAGGAGTATGCCATGTATGGTGATGCCTCTAAAATTAGGTTAGGTTATGTGTTAATACAAAAAGGTAAAGTAGTGGCTTATGCATCTCGACAACTCAAACCACATGAGCAAAATTACCCAACACATGATTTAGAGTTGGCTGTAATAGTTTTTGCCTTCAAAATTTAGGGACATTATTTATAAGACAAAAGATTCAAAATCTACATAGATCACAAGAGTCTCAAGTACTTACTTAAAAGGAACTCAATTCCAGGTAGCGGATATGGCTTGAACTATTTAAGGATTACGATTGTATTATAGACTACCATCCTGGTAAGGCCAATGTGGTAGCTGATGCTTTAACTAGAAAGGCAATGGCTGCTATGGTGTTACAATGGGGTAGATGGAAACTCACTACAAATGGTGCTTTGGTAGTCTAATTAAGGGCTAAGCCTTGTATAGGATAGGATGTGATTGATGCACAAAAAAAATGATGAGAAGTTATAATAGGTTATGCAATCTCTATATGAAGGAGACCAATCTGGATACCCATAAAAAGGCTATAGAAGTTTGTATTTCAAGGATGGGTTATGTGTTCCAAATGATAAATAATTGAAAAGAACCTTGCTGTATAAAGCTTATAACATAGTATTCGCTATGCATCCTGAGGGTAACAAGATGTATTAGGATCTTAAGCAATGCTATTGGTTGCCAAATATGAAAAAGGATGTAGTATATTTTGTTTACAAATGCTTAACTTGTTAGCAAGTGAAAGCAGAGCATCAACTTCCCTCTGGATTATTGAATCCCATTACAATCCCTTAGTCGAAATGGGAAGATATTACCATGGATTTTGTTATAGGGTTGCATCCTATGTAGTGAAAGCATAATGCAGTTTGAGTAATTATTGATAATTTGACTAAATTAGCCTATTTCTTACCTGTTAGAGTATACTATTCCAATAACCGATTGACAAAATTATATGTGAATGAGATCGTTTAATTTCTTGGAATACTGGCATCTATAATCTCATATCTAGATCCTAGATTCACATCCAGATTTTGGCAGAGTTTACAGGAGTCTTTGGGAACATAGTTAAAGTTTAGTATAGCTTTTCATCCTCATATGGATGGGTTATCAAAGAGGGTATACAAGTTTTGGAAGATATGCTAAAAGGTTGTGTTATAAATATTTCTGAAAGTTGGGACAAGTATCTAGCTTTGATGGAAATTGCGTAGAATAATAGTTACCAGAATAGTCTTGGTATAGCATCATACAAAGCTTTGTATGGTTGAAAATGTAGGACCCTGATATGCTAGATTAAATTAGATAAACATAAAATGATTGGTCCCAACAGAGTTAAAGACATCAAAGAAAAATTTAAAGTGATTAAGCAAAGATTGAAAGAGGCTACTAATAGGCAAAGGTCATACGTGAACTTAAAAAGAAAGATATCAAATATCAAGTTAGGGATAAGGTGTTTTTGAAAGAATCACCCTAGAGGAAAGTCTTACGATTTAGGAAGAAAGGTAAACTGAGCCTGAGATTTATTAGTCCTTATGAAATCTTGAAAAAAGTTAGACCCATGGCATATAGATTAGCTTTTCCTATGGAATTATCAAAGTTGCATGATATATTTCATATTTCTATTCTTTAAAGGTACCGCTCAGATGAAACATATGTATTACTAGTGTAGGACATCCAAGTTCAGAAAGATTTCACCTATGATGAAGAACCTAAAAAGATTTTGGCTAGTGAAACTAGGCAACTAAGAAATAAACAGGTTCCTATTTTCAAGGTACTTTGGCAACATCATAACATTCAAGAAGTAAGTTGGCAACCAGAGGCAGTGATGATGGCATAATATCCTCGGTTGTTTAAATCATGTATGATTTTCGAGGATAAAATTATCTTTTGTGAGGATCGAACATTGACCCTAGTGGGAATTATGTCTAATTATTTAATATTGAGGGCTAAATTAACATTTATGTAAAGTCATGGTCATTTTAGATTTAAGTTTATGGAGGGTAATGTGGTAATTTAATTAAATATGTGTGTAAAAGGGTTAATTGAAAGAATAAAATGGATATTAGAGGTAGCATTGTGATTTGAAAGTTAAATGGGTCAATCTTATGAGAGAGCAATTATGTGAGGAGTTAAGTGGTAATTTTAGATCTTTTAGAGACTTCCCCACGTGATTGGTGGGAGAGCTTGTATTTATATATTACTTTTTCTCTCTCTTATCCCTAACAAAGACTCTATTTATATCTCTCATTTGTTAGCTCTTGCATTTGGGTTCTTGGTAAGGGAATTTCTTATTATTTTCTCTTTTCCTCGGCTGGTTAATGAAAGGTTTCAAAGAAACAACATGAAAAGTTAGTTTTGACTATTGATTGTAGAGGTGGAGACAAGCAAAGACAAGGGCAAAGAGATTTTGAAGGAGTGAATGAAGCTCAGGAAAAAGGTATAGGAATGCTTTCTTGATTACATATTTCATGTAGTTATATATACCATTAAAGAAGAATATACAGTAACTAACTCTAGGAGATATCATTCTTGATGAACAGCGTATTTTGTTTATGATTTCTAATTAGTGTGAATCTCCTTTTAAGGATGCATTTAACTAAGTTATTTTGTAATTATAGATAGAAATAAGAATGTTTGATGGTGTGGTGAGTATTAGGGAAACTATGTTCTCATATCTAGAAAAAAGATAAGGAGATAAAGCTTGGAATTTCAGCAAATTGGGATATTTATTCTTTAGGGGTTGAAACCTCGATCGAGTGAAGCACCACTCCATTGAGTGGGTGATCACTCTACTGTGTGACTGATCACTCCATTGAGTGGGTGGTGTTCACTCCACCGAATGGGTAGTTACTGCACTGAGCACCTCTTCACTCCACCGAGTGATACCCTATTATCAACCTTATGTCATCACCTAAGATCAAATAAGCACTCACCCATAGTTTTGCACACATTTTAACCACTTTGGGTCTTCTTTGTAGTTATTCAAACAAGTAATGAATGAAGAATAATTTAGTTTAATATAACCTTTAAAGTTTTATAAGTGCAATTTGTATGAATGTTTATGTTACAAGGCTTTGGCATATAATGGCATTGAAACCATAATGTTTAATCATGAGAAAGCTCAATTATTGGGCATATCATGAAACCATTAAAGTAGGTACTTGAATGATCTTAATAAACTCATGTTTACAAATATACATTACTTATGATCGAGATTGAAACACGTTACCATATTGAAGTAATTACTTTGCTTAATTGCTCCATACTCTTACTGTAATATAGGAACCATGCAATTGCTATAACATGCGCTTATAAATACTGAAATATTGGTATGCTTATATTATTGCTTAAGATCTTGCATTCTTGTAATTAATAGTACAAAGGTTACAACATTTCTGAAAGGACAAAGCAGGATAATTGAAATTATAAAGAAACATTGTTAAGCCTGCAGTCGTAGTTCGGTTGTGGATTAGATAGGCATGCCTAGAGGGATATTTTTGTAGCTGCTATTATTGACCCCATTTGGGTCTATTGTCCCTTCCTTAATGGAACTATTGCTCGGCCCCATTTGGGTCTATTATTTGATATCTTTGGATATCTATTGTTGATACCTTCGGTATCTAATGTTCATAGCAATTGGTATCTATTGCTCCCGTTATCCACCCTTTGAACTACTACTGAAGCAGGCTATTAAAGGTTAAGGAAAAAGTTCTTGACAATGAAATATATTGATTGTTTCATAAGTTGAATGTATTCACCATGAACATGCTTATTTTATTGATTTATCTTAAATTTCTCTTGGCCATGAAATTATTTCAACAAGTTACAATCATTATAAGAATGCTTTATTAATGTGATGCTTGTGTGAAAATTTTGTCAATTGCTGTGAGTAGTCATCCATATTACTTTTGTTTCCCCGCTAAGCTTTATAGATTAACACGGGTTATTTTCGATCCATGTAGGTTTGCAGTTGGACCTTGCTTAGGGACTTAGTTCTACATTGGGAGGCCAACATGAGTTAAGATTTTTGATGTAGGATAAATTTTGGATAATTATTTTTGTCTAGTCCTATATTTTTTACAATTATGTTCCAATGTAATTATATTGGAGGACAGTACATTGAATTAAGTTCCCCTTTTGTTTATCTATGTGTTTATGGATAATTGGGTTGTGATTGCCTTGAGTATGGTTTCCTTGCATGAGAAGCCTTGGATCACCAAGCATGTTATATATGTTCCCTATAGTTGATTAATTAACCTTGTGTGCATCCATGTAGATGTTACAATTCTAAATGTTGAAATAAAATGGCTTCCCATTATCCACCTTAATGTCCATTACTATATCAGCTTTGAATTACGATTTTGTCAAAACCAATACCAGTTTTGTACTTACTCCCTTCGAGTTATCCTATATTGATACCAAAATGGCTAAAACATCAGCTAGTTGGTTCTTCTCTTTAGGGATGCACCTAAATGTGCATACCTCAAATTAACTATTTGAAGCCTTTAGACACTTGACATAGGGCAGTAATTGCTCTTCTTTTACTGACTACTTGCCCTTCACTTGATAGACCACCAAGGATGATTATCTAAACACCGCTACAGACTTTGTCCCTATAGTTAGAAGGCTTTTAATCCAAAGATGCAAGCCTCATACTCTGCCTCATTGTTTGTGGCTTTATACCTTATTGTTTTTTTTTGCTAAAGGTAGCTTTTCTCCCCTTGAGATTACCAAAATCACCCCCACTCTTGCTCTTTTGTTATTCATGGCCTTATCAAAGTACATCTACCATCCCTATAATGTTATAGTTGTGATATTCACATCAGGAAATTCATAGTTTACCTCATCTCCCTCTGGTGGCTGATCAGCTATGAATTTTGCTACAGCTATTCCTTTAATGGTCTTTCTAGTGATGTATTCAATATCAAACTCCTGTAAGAGGATTAACCACCTACTTATTTTTTTAGGAGTGAGGGTGCTTCTTATAAGTATCTAAGGGGGTTCTATTTAGCCACGACTTTCACTCTGTAGGAATGGATGTAACACCTTAATCAACAAACCATGAATTATCATCAATCATGATTATAAACATAGTAGAGATCAGGCAGTAATAATAATAATAAGACGGACCATAATTACATGCCACAATATAAATAAATCAAACTTATAATTAAAGAATCATAACATAAATGGCCTTCTAAACATGTTGAAATCATTAAAGGCAACCACAATTTTGCCAGATCTTCACTTTAAAAGTGGTTAATCCACTAAAGCTAATAATTCTAGTGATGTATTCAATATCAAACTCCTGTAAGAGGATTAACCACCTACCTATCTTTTTAGGAGTGAGGGTTCTTCCTATAAGTATCTAAGGGGGTTCTATTTAGCAACGGCTTTCACTCTGTAGGAATGGATGTAACACCTTAATCAACTAACCATGAATAATCATCAATCATGATTATAAACATAGTAGAGATCAGGCAGTAATAATAATAATAAGACAGACCATAATTACATGCCACAATATAAATAAATCAAACTTATAATTAAAGAATCATAACATAAATGGCCTTTTACACATGTTGAAATCATTAAAGGCAACCACAATTTTGCCATATCTTCTCTTCAAAAGTGGTTAATCCACTAAAGCTAACAATTCTAGTTATGTATTCAATATCAAACTCCTGTAAGAGGATTAACCACCTACCTATTTTTTTAGGAGTGAGGGTTCTTCCTATAAGTATCTAAAGGGGTTCTATTTAGCCACGGCTTTCACTCTGTAGGAATGGATGTAACACCTTAATCAACTAACCATGAATAATCATCAATCATGATTATAAACATAGTAGAGATCAGGTAGTAATAATAATAATAAGACAGACCATAATTACATGCCACAATATAAATAAATCAAACTTATAATTAAAGAATCATAACATAAATGGCCTTCTACACATGTTGAAATCATTAAAGGCAACCACAATTTTGCCAGATCTTCTCTTTAAAAGTGATTAATCCACTAAAGCTAACAATTCTAGTGATGTATTCAATATCAAACTCCTGTAAGAGGATTAACCACCTACCTATTTTTTTAGGAGTGAGGGTTATTCCTATAAGTATCTAAGGGGGTTCTATTTAGCCACGGCTTTCACTCTGTAGGAATGGAAGTAACACCTTAATCAACTAACCATGAATAATCATCAATCATGATTATAAACATAGTAGAGATCAGGCAGTAATAATAATAATAAGACAGACCATAATTACATGCCACAATATAAATAAATCAAACTTATAATTAAAGAATCATAACATAAATGGCCTTTTACACATGTTGAAATCATTAAAGGCAACCACAATTTTGCCATATCTTCTCTTCAAAAGTGGTTAATCCACTAAAGCTAACAATTCTAGTGATGTATTCAATATCAAACTCCTGTAAGAGAATTAACCACCTACCTATTTTTTTAGGAGTGAGGGTTCTTCGTATAAGTATCTAAGGGGGTTCTATTTAGCCACGGCTTTCACTCTGTATGAATGGATGTAATAGCTTAATCAACTAACCATGAATAATCATCAATCATGATTATAAACATAGTAGAGATCAGGCAGTAATAATAATAATAAGACAGACCATAATTACATGCCACAATATAAATAAATCAAACTTATAATTAAAGAATCATAACATAAATGGCATTTTACACATGTTGAAATCATTAAAGGCAACCATAATTTTGCCAGATCTTCTCTTCAAAAGTGGTTAATCCACTAAAGCTAACAATCAACTGGGGCTTCTCCTGAAACTTACTTGGATAAATGAACCTGTACTAAGCTATAAAGCTTAGTGGGGAACAAAACTCTATAGATAACCTCTTTACCCTAAGTCATCTTATCATATATATACACAACTTTTACAATAACACATGATTCTATTATATTGATCATTAAACAATGGACATATTTGGGGAGTCCTCAATCTAAATAATGAAACCATACTTACTAACATCTAGAGCATTCAGTAAATTATCTTTTTTCGAAAACTTGTCAAATTACTATCATCATCTTACTTCTTTTCTTTCTTTAAACTAGCTTGATTCAGACCCTTCCTAATCCTTACTACTTCAGAGTTCAGACATCAGGATTATTAATAGTATAAAACTTTAACTTTATGCCTTCATCACATTGTTACATAAGTTATGTATTAAATAATAAATCCATGCACACGGGAGTGCTTATGTCATGAAACAACTATAAACTTATTGCTAGGTATAATTTCTTCATATATATTATACAATCATAGTTATGAAATACAATTATAACTCATAACTTCTGCTCAAAACCATGTATTCCTTAATTTTGTCCTATTATGGAAACTATATGTCAACCAACATCATATTATGTCATACACTTTTCTTTGGCCTATGTCAGATATATTAGAGAGCACATACAGGTGTAACATTTGAAACACATTATGTATGTTGTAGCCCAAATAGTTCTTATTATAACATTGTACGCATTCTATCATAGCATGGCAATTTAAATCTTATAGGTATACATTCCAATAATTTCATTTCATTGAAATAGTTTATAGCCAAAAGAAATCATGATAAGCAATATAATAAGCCCTTAATCATGCTTACAATATGTAAGTGAACCAATTAATGCATGCTTTACTTTATCTTGTGTACATATTATCATAATTAATAGCCTACCTAAGTACTAGTTCGAAGGGTAGATAATGGGAGCAATGGATACCCGAAGGTATCAAACAATAGATATCTGAAGATATCAAGCAATAGATCCGAATGGGGTCAAACAATTGTTCCAGCAAGGAACAAACTATAGACCCAAATGGGGTCGAGCAATGGTCCCATTAAGGAACAAGACCCAAATGGTGTCAACTATTGTAGCTGCAATTGTATCCCTTTCGGCATGCCTATCTAATCCACAATTGAACTAAGACCCATAGGTTTTATCATTCTTATACATATTTCCATTCAACATATTCTTCTTTACTTAGTATAACATTTTTACTTAATGCCATCATTTATATAAGAAAGGACATTATTCTTATCATACGACAATATTGAGCTCTAGGCTCCAATACACATGGATGTTATCATATGATCATACAATTACATCAATTTTCATTCATTCATATCATAATAATTGCATGATTACGTAAACATAATAAAATATAATCTTTTCTTGAACTATAACATCATAGTCACCATTATACATGATTTCCATAAGGCAATATGAAAGTATGGGACTTGGTGCTAAAAGTCTTCATAACGTAAAATGCATATTCATATATATATGAATGCAGCTTGAATCATGGCAATACGTGTTTTTGCTATTTATACTTGTTTACATAATGAGTCAAACCAATTATCACAGCATAAATACATCACAATAGATATTGCATTTAACTACTTCATCGACACTTCTCAATGGCATACCTTATTACTATTTCATCGGGAGTAGCTTTCATACCATAACATAGTCATTCGTATCAACACATAATTATATAAATAATATTTAAGCAGCTATAATCGATATAAGAAGATGAATATGTTAATTACATCCTAATGTCAACACTTGTTATTAGTTAAGTCTTTAGTTCACTTTTATAGTCTATTAGATCATGGACAACAGGTTATATACTCTAACGTGGTCATATATGTGTCAAATCATCATACTTGTACATTTTATCTTATAGTATCTTACCCTCAGGTATGTTTAGGCAATATTATCCCATCTTACATGCTAGCACACTACTTGTGGGTATGAGCTTTACATAGTAAAATGCATGGCATATGTTCACAGATAACCATGTTTCTCTATATCAAGGTTAATTACTACCTTCCAATATGACTTAAAGCATAACTTAACTTCTATGATCTCATGAATAAGCCTAAAAAGGGAAATTCCCAACTCTTTCAACTTAAAGTTATAACCTTGCAACTATCATCTTATTTTCACTAGGCCACATCATAATATTTTCATGTCATACAAAGACACGTCAATGCATAATATTTGAGCAAGACAATTTACTTGATAGGTCAAATACCTAATACAACTTTATGTGGCACATTAAATAATGCATAATCTTTAGGTTGGTATATTGTCTCTCTATTCCCTTATATACAAACGTTCATGTCATTCAAATTCAGATAATAACTCTTTTTATAGCCACACCCTTTCTAAACTATATCTTTATGTTAAATATTAGCATTGGAAAGACTTTTAGAACCATAATAATTCATCAGTAATCAATTAACATACTATCCATCACTTGTATACCCAACCATCAATAACATTACTCATTACTAGCTTAATTTACCCTTATAATATCATTGTCTTTATAAACATTGGCTATACAATATCGTGCTTACGATTTATGAATGAGCTATAGTTTGGGATAGAGAAGAACCAATAAAAATAGGGTGTACAAGTGGCCTTGCATTTCATGAAGTAAATGGCCAAGTGGTCGTACAAAGCAAAGAGCAAAAGCCATGAGTGGCCGTGCAAGGCAAAGAAGGAAGGCCATGAGTGGCCATGCATGCCAAGGAAGAAAGGCTATGAGTGGTCGTGCATGCCAAGGAAGAATGGCCATGAGTGGTTGTGTATGCCAAGGAAGAATGGCCATGAGTGGTCGTGCATGCCAAGGAAGAATGGCTATGAGTGGTCGTGCATGCCAAGGAAGAATGTCCATGAGGGGCCATATATGCCAAGGATGAATGGCCATAAGTGGCCATGCATGTTGAGGAAGAATAGCCATGAGTGGTAGTGCATACCTAAGAAGAAAAGGGATGAGTGGCTGTGTATGAGAGTAAGGAACAACTATAAGTGCATAAGTGGTCGTGTATGGGAAAGGCAGAAACTTGAGTAGCCATGCATTTTTTAAATTAAAAAGGCCAAGTGGTTGTGCAAAGCAAAGAGCAATTCCATAAGTGGCTATACATGAGATTTCAGCAAACATGAAAACCCAGGAACCTAGATTATGCAGAAACCCCGATTATGCAATGTAATAACTTAAATCCTAGATCTTTTGGCACCACTTACATTGATGATCACCAATGTTTTAAATCATTAAAAACTCATTTAAATTACTAGATTTAGCCGTTGACCTTATCAAAGATGACACACAAACAAGAAGAAAGAAAAGATTCCCAAAATCAATCATCTGAATAATCCAGTGTACTTAGCTCCCATACCTAATATTGAAGCTTTCACTCCTTCAATCCTCAAGATCCAGTTCTATTGCTCATGGTTCCTCTCTTCTCCTTCATGAAGCCAAACACCAAAACCCTAAGCTTCCTTTTTTTAAACTGTAACCATAGAGAGAGAGAGATATATCTTCCTCAAAATACCAATCTCTTCAATCTCTAGGAACCCTATATAGGTGAGTGGGGTAAATATTTCCCTCAAAAAATTCCCATCTTGCCCTTAAGTACAAATAAACCCCCATTATTTCAAATTCTTTCAACTTAACCCCAAAACTTCTAATTTACTTCAATTGTATCTTTTCCTTTAATTATAATTTAACTTAACTTATATACTTACATGCTAAAATTCCCAAAATACCCTTCTTGGGACTTAACCTCAATAATTGTAAAATAATCCAAATTTTACCTTAATTAATGATAATCCTCATTAATTAACAATAATCCTATTAGGGTCATGATTGAGGCCTCACAATTCTCTCCCCCTTAAAATAATTTCATCCTCAAAATTCAAAACTGTTAGCTTTAATCTTTATTGCTAGGAATTGTCCAAACTTTGCATTAGCTATAAGTGACTATAACCATATGCTTTCTATAACTAATAACTATAGCGAACTCATCCATCTATAATCATTTGTATCTGTCTCCAATTTTTAGATACTCGTATGCTTATTATATTTCCTATCATTTTCCCTTCCAGCTGGGCTAGAAATGTGATGCAATGCTTTTCATGTGATATGGGATGTTATGCAATGCATTAATGACTTTATGTATGCAATAGAATACCAATGGGTATTCACAAAAACTATACATATCTTATTCCATCCTGATATAATGAACATACTCAATTACCCAAGCTTATTAGGAAAATCCTAACAATCATATATAAAGCATCTTAATAACCTCAACATATTGCATGCTCAGCAATGCCAAAACTCAAAATTTCTTCTTATCATATAAAATTTTCCTCAAACATCCTAATAAACAATCTAGACATACTTATAATCAAACTTATGCTATACTTCAATCATAGAACATCAATGCTTTTAAGCACTTTCAATTTTAGGAAGTGAGAGATGTCGATAATTCCTTAAATGTCATCTCACCATTTCAGAATCACAATCCTAGTAGTACTCTAATATCCATCAACCGTAAGTTAATCATCAGTCAAAATCCCCAAAATTTACATCTCAATAACAATAACACTGAATATGGCTATTTGGTCTAGACTAATATCATCTCAATCCTTCAAGAATAATTTCTTAATTCCTCATTGCCCATAAAAGACTTAACCTGGGCTCTGATACCACTAACTCTGACATCCTAATCCACTAACCATGGATAATCATCAATCATCATCATAAACCTAGCAGAGATCTGGCAGTAATAATAATATTAAGACAGGCAATAATTGCATGCCACAATATAAAAAAATCAGACTTATAATTAAAGAATCATAACATAAATGGCCTTCTATACATGTTGAAATCATCAAAGACAACCACAACTCTGCCAAATCTTCTCTTCAAAAGTGGTCAAGCCACTAAAGCTATCGATCAACTGGAGCTTCTCCTGAAACCTACATGGATAAATAAACCCGTGCTAAGCTATAAAGCTTAATGAGGAACAAAAATCTATAGATAACCTCTTTACACTAAGTCATATTATCATATATATACACAACTTTTACAATAACATAGAATAACATATGATTCTTTTAAATTGATCATTAAACGATAGACATATTTGGGGAGTCCTCAATCTTAATAATAAAACCGTACTTACTAACATCTAAAGCATTCTATAAATTAATGTTGTCCTAATATGGCATCTATATGTCAACCAACATCATATTATATCATACACTATTCTTTGGCTTATGTCAGATTTATTAGAGAGCACATATAGGTGTAACATGTATAGGTATTGACTAATTAGCTTTACATGCAATCATAGAGAATAGCCTTACGTGTCATGATTACCAATGCAAGTTCAATTATCACATATAGATGTTCATACATCCCAAAGCATATAAAACTCATTGTGTATGTTGTAACCCAAACAGTTCTTATTATAACATTGTATGAATTCTATCATAGCATGGCAATTTAAATCTTATAGGTATACATTCCAATAATTTGATTTCATTGAAATAGTTTATAGCCAAAAGAAATCATGATAAGAAATATATAGGCCCTTCATTATGATTACATTATGTAAGTGAAGTAATTAATGCATGCTTTACTTTATCTTATGTACATATTATCATCATTAATAGCCTACCTAAGTACTAGTTCGAAGGGTGGATAACAGGAGCAATGGATACCGGAAGGTATCAAACAATGGATATCCGAAGATATCAAGCAATAGATCAAAATGGGGTCGAACAATGGTTCCAACAAGGAATAAACTATAGATCCAAACAAGGTCGAGCAATGGTCCTATTAAGGAACAAGACCCAAATGTGGTCAACTATGGCAGTTGCGACTATATCCCTCTAGGCATGCCTATCCCTAAGGTGAACTTTTATCTCTACAACCTACACGGATGAAATTGGCCGTGCTAAGTTATAAAGCTTAGTGGGGAACTTAAATCTTCATAAATGACCACTCACAGTAATCATCAACAAGCACACATCATACCTCAATTATAACAATGATTTATTTTAAGAAATGAATAAAATTCATCATTTATATCCACATATGGAAATCATAAAGTTTATCTATAAAAATTTACATTAATGTTTCATTCACCATATATAATCATGTAAGCTCCAACATCCTATGGTCTTAATTTCAACTATGTATCATATGATTAGTTTCTTAATTGATGCTAAACAATAAAAACATAATTATATGTTATCAAACTCATATACAATATCCACATATATTGAAATTATCTTTTCATTTATCTTATCTATTTTTGTTATACACACATTACAATTATCTATCAAGTTGACACATCTAATAACATGAGATTATTAAATTATTTAAGGCTTACTTTATAATGTATAAAATTACTCATGTTTCAACATATTAGGTGTACCATAAATCAAGTATATCAATTATACATCATCACAAGACTATTCTTATATAACAAGGTCATGGATCTTAGATTTGCATACTTTGAACCACAATAACAAATACATACATTAGATATGCACATACCAACATTACGAGCACATATAGATATAATCATATAAAACATTACAAGGAATGGGTGTTACTGTATAACTCTTATATTCCTTAATATGGAAAAATGATTATGTAATTATGATAATTATTATGTTCATTCAATAATATAATACCCTTTACCCTAACACAAGTTTCTTCACAAATCATACATTGTAATCAAAGCATTAATACAATGCAAGTTCATCACTTAACAAGCTAGCATGTATTTTTGATACTAATAATATTGCTTACATACTTTTATTGTATGGTCTTCTTGTAGATGCATGTTCTATTTACAATAAAATTGATTCTATACATAAAATAGTATGAAGTCAATTAAGAGCTTTCATACTTTAAGAAACTTTAAATTCATCATTGAAATTTTCTTAACCTTTGTAAACTATTATAAATAAGTGGATAAATGGGGTCAATATAGAGGTCCCGAAGGGATATCAATGAACCCAAAAGGGTCAATTTAAAGTTCTTGAAGGACAAATAATGAACCCAAAAGTGTCAATATAAAGGTCTTAAAGGTCAAATAATAAGCCCAAAAGGATCAATATAGAGGTCCCGAAGGACAAACAATAAACCCAAAAGGGCCTAACAGAATATGGGAACCAAATGAGGTAAAACAAATAACTTGGATAGATCAAGTAGACCTGAATGGGATCAGCTACAACCGAAATGGAGTTGTTCAAATCAACGCTAACTTTTAAACCAAAACAAGGTCGCAATAACTTTTAAATTTCAAATTGACCTAAATGGGTCGAAACTGTTTTGAAGTAGCTACAAGGTACCCTTATAGGCATGCCCATCTATCCACATCTTTGACTCAATGTAGGAAATTAAATCCCTTTGATTTATCTTTCTAATCACATACATATATTTATGTATATATGTACAACTATGTGCGGAGTTTCATATACATATTCATGTATAGACTTTATGTGAACATGATATCACAAACATGTATGAGCATAAATAAGCTGTACTCTTGATCAATTCAAATACATGTAGTCCATTCACATGTAAGTGATAATGATACTTATCATCATACTATCTTAAACTCCAATATTTAGTTATTAATATTTCCCATTACTTTAAGATATACAATAAAGTTTAGAATCATATATTTAGTATGCATATCTTTTTATACATTTTTCTATCATAATCGTATAACACATTCATAGGAATCATAGTTATATGGAGATAAATGTACACATGTATGTTATTATTATATAATTGCATATTTATACAATTCACTATGAAAATATGCTTTATATCATTACTCTTAAATATGTTTCACCTAACAAGCATATTAAATCAACATAATATAACCAAGTAAAATTAATCATCCATATTTACATTTCAAGGTTGATGCCTAATACTAGAGTGTGTTAGTAAATCCATGAAATTGATATTATTAGGTATATTTCTAAGCATATAATTGCTTGGGCATATATATATACTATCTCATTTCAGCATCTTAATTATGTTCATGCATGATGGTATCAGCATTTATATGTATTTTACTATCCCAATTCAACATATAGCATAATTATATATGCAGTAGGTCATATATAAATATATAACAATGGCATATCTATCAGCATATATTTTCAATGTTTTAAACATACATATACATGCAGATTCAATTTAAGGTAATATAAATCATGTGCATCCATATAGACAATTATGTATGTTCATATATATAACTTCCAGCATTCATGTATATGTATTTATATATATTCATGTTTTCTTCTTCAATTATTGTACTCTATATACATTTAATGGCATCAAATTTCATTTGTCATGCTTTAATATTTCATTATCAATTTCATAATTGAATAATTGTATAAAAATATACACTATCATTTGATTAAATAATATATATAAGCATAATTTTACATAACCAGTCATGTACATGTTTTTGAACATACATGTATATACATAACACTTTAATCAATTATTTTACATGCTATTTGTAAATCAATGTTTTTTCATGTATACATAAATTTGACATAAAAACATTAAACATTAAACATTAAAAATTATACCTTTAGAATTTTGTACAGTGGCAGAATTTCAAATCCAACTTATATGCCATTTTTGACCTAAAAAAATAACTTTTAGCAAATATTTCCCTCTAAAAACATGTTCCCCTATGTTTCTAGTTTTTATAAAATCAAAAATCATTTCAATATCATCTCTAGAACTCAAGATATTATCATTTAATTGAATACTATTTCTATTGTGTTATGTACAGATCCAAAATCAAGCTAAAATTTGACAAGCTTAAAGATAGAATTAAGCTTTACTTTCTCATAAAAATTATAAATTTAAAAGTATATTTTTCTTATAATTTAACCTCATGGCATGTTGTTCATTATACAATGAGATATATCATATTTTATACATTCTATTCCATAACCAAAATCAATAACTCTCTTAAATTTTCAAGTAAATATTTCAAGCTTTTATATCCATTTTAATTTTAAATACACACTCAAAGCACCTTTAAAATTATATATTAAAAAGAAAACACACACATCATGGATGGAGTTCCCTTACCTTGATGACAAACACATTCTTCAAGCTCTTTCTCCTTTCTTCTCCTTGTTTTTAGTTCTTTCTTTTTCTTTTTCTAAAGACAATAAGTTCATTTATAAATACCATCATACAATCAAAGAAGAAGATGAGGGAGAAAAGAATGAGGAGCCCTTTACCTTAGAATTACCCGATTCTCAATGCTTCCTCTCCTCTTAAAAATTTTAATATAACTTAGATGGAAGAGAGTGTGTAGTTCTATTTTAGGCGAAGAAGAAAATGGAAAATGTCTGTATTTGGTTTTCTTTTAGTGACCAACCTAAATGCCACCTTTATATCCTTTGTGTTTCATCTTCATATTATGTGAGAATTCTAAGAAAGTTAAATGAGTTGTGGGCCCCCTAACAAAGTTCATTTAACTTCCTCCTTTCCTTTATAATTTCTCAATTCTCTTTTTCTTTTTCTTTTCAAACTTCTTTTCTTTTATTTCACTTGAATCCTTACTTTATATCATATTTTAATTACTTAAACATATATATATATATATATATATATATATAACATGATCGATTTACCCCTTTAGGCCCTAACTTATAATTCATCAATTAATTTAGCATCCATTAACTATAATTACCATTTAATAATGCATATGATCTTCTAGGGCCTATGTTAAGGCCTCATAGCAGCATAACCTCTCTTAATTGAAAATGAAGGCATTTGGATTTTTTCCATTATGTATTTTGATTAACTCATGCAAATTAGGCTAAGCGTGCTGAGGCATGGTAGGCTTTAACAGGTATGCTCCTAATTTGTTTGAGTTTGGTCGATACATAAGGGCCCATATAGCATGTAAAAGTTATTATGGTTATACAACTTAGGGGCATTATCTATTATCATTACATGGGCTTGAGTCAGGGTGACGAACTTTAAGGCAACCCAAGCATGGTCCCTGCTAATAGGTATAGCTCATCACAAGCATTTAGATTCAATTTGGTCATAAACTTAGGCTAGTTGGTCTTCTTGACACCTCCTTACCTTGAGAGAACATAGGGTGTGTTTCATGAAGCACCAAGGTTGTAAAATAGATCCCTAACTTATTTTTAATGCTTTAACTTGTATCCAAAAAATGGAATTTTGAAGGAAGATAGGATTAATAAATAACTTAACCAAGATACTTTTAGTAGCTAGGTCTCTTTAGTCTCCAATGGAGTCACCATTGTGACTCATGTTGGAGCATGCTTGAGTGTCTGGGCTAGCTCAAAAGCCTACTTTTAGGGTCTAAGACCAGATCGAGGCTCACTATACATCATAAATTGGCCATTTATAATAGAAAAGGATTTTGGCCTAGTTTATTATTGATGGTCAACGTATAAAGGTGTAGCACCCTAATTCTATTAGCCTAATTATATCACTTAACTCAGTTCCTTAAACATGCATTACTATTCTAACAAATTGAAAACATTACTATAAGGATGTCTTGTATAAAAGCTTAACTCAATACATATAAATCTTAGGGAATAATACTTTAATTATATAGAAGTTCCTTAAAACATCACAATATTTCATATACAAAGCAACAGTAGTTATACAAAATTTCCAACGAAAATTAAAAACCTCTAAATACAATAAAAAGAACTAAAATGAAGACTTTATACTTTTTAATCTTCAAGGACTGGTGTTGGCTAACCCGCTGCAGATATCAATCTTGAAAAGAACTTCTATCCTTGCTACCTACACGGATAAAATATCAGTGCTAAGCTATAAAGCTTAGTAGGGAACATAAGACATGTGGACGACCTCTATTAAAGGTTGCCAAAATACATAAATATATAAACACATCTTTAGGCATATAAATACCAATCATGTTAAACGATAACAATATCATCTTAATACTTATCAATTACTACTCAAAATTCATATCACGCTTATTTCCCAAGTTGATCATATGTTAATTGTGCTTATTATTTGACAATTATAACTCTTACAACTTTAGTGATACCTTAACCATATATTTTAAGATTTTATCTTTATTCTTGTCTAGTCACTTTATCATACTAATCATTCCATTTCCTAACACTTTCCATATTATCATTATACTCTAAATTCAAACACATATTCAATTTACATGTTGTGAGTTCTAAGTACAATGTATACACAAGTAAGGGATCATCCATCTCTTCACATGTCATCACATTTTTTTATATAAGAAAAATGTAGTTATAAGAATACATATTTATATATATAGCTAATAGAAACCATCAACTAAAATTTATACTTATTTAAGATTAACAGGTAGAGAATTACACATATTATTTCTCCATATAATGTAAAAGATGAAAAGTTATAAGGAATATAATGAACAATACCATTTTTGAAAGACATTATATACATGAACAACAATAAATATATCTTGGATTCCTATGTATAGGATACACCATGAACTTACATCAAGGATTTCATAACTTTCATATGCAAAAAGTTATGCAAGCCTTTTCACAATATCAAGCAAAGGTTATGATGCTATAGAGAACACACATTCACCATTGTTTTTAGGTTTAATATAACATTAGCATACAAATTCATATGGATGACACATTATCTAATCTACACATGTGGTGCTAAATGTCATACATCTTTCTATATATAAAGTAGTCTCTTATTTATATCATGCTTACCATATGCATTATAAGAATGTCATATAATAATAATATAATAGTTGATTTGTAAACTATCATACTTATTTAATCTTTTAACTTAATATGATATTTTTCTTTTACAATTGAATTAGGCTTGTACTTTACTAAAGAAGTGGATAATGGGTTTATACGGTGGCACCTAAAGGTACAAAACTATCTAATTAGTTAAACGAACCCAAATAGGGTTGGCTACAACCCAAATGGGGTTATTTCTTATCCGAAAGGGGCCATGTCTATTTAGTCACCCAAACAAGGTCAACTAAAACCCAAACAGGGTTGAAACTATTATGATGACCGAAATGGGATTGAAACTTTTGCAGCTGCAAGGTACCCTTATAAGAATGCCTATCTATCCACACCCTAAACATAATGCAGGCAATTAAATCTCTTTACTTTATCCTTTATACTTTGCTTTACTCTATTCGATCACATACATATATGTATATGAAAACTCATGTATAACTATGCCCAAGGTAATCATATCCATGTTTATGTAACACTTTCCATAAGCATGTGATCATGCTCACTGTTGAGCATTACTATTATATAATTTGCTCTTTTTTCACCAAACATATATATATATATAAACTATCAATTAGCGATGGCAAAATTTGTCGCTAAATGGTAACATTTCATCGCTAATGTGGTTTAGCAACTGCGTGACAAACAGTCACTAATAACCCAGTCACTAATTTATTTGTGATGGAATTTGAAATCAATCACTAAATTAGTGATTAAAAATTCAGTTGCTAAAATGAATATTCTGTCACTAATTGATTTTTAAAATTAAAATTAATCGCCCAAATAAAATAATAATTAATAGCAATGGAATTTTGCATCGCTAAATCCGTCGTAAAATAATTATTGTATTAATAATGACTGTTTGTCGCTAGTAACTCCCAACTCTAAATGTTAGCAAAAAAATTTTAATCGCTAATTTTATCACTAATTATTTAAAAAAAATTCTTATTTTTGCATATTAGTGACAAATTGTGTCAAGATTCCATCGCTAAATTATAGCATCATTTATTTTTTTTTGTATTTATTAATTTTCATTCTGTATAATCAACATATGATTTAAAAAAATCATCAATTAAATTAATTTATTATATAAGAAAATCATAATTTAATTTATATAAATAAAAATTCAACAATACTGATAATTTAAAAATTATAATATCACATGTACATTGCAACCAAAAACATCTGGGCCATTATTTTATCTTTAGTTACCGTGCAATTACTCCTTTCACCACTCTTATCTCAATTAGATTATGAGTATGGATTTCTGTCAACTCATATTAATCTAATTATGTATGTTTTATTAATTTAACCATTATTCCTAAAATGGCCTTCATGGATCCCTATCCATCTTGGCATATTACTCTGGCTAGAGATTCTTTGAATAAGGCATTATAGAATCATGTCAGATAACTTCCCTTAATAAATATGGGATGGTGAATCCTTTGTCAATCACTCAACTATCTTCAAGTAGGTCATGATATACCCAACCTCCTAACTATGTTCACCTCTAATTGGAAGTAATCAGTTATGGAGTCAAAGTATACCACTTGCTACTTAAGATAACCTTGGTGATCTCAAGTCTAAGGATACTTGTAAAATCGCTATGAAGAGATTCCTCACTAATATAGATTTAATATCCATGTGAGGATTCTCTTTGCAGGTCTCCAATGAACTTGTTCTTCTAACAAGCATCCACATATTAGCTTTGATTATCTTTCATAATCACAGTTATGAGAACCACTGCTTGAACCATTCAAGAAGCATAACATATGCTAGTCTGTCCGAATTAATAATGTCCTATCTTGTTAATTCTATTACTAGGGCTATTTAGATATTAACACATTTGTATGCAATAGACATCTCATATCATGATTGCCTTTGTACTGTGTTTATAATATCTAGGGCTTCATTTATTAATTTAAGATTTACAAACTAATGTATTTAAACATAGCGTTAATAAATGAATAATGCCTTTTATTAAGAATATGAATTCATACATATGAAATACATCTCTTTTACATGGGCTCTATGGCATACTCTCTAATAATTAGCAACTACAAATTATCACTATATTACAACAGATCAATTTTCTAAACAAAATAAAGTGAAAAAAATTTAGCAACGAAAATTTCATTGCAAATTTAGTTGTAAAAAAATGAGCTAATTATTGCTGCCATAATTTAGCAATCGTTTCCTTCTTTTTGTCACTAAACACCTTAATTTGGTGAAAAAAAAATTTGATGACTGATTATTAATTTTGTCATTATTCCATCACAAAATAGCGATTGTTTCCTATCTATCACTAATTTTAGTCGCTAATTCCCTTTTTTTGCAGTGTAAGGCCTGATATCTCTCGACCTGTCATAGGGTCATCCACCCTTAAGTGGGTGGAGCTGGTATAGCCTGTACTTCTCTGCATAGCATCCTACAAAAGTTAAGTTCTATATTTTTAAAGTTAGCTTGCATTAAAAGTAATGACAACAACTAAATTCTTAAAGATTTTGGAAAACTTTTGGCAATATGCTGGCTTAAACTAGTGCTAGATGACCTATATCAAAATAGGCATTAAGCACAACTTGCTAGCTTACAATAGCCTAAACCCGTTAATAGGTGTCTAGCGATAATGCAATACATTTAAAATTAAAAAAATACATAAATTTTTTATAAAATTTCAACAGTATTTTTACTAGATATGTGCCTTATCCCCTACATAAAAAGCATTAAAAGGCAACAATATAGGCCATTAATGACCAACAAGCATGTTTATTAAGAAAATTTACTATTAACTAGGCATATAAAAGCCAATTACACCCAAACCGTGGTTCTCCACATCTATTGTATTTACAAGACAAACTAAATCACACACAAATAGCAAGTTATTATCAGTGTATATATGTATAGATTTGAAATAGGTTGGCTTTCCTTGTATAGTTTAGCTAATTTCTAGGCTAACATCCTTGTATTGTTGAGCTGATTTCTAGGCTAACATATGTTAGTTTCCTTTCTTGATCTTTCCTTTTTTGGTCTCTAATCACTTGTATATATTCTGAGATTTTCTTGAATGAAGACAAGCTTTTTCATCATAAATTTTGTTATGGTATCAGAGCTAGTTTGGCTGTTTTGAGCATTTTTTTTTGCAGTAAATTCTGGATTTTGGTTTTCTTTGGGTCACTGTTCTTTGTGTCTATCGGGATCTCATCGCCCATCAGGAAGGTAGCGCAGGGTCTTTTTCGGCCTGTTCCCTAATTCCGATGATCGGGTGTTGAGCGAGTGTAGCTCACGCACCGTCTGAAGTTCTTGGTATACAGTTCATACGCAGGCAAGTGGTGGCACGTGGTGGTATGTGTGGCAGCTGTTTCTTCTCTGATTTCTTCTTCATCATCGCAAACCTTTTTTCGGTGGTTCTCCAGTGTTGATTTGGCTATCCGACTTTGTTAGAAGGGTGGACAGTGCATCTGCTTTTGGTTTTGGTTCGGGTTCCTGCTTCTGATTTGGGTCCCTGCTTCCGGTTTTGGTTCAGGTTACTGCTTTTAGTTTGGGTTCCTGCTTCTGGTTTTGGTTCGTCATCTTGTACTGGTTTTGGTTCATGCTTCTGGTTTTGGTTAGTTAACTCGCAATTTTTTCTTGGGTCAGTCATTTTTTTTGCTTTCACAATATGTCTTCTTCCGAGATTTTGGGTATTAGATTCACAGGAAAGAATTATGCTGCATGGGAGTTTTAGTTTAGAATGTTCCTGAAGGGAAATGAGCTTTGGGGACACATTTACGGGTCTTCACCTGCTCCAGCAGATGGGACAGGATGAAATGATTGGGAGACAAAAGATGTCAGGGTTGCTTCTTGGATCATTGGTTCTATTAAAGCTCATATGGTGAATAATTTGCATTCCTTTACTACTGCCAAAGAGATATGGGATTATCTTAGGAGAATATACCATCAAGATAATACAGCTCATCGATTTCAATTAGAACTTGAGCTTAGCAACTTTAGTCAAGGTAATCTTTCTATTGAGCAGTATTATTTTGGATTTCTGAATTTATGGAGCGAGTATTCTAGTATTATTTATGAAAAGGTTCCTAGAGAGGTTTTAACCAGTCTTCAAGCAATTCATGAAGACAGTCGGCATGATCAGTTTTTGATGAAATTAAGGTCAGAATTTGAAGTTACTCGAGCTGGATTACTGAATAGAAATCCGGTTCCATCATTAGATGTGTGTTTTGGTGAATTATTGCATGAGGAGCAGAGGTTGGCTACACAGGCTGTTATTGGTGCATCTAGGGAGTCATCTGAAATTGTCAATGTTGCTTATACTACTCAAGGAAAGAACCGTGGAAAGGGACAGATACAGTGCTTTAGTTGCAAGGAGTATGGGCATATTGCTCGTAATTGCAGTAAGAAATTATGCAATTATTCTAAGCAGACTTGACACATTATAAAGGATTGTCCTACTCGTCTAGAAAATCATAGAATTCGAGGTTTACAAGCTATTGTTGTTAGCCAGTAGCTGTGATTTTCCATCACCTACACCATCTCCCAATGCTATACCTACCATTAATCAGTCGACTGTTACTCCAAAAATGGTACAACAGATGATTTTATCAGAATTCTCTGCTTTTAATCTTCAGGGAAAAGGTAAAAATGTTTCTTCTCCTTGGCTTATTGATTCTGGTGCATCTAATCATATGACTAGGTCTTCTATTTTGTTACAAAATCTTCAAAAATATACTAGCACACAAAATATTCAGATTGCTAATAAAAATGACCTTCCCATTACTGCCATTGGTGATGTTGGACCTTCTTTTCGTAATTTTTTTGTTTCTCCTGAATTGTCTACTAATTTGATTTCAGTTGGTCAAATGGTGGAAAATAATTGTAATGTAAACTTCTCACATGGTGGTTGTCTTGTGCAGGATCAGGTGTCGGGGAAGGTGATCGCGAGAGGGCCTAAAGTGGGCAGATTGTTTCCATTGCAGTTTACTGTTCCTAGTACTTTGTCTTTAGTTTCTAATATTGTTGACAATAAGGCTGAAGTTTGGCATAAATGGTTAGGCCATTCGAATAATGTTATTTTGAATAAGTTAATGGAACGTGGTTTTCTTGGGAATAAAGTTCAGTCTTCTGGTCATATATTATCTCTTGATTGTTCTACTTGTAAATTGGGAAAAAGTAAGACATTGCCTTTTCCAGCTTGTGGTAGTGCTGATACTTATTTTGCAGTTATACATAGTAATGTTTGGGGTATTACTCCTGTAATTTCACATGGGCAGCATAAGTATTTTGTTACGTTCATTGATGACTACAGCTGTTTCACTTTGATATATTTTTTGCATTCCAAAGTTGAGGTGCTAACTGCATTTCACAATTTTGTGGCTTATGTTGAGACACAGTTTTCTACCTGCATAAGAGTTTTACGATCAGACAATGGTGGGGAATATATGTCACATGAATTTCAGGGTTTCTTGCAACAAAAAGGTATTATATCTCAGGGATCATGTCCTTATACTGCTCAACAGAATGGGTTGGCTGAGCAAAAGAACCATCACTTGTTAGATATGGTTCGCACATTACTTCTGCAGTCTTCAGTTCCATCTAAATTTTGGGTGAAAGCTTTGGCTACTGTAGTCTATTTAATCAATCATCATCCTCAGCAGTTGAATTTTGATTCCCCTTATTATCATCTATTTCTTATAGACCCTAATTATCAAACATTGCGCACATTTGGTTGTGTTTGTTTTGTTCACTTACCTCCTCATGAGCGTCACAAGCTTATAGCTCAATCTTTTCGATGTGCTTTTATGGGTTATAGTACTGCTCACAAGGGATCTCTATGCTATGATGCTGTTGCTAATCGCATGCGTGTTTCTAAAAATGTGATTTTTTTATCATGAGTACTATTTTCAACATGTTTCTTCTTCGGAATGTGTTCATCTACCTCACTTTGATGGCACCTCTCGCCCAATTGAAAGTTTTCAGCCGGGAATGGCCTATCAGCGACGTCAGCCCCCTCCATCATCACATGATATTTTCGACCCTGATCCGTTGCCATCTTCAGTGACCACTAGAAGAAGCACTCGTGTTCGTCGGCCTCCAGATAGGTATGGTTTCTCTGCCACGTTATCTCATGCTATAGTTCCTACTTCTTATTCTCAGGCAGCTAAACAAGTATGTTGGGTCAAAGCCATGCAAGAGGAACTCTAAGCTCTTCAGGAGAATCATACATGGGATCTTATTCCTTGTCCTGCTGGAATTAAGCCCATTGGTTGTAAATGGGTATACTCAATTAAGCTAAGATCTGATGGCTCACTTGATCGATATAAAGTAAGGTTGGTCGCTCTCGGTAATAGGCAAGAGTATGGACTAGACTATGAGGAGACATTTGCTCCTGTTGCCAAGATGATGACTGTTTGACTCATTCTTGCTATTTATGCTTTAAAGGGGTGGCCCTTTCGACAGATGGATGTGAAAAATGCCTTTTTGCATGGAGATCTTCAAGAAGATGTATACATGACGCCACCATCTGGATTATTTTCTACTCCATCTTCAGATGTCTGTAAGTTAAAGAGGTCACTCTATGGTTTGAAACAGGCTCCTCGGGCCTGGTTTAATAAATTTCATGCTGCTCTTCTTAATTTCTCTTTTGTTTAGAGTCAGTATGATTCTTCCTTATTCCTGTGCAAAACTTCTAAGGGAATTATCTTGCTTTTGGTATATGTCGATGACATTGTTATTACTGAGATGATTCTGACTTGATTTCTCAGCTTCAGGAGTGCCTTCAAGGTGCCTTTCATATGAAAGATTTGGGTTCTTTACACTATTTTTTGTTCCTCGAAGTGTGTTCTACCACAGCTAGTATTTTTTTGCATCAACATAAGTATACTCAAGACCTGATTTCTTTGGCTGGTCTTCAGGATGGTCATCCTGTTCATACTCCTTTGGAAGTGAATGTTAAATATTGTCGTGATGAGGGTGATTTTCTTTCTGATCCTTCTTTGTATAGACGCCTCATCGGCAGCCTAAACAATCTGACTATTACTCGTCTAGACATTTCTTTTGCTGTTCAACAAGTTAGTCAATTTATGCAAGCACCCAGGCATCTTCATCTAGCTGCTGTCCATCGCATCATCCGTTATTTGCATGGTACTTCTACACAAGGTTTGTTTTTCCCAGTTGACTTTCCAATCCATCTTGTTGCTTATAGTGATGCTGATTGGACTAGGTGCTCGGATACTTGACGATCCATTACTGGTTGGTGCATGTTTCTTGGTTCTTCACTGATTTTCTGAAAAGCAAGAAGCAAGATCATGTATCTAAGCCCTCCACTGAGTCTGAATATAGAGCTATGTCCTCTGCTTGTTCAGAAATCCTTTGGCTTCGAGGATTTTTGGCTGAGCTTGGCTTCTACCAAGCTAATCCTACACCTCTCCATGCTGATAATACTAGTGCTATTCAGATTACAGCTAATCCAGTATTTCATGAGCATACAAAGCATATTAAAGTGGATTGTCACTCTATCCGTGAGGCATATGATTCCCATGTCATTTCTCTACCACATATCACTACGGAGCATCAGCCTGCAGATGTGTTTACTAAGGCTCTTTCTAGTGGTCAACATCAGTTTCTTATTAACAAATTGATGTTTTTGGATCACCCAGCATCAATTTGAGGGGGGATATCAGTGTATATATGTATAGATTTGAAATAGGTTGGCTTTCCTTGTATAGTTTAGCTGATTTCTAGGCTAACATCCTTGTATAGTTGAGCTGATTTCTAGGCTAACATATGTTAGTTTCCTTTCTTGATCTTTCCTTTCTTGGTCTCTAATCACTTGTATATATTCTGAGATTTTCTTAAATGAAGACAAGCTTTTTCATCATAAATTTTGTTAGTTATCACAAAAACCACTATTGCATATACAGGAACAAGTTATCCAAAAAGCTATTATTGAATTTATAAGACTAAAAATATCACACCAATAGTAGGTTATCCAAAAATAAATTACTATTTCATTTACAAAACTAACCAAATTACACAAGCAACGAGTTATCCAAACAAAGAAAAATCTAATAAATATAAACTCGCCTATAGGCATTTAATATAACTAAAAAAATCAAATAAATATAAACTCATCTATAAGCATTTATCCAAACTAAAAAAAATCAAATAAACTCATCTAAAGGAATTTATTTTAACTATATAAATTATTGTAATGAAAAAAAAAGATAGAAGGAAACATTAATGCCAACCTAGAATGGGAAAATTTAAAGACTCATTTAAATGCAAAATGAAAAGCTCCTTGACGTGCGCGCTGGCTCCCATGAAATTTTTGTGTAAATGGCACTCAAAATAGATAAGAAATAAAGGAGAAAGGGAGAGGAAACCTTTAAAGTCATTGCTAATGGCAGTTATGAGGAAGAAAGAGGAAGAAAAAGAAGAAAATATTATTTTTCAAATTTTTGAGCAATGGATGGGTAGGGCGTCTGTTGCTATCAACATATGGCTGCCACTTATGTCCCATCTATTAGCATTTTTCCATTTGTTTATTTTTTCTTTTTCTTTTCTTTTTATTTTTCCTTCTTTTTCTTTTACTTTAATCTCCATTTTTACTCTTATCTATTTTTTACATCTTATTTATAAATTATTTATTATTTTCATTATCTCTCTTTTCTTATGAAATACTCTTTGAACTTAAGTACTTAGTGAACTTTTGATTTTTTTGAAATAATAAGCCTTGTCGTGTTAGTGTGTCCTTTGAATTCCCTATAAAGTGAAAACAAAGAGAATGCAAAGATGTACGTGCAATGCATAGCACATGAAAAAAAAGGCTCGTTTAGGTGGTTTTGGGTTGATAAATGGCCAAGCCATAAGTATCTCCTAAGGGATAGCCTTCTATCATGCCTTTTTTATAAATAACTTGATTTTATTCTTAGCCTTTATACCTTTTGACCTTTCCTCTTCCAAGAAAGCTCTCCTTCAAGTATTTTCCTTCTCATTTTTTTTCTTTTACCTTTTAAATTCAAGTTGTCATATTATGTATTTTTCTTTTATTTCTTATTATTATCATTTTCTTTTATACTTTTGACTTTTAGACCACTCGACCATTTTCATTATGTTGACCTCGATTAAGGCCGAACTGAATAGGCTACTAGATGACCTAAAAATCTAAAAAGACCTTTTTTTGACCCTGTAGCACAATTTAGGATTCCTAAGGAGGGTGGAACTAAATTAAGTTGTAATCTTCTCTACTACCCAATACTAAACCCATGGTTCCATATTTTTAGGTTTACACACCATGAGTTATGCCCTCTTCTCAAAAAGTTTGCTAAGATTGTTGGTATAAGTTTTGCTCCCAGCACTCAACCTTGTTTACCTTTTATTGTTCATAATTATCCTGGAGAGGTTACTCAAACTTTGGGCATTTTTTCTTCTAACGCTAAAGGTCTAGTAACTGAGGGATACCTTTTCACTGGAGTAGCCAATTGATATCTTGGGTGATTTAGATGATGCACCCACATTCCCAATAGGTGTGGCCTTACTATATTGCTTTGCTCGATACAGGTTAGTGTGCACAAATAACTTGACTGGAGATTACAAACTTTTCAGCATTGTGGACAGTGTGTATAGAGTTCATATCCTATTAATTTCCATTGATTTTGGTAGAGGCGATCATTGGTCTTGAAGTTATCCATGCTGATACTATTGCGTACTTTACGAGTAACCCCTTATTGCTCCAGTTACGTCATTATTTCAAAGGTATTACACCCCTCGTGGGTTTTAACACTAATTTTTCTTGTTGTAAAATTTGTCCTTTCGAATTTCCACACATTTCCTTGCCTTATTTTTACCTAAGATTAATCTAACACACCTCAACGGCTCCTTTTTTACTTTTTTCAACTGTGGCTACATGAGAAGATGGGATTGATATTGGACCCCCCTCCTCGAGCCATGAGCACTTATTCACTAAAGCACTACATTCTTAGGTAAAGACTATATGAATTTCATTCATCTCACGAGGGAGTTGTTTGAATGGCTTATTTAGTAGATGGCATGTAAGGCTCCAATTTTAACCCTAGTAGAAATGCATGATCAAATGACAATATTCATGATTAATGTTTAATTAATTAGGAAAAAATTAATTTTAGGTTAAAAGGACAAAGTGATAATTTAGTTTATATTGTTTATGTAATTTATTTAGCATAAATAATTTTATAAAGTTGTAATTGAAATTAAGAAAAATAGATTTGAGGGATAATTATTAAAATGGAGAAAATACGGGGTGGAATTTATGAAAGGAATAAAGGATATGGGACATCTTATTACATGCAAATTAATGGAGGACCAAAAGGAAACTTCTTCTCCCATTTAAATAGTCTAAAATCATGCATGTAGGAGAGAGAATTGAAGTAATTGTGTGTGTTCTTTGAGTGGGAAGGCAATTTGAAAGAAGAAGCCCTCTCTTTTATCTCTCATCTTCCTCTCTAAAATTCTTTAATTCATCTTTAAGTATTGCAAAGGAAATTTTATTGCATGCTAAGTGATTTAGAAGTTTAAATGGAATTATCAAGGTATGGATTCAATATTTTATTTACTCTCATATTCTTCTCCTTCTATCTCATTATGTTGTATTTACAAAAGAGAGAATATTCTAAAAATTGATGCATGAATGAAATGTAATTTGTAGAGGAGGAAGCTAAGAAGAATAAAGGCAAAGAAGTAGCAAAGGATTGAAGAAAGGGTGTGCTTCGGCCAAGGTATGCGAATGGGTGTTTTGTGATAGTTTTGATTGTAAAAAAATGCTTAAAATTCTAGTAAAGATATGTGATTATGTCATGAGTTAATGAACCTAAGAGAATGAGGTTTAATTTTTAAGATAGGATTTGTTAATGGCATTGCATGTAAAGAATTATTGAAACCTGTAATTTTAACATATCTTGAGTTATAGACCTTTAATTGACTTGATTCTAGTGGATAATTAAATGTGATTCGTTTATCTACAATTTTATATGATAAATAAAACTTGGTTCTACCTCTAAATAGTTTTAATTTTTAATTGAAGTTAAAACTGAATTATTATCTATTATAGTGAATAGTTTGCAGTGTTTTATGCATAAGTTGTTGTATATTAGTCAAAATGCTATGAGTAAAATTTATAGTTAAAATAGACTTATATATTTACAATTTATATGAAGAAATAATAGTTTAATTCTAATTCTAAATATGTCAAATTATGGGTTGAATCTGGAACTATTTGCAACACTGTTTCCGAGAACAGTTCTTCATGTTTTTGCATATCTTTAAATGTAAAAATGATATTAATTTGATTTTCAATTTTCTTGAAAATAGAAACATATTGGATCATGTTTGTTGAATATCATTTTGGCCAGAAATGGCTTTTGGTAGGTTAAAAAAAAACTTCAAATGTAAGCTTGGAAATCTGCCTCTATGCAGAATTATTGCAAGAATTTACCACAATTTTTTTATGCATCTTTGGATTATTCTTAAGTTTTCAAATGAATTCAAACATCTGTAGAACATCATTTTGACTATATGCAGAAATGATCTTACATACTTTAAGCACATTTATAATGAAAAAGTAACACATTAAGAGAGATAAGTTCATGAATATATATATATATATATATATATATATATATATATATATATATATATATATATATATATATTATAATGTAAGCTATAAGCATGACTACATATTGAAGCATAATTATAATAAAGATATATTATTATTCATCTCATTGACATAATAACATAATCATGCTTATATTGTATGACATGTCTATACATTAAAATGTCTATATGTGTGTGTGTGTGTGTGTGTATGTGTGTTTGAATGTGTGTGTGTGACTACCGAGATATAAATGCTCATGTATAAGTTTATCATAATGTTATATGAGGTTGAAAATACATGTTTATATACTAGGAATTATGTGCCTTGTTGGTATCACATGATTATATACGCGTTTATATATACTAGATATTATGAAACATGCATAGTAAAACTATGTATATGATACTTGCAAGTACAGGTATGTTATTACTTACTTAATTGGCATAGCCCGATCATGCTCGTATGCTATAAAATTAGATCATGCTAATATGCTATAAAAAAAATAAACCATGCTCCCATGCTATAAATATAGATCATGCTCATATGTTATAAATATAGATCACGCTTATATGTTATAATTATATGTCATACTTATATGTTAGCATGCCAAAAGTGTAGATATGACTACAAGAATATATGTTCATGAACAAGTTACTCATAGTGTTAATATGAGATTAAGTATATGGTTATCATACTATAAATTCATGTACTTTTATTTTTAAAAATAAATGTATAGCAAAAGTACATGTAAGATTTGGAAATGTTCATGAATAAAGTAATGCCTGCTATTAAAGTTCAATTGTGGATGGATAGGCACCTATGGGGATAATTACAGCTACCACTATTTGGGCCAGATGGATCCAGAGTACAGTTGACCTTGGGTTTGCTTGATCGGTCTAAGTACAGTTTGATCCCATTTGGGTCTACCGATTTAATATCTTTGGATATCCACCATTTTGATATCTTAAGGTATCTATCGTTTTCTGTTATCCACCTTTAGAACTTAAGTAGGATAAAATTCCAATTATAGTAAGGACTATAGTATTTGAATTAAAGAATGATTTGCTCAGATGTTGTTGTTGTACTATATGATTGGTTCTAACTACAAAAATTGTATCTCAAGTAGAAATATTCAGAGTATATTAATCAACCATATGAATTATGTATATTTGGATATTTTTTTATCTTGGTTGCCTCAATGCTTATATGTTTGAAATGTTGCTAGAATTACAAATTTGTTATTATTGTTAATTATATAGTATGTTTCTTATGTTGCATGTGGATTGTGTATGCCAATAAACGTTGTGAGTGGTCGTCTGTAACACTCTACATTCATTCATAATTTCCATATACTATACAAAATCAATATACAGTCATCCACATAATGTTCCCATACACATATGCTAATACTCATAATATTAATTACTTATACAATAATAACCATAATTATTACATATCAAATATTAAATACAAATTGAACTGCCCCAACTTATATGGTTCTAATAGTCTGTATGTATATGCCCTATCGATCTTCCTTCTTCACGTCACCAAATTTCTCGTTCCTGCGTGCAGTTAACAAACTGCACCCTACGCAACATTTTTACCTAGTGGTGGATGTAACTACATAAAATTTCATCCAATTAAATTTACTTATTTATTCTTCTTTTTAGATTCTAGTCGTATTCGTTTCTTTATTTAATTCATTCTATTTATATATATATAGCTATTCTATTAGGAATATTACTTCATTCATATTGCATATATACCCGTATATGTTCCTCTTCTTTCTCTTTCGGCTTCCTTCTATTACTTGACCTTTAATATTGTTACGATTCCACATTTAATATATTTATATTGTTACTTAACTTTTTACTAATTCTTATATCATTAGCATAACTATTTTATTGATTTCCTTTCAAAGCCAATTTATAATTACATCTTGTTGCACGTTTTAAATTATAACATTTGACTTTCGCAATTATATGGAATCTCTTTCTTCGTTAATTGTTCATTACCTGAGTATTTTTAAATTTTTTTTCATAACTCTTTCCTTCATTACGTTGCCTTATTTTCCTTTAACTTTTTAGATAATCTTTAGATTATTTTCGGTTCTAGTCTACTTAATCCTTTTGTCATCTTTTCTTTCATATTTACTATTTTCATTCAAGTTCTTACTTTTTAATAGTTCTTTCATGAAAATTTCATTTCATTTCTGTCTGGCCCTTAACCAAATTCAATTCTATCCTTAATTTTCTTAGCTTTTGACCAACTTACAAATTTATTTCATTTGTACTAAATTTACTCAAATTCCTCTTTTTGACCCCTTTGAAACACCCTAAGTCTAACTCCTATAACATATATTATGTTATGCATTCGAGTCATATACAGAAGAATATTAAACCATTAAATCCACATCAATCATTCCAATGACCCCTTATTAGTCAACCTATATATTAATTAGGTATCTCTCATTACTCAATTTATTTTAATTACATATGCACGGGCACTCATCACTTAAACCACATATACAATTTCATGCTAGATATTACTACTTTAGTTTTCATATTTATTCTCCTGTATATCATTCAGCATTTTATAATATATATATATATATATATAACCATCCTAGATCCTATAAACATGCATATACTAGCATATTCATGATGAGCATAATACAATATTAACTTTTCATATGATATACATATATTATATAACCTATTATACATATTAAACATACTAAAGAAACTTATACAAAATTAACCAAAAATTCCTACATCAACTTCTATGGACGAGTGTTGGCTTGTCCTGAGGTAGAGTACATTCCTGAGCAAAAGCTTCCTTCATATGAAATGTATATTTAGAAGTATTTTTTTATAGAATTTAACCTCATAGCATTCCAACCACTGTACACAAAAATACATTATAATTTCTACAATCTGTTCCAAAATTGAAATCAACAATTCTCGTGAATTTCAATTAAATATTTGGATGAATTAAAGGAAAATTTAGTGATAGATCCCTTCTAAAAATTTGTAGACATATTTATTATGTAACCTTAGAAATTAGAATAGTCTCAATTAGAGTTTCCTAACTCAATTTAAGGTAATATTACAACCATTAATTCATAAGATTTTCATGTCCTCACTTTTTGTAACACTTTCTAAAATTATTATTCTTTTCAATTGATCATACTATCAAACATTTAGATCATAATTCAACTCTAATTATCCACATGCAAGTATGAGAACCCTAATTCCCATACATTGGCCCAATTTCCTTTTGTCTTCAATCTTTTGCAAGTCCTTTCCCTTTGTTCTTTCTTCTCTTTTACCAACAAATTCATTCTTTAAACTTAAATTCCCAGCATCTTACTAAACTAACACTCAACAAAATAAGAAGACAAAGAAGAAAAAGAAGATATAAACCAAATTAAAATTATTTCCTTAATGATTTACACCTAATTGTTCTTAAAGAATCAACATGCAAAAGGTTTTCTTCAATAATTCTTAGAGAGATTGAAAGGATTTAAGAAAGTGAATGAGAAAGAAATAAACAAAATATGTATTTTTCCACTAAGTGATGCTATCCACCTCTCTCTTTAATTCCTACTCTAATTTTAAGCTTTTATAATGACAAGAAAAATTTCCTTCTTAGTCCTTTCACATTTTGCATGTCACACATAATTTCCTCTAACTTTTGCATGTTACATAATGACCATTCCTCTTTTTTGCTTCTCTTAAATCAACCCCTCATTTCTTCCCTTTATTTATAATTAGCCCCTTCAAATGCCATGTTATCAAATTGACCCCTAAATTTACAATTCATGCTTCAATTACACTATTGAATAATATTAAATCAAAATAATAAATTTTATTTTCATGTAATTAATATAATAAAAAGAATTTATTACCTGTCTCATACCACATATACAAAATACACATTCTTAATTTATTCTTAATCGAATATAATCCTATTAAAGCATGTATTTCCAACTAGGGTCATGTTAGAGGCCTCACAATTCTCTCCCCCTTAAAGAATTTCGTCCTTGAAATTCATACTTGTTTCAAATAATTGAGGATATTGCTCTCTTATGATTGCCTCCAGTTTCCAAGTTACTTCTTGTACACTATGATGTTGCCAAAGAACTTTGACCAGAGGGATTTTCTTATTCCTCAATTGTCTGATTTTCCTAGCAAAAATTTTTTTTGGTTCCTCATCATATTTCAAATCTAGCTATACATGGATATCTTGTACTTACAGCCTACGTGATTCATCCGAGCGATATTTTCTGAGCATAGACACATGAAATACATCATGAAACTTGGTTAATTCCATAGGAAAAGCCAATCTATAAGCCACTGGTCCAACTTTTTAAAAAATTTCATATGTACCAATGAATCTCAGACTAAGTTTCCAAAACATGAAGATTCATCTTAATATCATATTTGTAACTCAATATATTCGAGAAAAATAATAGGTTGTTCATACTACCAAAAATAGTTTTTTTATTACCAATTATAAAATTCATAGAATAAAATAAGGAAAGAATTAGTTCAACTTTCCTTCATTAAAATTCTACTCCTAGGTATCTAGTTTACCCATAATTTTATAGCATAGCATTTTGACTCCTTTACCAAGACTTATGACTGAAATACCAAAATTTGTTCCTTAACAATACAAACAATTATCATGAGTTTCATGCTAAAATTTGATATGATTAAGAATAAAATTAGGCATTGTTTCCACCAATCATATGTTATGCCTTGAAGTAAGTACACAGAACAAGATACTTTATGATTAGCAGGACAGTTGATTTCATCAAATATCCTCTCTAGCTTTTCTAACAGAACTCAACTTCTTCATATTGTTCTAAATTCATGCCCAAAAATTCTTGTGCTCCATGCTTTCTAATTTCATAAATTAGAGCCTTAGGCATAGTCATTCTTTGCAGAATTTGGGCCATATCCTGAGAAATTTTTAATAGGGCTTCTCTAGGAATAGCTATAGGAATTTCATTCTAATTAGATGATAAAGTCACTAGGTTGGAAAGATTAGATCTAACCGGCAAATTGCTTTCTGCCGATTCTTTGATAGCATCCCTACAGGAATTCTCCATCTTTAATTTATATAAAAAAATAGGAACTTCTGCATTACGCCAATGCAACACTATCCCAAGTTATAAAATCTTATACTCATATTGCCTAGAAAAGATTAAACATTGGCTCTAATACCAAACTGAAACACCTAAGTCTAGTGCCTATAACATATATTATGCTATGCATTCCAATCATATATAGAAGAATGTTAAACCATTAAATCCACATTAATCATTCCAATGATCCCTTGTTGGTCAACCTATATATTAATTAGGTGTCTCTCATTACTCAATTTATTTTAATTACATATGCACAGGCACTCATCACATAAACCACATATACAATTTCATGCTAGACATTACTCCTCTAGTTTTCATATTTATTCTTTCGTATAGCAGTCGGCATTTTACAATATATATATATATATATATATATATATATATATATATATATATATATATATATATATATATATATATATATATATATACATCCTAGATCCTATAAGCATGCACATACTAGCATTTTCATGATGAGCTTAATACAACATTATCTTTTCACATGATATACATATGTTATATAACCTATTACACATATTAAACATACTAAAGAAACTTATACAAAATAAAACAAAAATCCCTACATCAACTTCTATGAACTGGTGTTGGCCCATCCTGAAGCAGAGTACGTTCCTAAGCAAAAGCTTCCTTTATATGAAATGTATATTTAGAAGTCTATTTTTCATATAATTTAACCTCATAGCATTCTAACCAGTGTACACGAAAATACATCATAATTTTTGCAATATGTTCCATAATCGAAATTAATAGCTCTCATGAATTTTAATTAAATATTTGGTTGACTTAAAGGCAAATTTAGTGCTAGGTCTCTCCTACAAATTTTTATACATATTTTTTTATGTAACCTTAGAAATTGGAATGGTCTCAATTAGAGTTTTGTAACTCAATTTATGGTAACGTTACAACCATTAATTCATAAGATTTTCATGTCTTCACTTGTTGTAACACTTCCTAAAATTATTACTCTTTTTAATTGATCATACTATCAAACATTTAAATAATAATTCAACTCTAATTATCCACATGCAAGTATGAGAACCCTAATTTCCATACCTTGGCCGAATTTCCTTTTGTCTTCAACCTTTTGTAAGTCCTTTCCCTTTGTTCTTTCTACCTTCTTCTTTTCCTTTACCAACAAATTCATTCTTTTAACTTAAATTTCTAGCATCTTACTCAACCAACAATCAACAAAATAAGAAGAAGAAGAAGAAGAAAAATAATATATGAACCAAATTAAAATTATTATCTTAATGATTTACACCCAATTGTTCTTGAATAATCAGCATGCAAAAGGTTTTCTTCAATAATTCTTAGAGAGATTGAAAGGATTTAAGAAAGTGAATGAGAAAAAAAGAAACAAAATATGTATTTTTACACTAAGTGATGTCATCCACCTGTCTCTTTAATTCCTGCTCTAATTTTAAGCTTTTATAATGACAAGGAAAATTCCCTTCTTAGTACTTCCATATTTTGCATATCACGCATAATTCCCTCTAACTTTTGTATGTTACATAATGACCATTTCTCTTTTATGCTTCTATTAAATCAACGCCTCATTTCTTCCCTTTATTTATAATTAACCCCTTCAAATGCCATATTAACAAATTGACCCCTAAATTTACACTTCATGCTTCAATTACACCCTTGAATAATATTTAACCAAAATAATGAATTTTATTTTCATGCAATTAATATAATAAAAAGAATTTATTAGTTATCTCATACCCCATATACGAAATACACATTCTTAATTTACTCTTAATCGAATATAATCCTATTAAGCATGTATTTCTAACTAGGGTCATGTTAAGGGCCTCACAACCTTTTTGTCTAATTTAAATTTTAATTTCTATTAACCATTTTACCTTTAATTTCTTTATTTTATTTTATTCTTTACTTTACTCACAAAATATTTTTTGTAAGTTTCGTTATACAGAATAATTTCTGAATTTATCTTCTCGTTGCCATTTTATTTTCTAAATTTTACCATTTGGCCCCTGAGCTTATAGTTTCTTCATAATCATAATTATTTAAATTTAAATTTTGACCTTATTTCTTTAATTAATTTTATATTCAACCCTTTCTTACTAACTTTTATATAGTTTATACTTGAATGATAAATTACAATTATACCCTTAAACTTTTGCTCATCACTTTTGACTTAATTTATTTTTCACTTTTGACTTAGTTTCCTTTATACTTATTTTCCTTAATTAATCCCACTTATTTCCTTACTTTGATGAAAAGTTCAATTTGGTCCTTATAATTTCTTTTGTATCTATTTTATACTAATTAATGTAAACTTTGACCAAATTGATTTCTTTTTACTTTTAATTTCAATTTTATTGGCAAATTTTTATTTCAGTCCCTAGAATTTGACTTTTATTTTATTTGACCAAATTGACCTTAATTTTGGCTAAATTGACTTTTTTCACTTTTAATTTAATTTAAGTGCATAAGTTACATTTTGATCACTTGAAATTTTCTCAGGGTGGTAAGTTACAGTTTTGCCTCGCTCTATGACGTAATTACCTTTTTAAGTCTATTGACCATATTTTTCACTTAAATGCTCTTTTACTTATATGCAAAATTTTTTTATGGACAATTTAGATTTTGATCCTTATTTCTTTACATAATTATGATTTTTCCTTATTATCTAATTTGTTATATTCTCCATTTGATTTCTAAACCAATTAACTATATGATATTCTTTTTACTTATTTTGCATTCCAAATTTCTATTTTATTATATAATTACCCTTTTTATCCATGTTCACACATAAAATTTCAGTTTTGCCCCTAATGGTGGAAAACTATGATCTGGATAAGCGAAACAGTAAATTCAGAACACTAGAGAGACGTACCGCAAGGGTACTATACTATTCTCCAATACAATTATATAATAAGCCAGCTAAATAATATTTTCAGTACAGTAACAGTCAGAATACAGTAATACCGCGAGGTAATTGCCCCTATAGCTAACCATACTATCCTATAGCTAGATCACCCACTAAACACTAAGGGCAATTAATTATTTCTCATCATATTAAACTTTCCTATCACCAATTATATCAATCCCATTATATATATCACATCTTCCATTCCCATTCTATAAGCATTCATCATCGTTATATATAAAACGATAGACACATAAAAAATTTTATTCAAACACGAATAAAGTATGATGTAATAATATGGAATACCATACAGTTTCACTGTATCATCTTACATATATCACATTTCTTTCTTCATCTTCATAGCATTCACATTTCTATATTCATTTTACTTATCAATATATTAATTTATCATTAATTTGCATCACATTTCTTAAATTACTCGTTCTTTCATTATTGTGTTTAGTTACACCTAATTAAGTAAACTTGTTATTTTCCATTTTAATTATTTATTTGCATTTTCCATACTTTGTATTGTTTAAATTCTTGCTAAATCCACTATTAATTTTTGAATGCCATTATAATAAATCTAAAGGTATGATTCGTCTTCCATGATATCTCTTATTTTAACTTGGTTTTCTTTACTTATTTGTAATTGTATTACGTCATCTCATTACTCTATTAAATTATATCAACTTATTTCATAATTTTTCTTAATCATATAATTAATTACATAATATTATACCATTAGTTGTCATAATAAAAGATTATATGCTTACACTTATTCAAACTCAAATTATACTAATTTTTGTACTTTAAATTTTATAGAACACCATTTATACCTAACTACTAATTAATCTCCACTAACCCTTTTTCTTTTTCCCATCATGTGTAATTCAACCAATATGTAACTCTCACCATCACAATTCTTTTCATGCCTTGTTCCATACTATTTATATTTCTAATATTTATTTATGTGAATATATATTAGTTTAACTCTTATTTTCCTTAGTGTCAATAAATTTTCTACATGAACATCATTATGTATCATACATAATTCCATATACATATTTTATATTTTAACCCAATTTCACCATCATACATTTATTTATCATTATAATTTTGCAACTACATTTAGTACTTATTAAATCACTAAAGTTTCACTTCATTCTCTTAAGAATACTATTTGGACCCTATTTGTCACTCTCCCAATTTCTTGGTTTCCTTCATAATTTGAATTTATTACATATTAATTCACCACACTACATGATTTTCGTAATTTATTTTACATTTCATGTTATTACATAATGTAAATTCCATATCAAAATTCAAGAATAAAATGAAATTGAGTGTAAATTGTATCCACATACCTCTTGGTAGCCTAGAACCTTCTATTCTTTCTTTTCTTTTCCTTTCTCCTCCTAGCTTTCTTTATTTTCTTTAATTTCCTTCTTTTACTGAATTCTCTAAGATGGATTTTCTCCATTTTCTTTCTTCCTTTATGCAAAATAACCATATAAATACACTTCACATACCCTAATTTACTTATTAGAACCCTTGAATAAATTTAAAAATAACAAATATACATACCTTAATTTTGATACATAATATTTGGTTCTTGATTTCTTTCACTTTTATTACTCATTTTGAAGATTAGAGGCTGCCATTTTATTGTAGAGGGGCTGAAATTTATCTAAAGATGTTGAATTTAGGGAGAATCATGAAGGAAGATAAAAGAAAAGTCTAAAAAATAGTGGAGAAAGGAAGTCAGCCACCATTGGAGAGGAGAGGGCTGGAAAAAATTTTGGTCCTCTTTAGATTTTTCACCCTTTTATAATCTTCTTAATGGGTTAGGCTTGGTCCAACCAAGGCCCAAGCCCAATTTCATTATTTAGCTTATTTATGCCTCAAAATTTTCCATGTTCAAACAAAATTCCAATCAATTTCATCACACTTAAAATAATAAATTAGGCCTCCACACCAATTTCAGCCCAATCGAAGTTCATTTTTAGTCCGATTCACTTAGGGCAGTCCGATAAGCAAATTTTTTATATCATCAAAAAATTTATTTTTTATACCATTATATTTTACATATAATTTTAGATAGGATAGGAAATTTTTGTGATTTTTAGAGATCATTTGCTATTTTTAAATTTTCATTGAAAACCTTAATTAGTCCATTTTTCAGTTTCCTGACCACTTTTCTGAAATTAGTGTTCCTGAAGTCAAAATGCTTCAAAATTTTACCCCCTGTGTACTAGAATATTCAAAAGCATGTGGTTAAAATCTTAGTCCATTCCGATATCATTTCAATATACTTTTAGTTTCAATCATCTTTGCAGCCGGTCCGAAATTTAAAATTTCAAAACTCCCAGAATTGCCATTTTTTTAGTTATTAGGGTGTCTTTATACTGTTTATAACATGTGTGTGAAATATGAGATCCATTGGAGATCTTTAGGGTCCCCAAATGAGTGATCAAAGTTGTGGTCAAACCTACATCGACCCGTGAAATTTTTCTTCATTTGCCTTTTTAAAGGTCTATTTGACCTCAATTTCTTTTCAAATTGTACCACCAGACTCTGTTTAACATTCACTTTCATAATCTACCCTTAGATCACAGTGCTTGTTGGATCCCCTATCTCAGATTTTTTGGATCCGGATACGTTTAACCTTTACACCCTTTCAATTTTCCTATCCTATTCAACTTTGATTACTCTTAAATCATCCTAGGGTAATAATTTACGCTCTTCATTATACCATACATGATGGATGCAAATTTTGGGGTATTACATAATCCATCATGAATTGTTTCCCTACTAACCTTTATAGCTTAGCACGGATTTTTTATCCGTGTAGGTTCAGTAGATAAGATTTTTGCTCAGGAATGTTATCTACATCGAGAAAGGCCAACACAAGATCGACAAGAGTTGATGTCGGAAGATTTTGTAATAGTATTTTGAAATATTTTGTCTTATGGCTATAAGGCATATGAGTATGCATTTAATATGTATATGTGGAAATGTAACCAACTCACGATATGACTAAGCAAGTATATGCATGCACGTAGAACCTAAGGTAACATATATATAACATGGTATGCATGATGCTAAACATGAGGTAAGCATGAAAATAGTTAAAGTAGCACCTATATGAATATAGAATATAGCATGATATGAGTAATAGTAACATTATGATCATATGATTACTAATATTCAGGCATGATAGTGTAGAAAAGCATGATCAATATGACTAATTGGATATAGTTACTAGGTTAATAGTATGAGGGTGTGACATGGCGGTACCAGTTTTAGTGCCCTTGGTTATCCATATCTTCTATGGTTTGGGATGGAACTTCTGGATGTGTCCCTCTATATGGATTACATGGGCGACATTCTACATTCTAGCTCATTGCGCTCACTAGTACGAGGACCATCAAGACATCGTCAAGTGCCCTTTGGCTTTCCGAGGTGGTCCACTCTCTACTCCTTTCTTGATAGGTTATTATCAGAGGATTTGGGCTCGACTACCTGTGAGGACTATCATTCCCGATATCATTGCTAGTGACTTCACTACCTCCACCATTTACAAGCAATGGGTTATGATTTCAGTGGTTGACAACAGTATGCATCATATTAGGCACTTGGAAGGAGAGAGTAGTGTATTGGTACAAATAGATTAGATTAGATATTATCATGGAATATGCTTCTTATGTTTTATTTGAACTTTTAAAGCTTTAAACATATGAAAAGGAAAAGACTACTTTTTAGTACATTAAGGGCCAGTTTGGCAAAACTTATGAAAATAACTTTTTCAATTGATAAAAGCTATATTCAAAAAAAGCTATATCTCAAAATGCAGATAACTGTTTGGTAAATAAAAGTCAAAATGACTTTATAAATTGGAAAGTAGTTTACCAACTATTTGGTTAATAATGTAATTAGTAATAACTTTTTAGAATAAAAAAATGAAAAAGGACATATATAATTTTAATATATTATATTCAATATCTCACTAGAAAATAATAATTATTCCCACTTATTTACATTTTTTTACTCCACTAAACTATTAAAAAATATAGATAGGGAATTCATAAACTTAATTATTGGTAGTGTGAGATAAACATATTTGACCACTGGAAACCCCAAGTAAAGAGGTGGTAAAGAGGTGGTGAAAAAGCAAATAAACTTCACCTACAGCAGCGTATATCAAATCCCATGTATCATTTTTTGCCCCAAATGGTGTTGGAGGTGACAACATAAGGAAATGAAATGAGAAGAAGAGGAGAGAAAAGAGTTAGATTCACTTGCTGCATTTTGCCAGTCAATCCCTATCGACGTTATGATATTTAGATTTTGAGAATTGAACTTTAGTGTAGGTTGATAATTACTTCAAAATGAATTAAGTCATTATGAAGATTGATATTTTCTCTAGAATTTCGCATCTTTATTAGTTATCTTCAATTTTTAAGGTTATTAAGATAATTTTTTGACATTGAATTTTTTGAATTCATTATAAAATGTAAAGTTAACAGTTAAATGTCGGTTTTCGTAAAAAAAATATAATTTTAAATTATTAATTTGATTAACTTAAAATCAATTTTTTTCTCAATCCTAATTGTAATAACATGTAAGATCAATTTAAAGGAATTTATTCTTTTATTGTTATTATTTTGTTTGAACTGCAATTTTATGTAAGTGGAGATATGGTATGATGATGATATGATTTTGCAGCTGCTATTACAGTTTGATTTTCCTTCAAGTTTATGGTAGGTGATGATGCTGATTAAATCAGTATTATTGTACGAGTATGAGCGAGTTTGGCCTTGGTTTTGTTCTTACTGCCTTTCTTTCCTACCAGTGTTTGGTGTTTCCAGAGTTTGCATTCATTCGCAGGTTTTGTTCACATTCATTCGCATTTATAGATATTATAATTTTATAATTACGTAAATGTGAAAGTATAATTGAGTTTGACCAAAACCTTACTACAACCTATTAATTGTGTTGGTATTATAGTGAATAACTAGAAATCAAGGCCATGACATGGAAGAATGCCCAAACCTGAAGTCATAAACATTTTAAATCCAATAAAGGGGCTAAGGAAAAATAAAGAAATATGCAACAGAAGCAATGCGTTCTTTGTTTTGTCTTTTTCCCCAAAAACAACTAAACGTGAGAGAAAAATCTTTCTTTTTCTCTTTTCTTCAACCTTTCTCTGATCCAAAGGAAGCGTTACAACACCCAGAGTTACAAAAACCGTACTACCTAAAACCACTTCCTTTCAGTATTTAATAAAACATGAAGCAATAAACAAGAGAAAAATTACATACTCGCACATAAATACTTGTTTATTAATGGCAAGAGAACATGCAACTTTGGCAAATTGAAGTGAAGCCAAATGCAGAGTGTCCCATCTTTTTATGTACAGAAGGTTGTTAAATAAAGAGAGAAATTTCTCCAACATGTACGGCTTCATATAGATGCTTCACAAACTGTGACTGGGAATTCATAAAATAAGGGATATTTTTTTCCAAAAAAATATTTTAAATTAGCTTTCCAAAAAAGTTAAAATTTAGCTTCCCTGAAAAGCTCCAATTTATAGCTTTTTCAAATATGAGGTTTTTTCACTTTTCACAAAATTGATTTTTTTAAAATTAACATTTGCCAAACACCTATTTTGATCTAATAATCAGCTTTTTCTTCAATGATCAGCTTTTTTTCTTTTTAGAAGCAATGCCAAACACACCCTAATAATGCTTTTGGATACAAATGTGGGTTTTCTACCCAATTTCAATACACATGATCATTATTCAATACTATCTCAATGACACATAATATTCAATCTCGGAATGAAAACTAAAAAATATCAGAACTCCTGTCATCAATCAGCACTCTAGGATTTTCTTGATTGATTATTTTTTTAGCCCCTAATTTTTACCCAAGATACCTTTTTTCGATTTTCACCCTGACGGGATGCCTAATCTTAGGAAGGCTACTATTTTTCTCGATTTTCAACCTGTAATGCTCTTATTCTCTTTTTCTCTCTTTTGAGTCTTAACCATAAAACCTTTTCAATCTGTCAATATTGATCGGTTCTTTAAAATCATTACCTTCACTGTCAATCAAAATGACAAATTCTTTGGATAATAACTTTTTCAGGATGAAAGATCCTTGCCAAATAGACCTAAACTTGCCCCGGATATCTGGAATCATAGGTCTCATTTGCTTGAATACTGTAGATACTGTGATATGCGATAGCTTAGATCAAGATTATACGATAATGGGAATATAATATATTACTGACAGCATGTTCCGATCCCGAAGCTCCGATTGTGAATTACGAATATTTTCTCAAAGATTTTCATGAATTCTAAGTATTTGCAAATTTTTTTTAAGTGTTTTAGCAAAATGTGTATAAAAACAATGGTTTGAACCTCCAGTGATGGCAGACGGCCATCTACCACCTAAGAAGTATCTGTCTATTGGTCCCTCTCACCTGTACAAGTCAAACTGAGAGTATTTTGGAAAATTCTAGATTAGTGATGAGGGGCAACCGCCCCTCATTGAGGAACATCCATCCCTAGCTCGAAATCCATATTTCTTCATGTTTTTTGGATTTTGAAAGAGGGATTTTTATCCAAAAATATCTTTCCCCAAATTTGGAGGATTTTATCCCTAGATTTGGAAAGTTTTAAAAAATATTATAAAAATATCATAGAGCGTTCACAAACATCATATTGTTAAAATAATATTGTAACATCCTTTAGCCTATTATACTGTACCTGAATGAATAGTATCCTCCGATCAAATAAACACACTTGGTAGATGAAAAGAAATGGAATTTTAGGAGTTAAAGATTGGTTCATATCGCTACGGGTGCTATCAGAGTTGTGGATGGGGGGCAGCATTCACCTTGGGATCAGAAACCCTATCAAATTTTGCCAACCGGAGAAAAGGAATACTTGGATGAGCAAGATGTACCGACTTTTCTTAATCCTCCTAAAAACTTGTTTCCTCTCGACCCTGCTTCTTATAATCATGTTGCATATCTATGGTGGGTAGTTCAATTTCTGTCTTTTTTTTTGGTGGGTTTGTTTGTGGCAATGCAAACAATGGTGAATTTACTGACTGTTAACTTTAGCGAACAAAGTTATAAACTTTGAGGTCCAATTTGGTGATATGTGGTTAAAATTCTTATAGTCTACTTAAGAATTCTTTGTGTCGCAATAAAAAGTTATGTATTAGATTGATGAGCGTTCTTCTGGTTTAAGATAGGTTGAGACTAGGCTTTGTTTTACAAGGCATGAATTACACATTTAAATTTGTTCATTGATAGGTCCATGCCTGCAATTTTTCATGATCTGATTTTGAATGCTTGTGATTCTCAAGGAAAAAAATTGAGTAGATTCCAGAAGATAGGCATCATAGGTTGCTGGCCTTGTTAAAACCCAGGTTGCCCTTATCATCAATGTATATTACTTTTAATTTCAACCTTATTTATCTCCATTAAGTGATTAATATTATGCTAAGTTTCTTATCATCTATTGATTTATAATTCATATGCTAAGTTTCTTATCCTATCTTCCATCTTCGATTTCATCCTATCTAATTCAGTTGGTTGTTTTTGCTAATCTAAGAATCATTAGTGAACCACAATCTTTTGAATGGTTTAGATGGGCATCATTGATATGATATGACAAATAATGATGTAGGCTTATGTCAAGGCTTGGCAGGTAGCTAGCACGCCATATGAGGACCCTAAGCTGGCTAAGAAATGTTCATCCAACTTGTTATCTTGTAACGATGATGAAATATCACTTGAATTTTACAGTTACCGAAGCAGTGGAGGTAAATCATTCGAATATTGTTATCATTATATGTCTAGTTGGATTCATGCACCTGCATACTGAATAATAAATAGTTTTACATGCTATTTGAAGCATGCGGTGCTATAATATCGAAACATTAATCCTTAAACCTAATCTTGAAATGACCATTGCTTGGCTTGCTATCATCAAAGTCAAAGGTGGCCTAATGTTGAGACCCCCTGCATCTATAGATTAAGGTTTTCTTTTGTGAACTTAAACTTTTTTACAACAAAGCCCACCTTGCTAGTTTAAGATTACTGTTTACACTAAGATAATAAGTCAAGGACAAAAGAGAGTAACTAATTAAACTTTCAGTCATAGAAATATTGTTCTCTTGCTGAAAATGAGTGCATTAAAACAGTTGAATTTTATATGTTAATTTCTGTTAAGTTGAACGATGCTTACCCTGAAATGCAGCTGAGCTTTATCAATAAATACTTAGTGTTTTTGAAAAAGAAGTAGAAAAAATATTTTTCTTTTATGTACAACTAATGGAAGGAATTCCTGATGTGAGTAGGATCAAGATTTTCTGTAAAATAAAAAGATTTCCATATAAATCATTCCTCTATTTGAATTTCATTGCACAATCCATGAAGGATTATTCCTGAAAGTCTCTCTTGTTGACTGAATGATAGCAATAGAAGCACTGTAGGACATAAACTATTGTCTTCGTAAGAGTAAAGCTATATGTTGTCGGTTGCCTAAACCTAATGGGAAATGAATAGGAAAAGCTTGTTTCTTTACACCAAGATATCCTGAATGAAAAAAAAAAAGAAAATCTATACTGTTTGAACTCCCTGCTATGTGAGGCTTAAGTCAGGTCTATATACTTTATACAACCTTCTCCACGCATCTTGCAAGTTGGTTGTTTTCACAACTTGAACTTGTAACCACCAGTTAACAAAGAGCACCTTATCTTTAGGTGAGGCTTCCTGCCTTAATTAAGAGAAGAACATAAAAAATTGCTGCTTTTAAGGAACCTTAAAGAAAATTACAAACAAAGGCTGAAAATAAGATCCATAGACCTAAGTTTGGAATGCTGACCATGGACTTCTATACTTGTAATGAATTTTGATATAAAAACTGCTACTTTGTGGGGAAAAAATTAAAGAAAACTCCAAATCAAAGACAATCTTAAAACCTATTATTAGAAAAGCTGATAATAAACTTCCATAATTGCAATGGAAATTGAAATTTAAAAATTATTTGTGAAACATAGATGTTGCGTATTTTGCTGGTGGTGTCAATGGATGAGCATTTCTACACGAAAGAGAGAGGCTTTATCGATATGAAGCTATGAGTTAGCATCTAGGCTATAGAGGTTGCAAAAGAAGTCAACACATTAGAGAGCTGAGTTTACTGTGGCAAATTAGAATGATGAGAAAAATGCATGAAAAGTAATGGTTATCTTGTTGTCTTCCTGGCTTTATGAATGGTCCCTGGGATAAACTTCTTAAAAGTAAGTGAATACTGTTACAAGTTGGAAGGTGTAATATATTCTTATATTTCCAAATAAGAATAAATTTTAAAGAGGGAAGCGAGAGTATGAAATCATCCAAATGAAAATATGCTAAAGATCACAAACTGGAGTTGCTAAGGCTATTGTAGCAAGTGATGTGTGGTTATTTGACATAATTGCTTGGAGGAAATGTGATTAAAAACAAATAGGTGGATACCATATGCTCTAAATGACATATTGCTACCTCTTGAAGCCATTAAGAATTGTCAAAGAGAGATGGGCCCTTCTTTATTACCCATCTCATTTTTCAGCTATGCTGAAAGCCTAGATCATCCTAATTCAGAATTTAATGATGGCAGAATAAATTATATATGTGGACAAGTCAATAATCTCCTTTAGATGGTTCCCTTACTCTTATTTGATTCTTCAATTCATCGTGCTGAATGCTAATTATTTTCAAAATATATATCAAGTTATAATGGTTTTCCTCATTATATGAGCGCCAAAATGCTTTGTATTCATACTTTGCCCTTATTGAATTTCAATGAGTTCCATGCTCAAATGACATTGTTATAGTGATATGGAATGTGAATTTGTAGGACCTTGGCCTATTGATTGGATGAAATCCTTCACAAAGGTTAGTTCTCACCAACTTTTCTTTTTCTTTGTTTTTATTGAAATGTTACGGCTGTGGTTATTTTTCTTATAACTTCTCCTTTTTTTTATTTCAGTCTCTTTCTCTCCATCCAATTTTATGCAATAATATCATCTTTCTTCTTGATGCAACCTTTCTGGCAAGCTATATTCTATAGCAATGATGGGAAAACTTTTGGGAGATTGATAGGTATGTTTATGGTTTTCAACACGAATGTATTTCACTTATTGTAAATAGTTATGGTGAACATATGCAAGCTTGACTTTAGGATTTCAATGATTTTTGGTCCTCTTCTCTACATTTGACATGCAGCATGATCTGAAATATTAGAAGCAAGTTTGTTAAACTTCAAAGTATATTTTACTGTATGATTGAAAGCATTGTAATTATTTTACAAGTACACAAAAAACTATATATGAAGAGGCATGATGGGCATGCCCAGCTGCCCATGCATACAGTGGAGTTCGAGTTTTAGACTTGTTCAAGTTTGACCTTTTAGTTTCTCTCACATACTTGATATTTTCAGGTTCTAAAGGACTTTGAGATTATGTTGATTTTGTCTTCTGGCAATCATCCTCGTATTTTTTCATTAATATATAAATAAAAGGGTATGTTTGAATCCTATATTTCTCTGCATCTGTGATACAGTAGACATTGCCTATAGAAGCAGTATGTTTTTAGCATATTAGATTTATGCCTTTACCTAGCATTTCCTTTAGTGCCTCCTGTTATTACGCAAATGAAGACATCTTGCAGAACATGGGGTTTCATATCCTAGGATTAACGTAAAAAGCAATATGAAACTTGCCAATTGGGGTTTACTTTACCTTGCTAAATTTTCTTAGAAGTCCTCATATAATTTTTGCATAATTTAACATTAACTTTATACATATACGGGCACTTGAACTTGATTCAGTGATTCATTTGGGTGTCTAAATTTTAACGGTAATCTATTAAGCACCTGTACTAGCCAATTTTACAAATTACAAACACAAATTCACACTAAATTTAGAAATTTAAAACATGTGACGCTCTCAACTACACCTAATGGACACCACACAACATAAAAATCAGCAAAAAAAATCCATCAAAATACATAATAAAATCAATCCATTACGTTTCCAATTTTTGCTAGTTTCACTATGCACATTGAGTATTACATGCTTCAATTTTACAAAAATAATGTTAATTTGTGTATTATTGACAAAATTGCCAAGTATAGGTGCTCAATAGGTTATTATTAAAGTTTACATGTTCAAATAAATTGTGTAGTCAAGTTCAAATGTTTCCATTTTTATCATGGCATTAACATTTGGGCTATAGTTTTCAAATATCTTGCTTCTGTTTGGTTAAATTTTCTTCTTTTTGTTGTCTGGTTCATAGTTATTGTTAAAGATGTGTTGCATCCATTTTAAACTAGTGATGTTGCTCAACTGATTTAAACTAGTGCTTATACAGGTGGATCAGTTCTTGCAAAATTTACTAATACTTTTAGTTCGATGTATTTTGTGGTAACACAAAGTGGGGAAGTAATGTCAACAGAGCAGCCTTGTGGTCTGGCATATGAAATGGGGGATGGGTACTTGAATCTTTGATGATTATCCTCAAGGTTTTTCGAAGCCAGGTGAGATTTGTGGTGTATAATACCCTAATTGATAAGTCAACTGAAAACTTCTTTTTTTTTGGGCTCATGTCACGGCTTTGTAATTGACGAGATAATACAATCTTGTATTTGTTGTCAATTTCTGTGAAACCACCCATATTGCTTGTAATATATCTTGTTTACGTCAACTTGTTCAACTGGGCATTTTTGATGGCTACGTCGATGGTTGTCCTTCATTTCCTCAAATTAAGGGTAGATTCTATTCAAGGTTTAATACATCTGAATCTAGTTTCACAATCTAAATGTTGAACAGATTTTTGATTGGGGTTTACAGTTGTGGCTGCCTGCACTATTACATTGATGGGTGGTAGAATTGGAGTCATATTGCACTTTTTCAACTTGTTCATCTTTTGGAGGATCTTATGAGTGAAGATGTTAGGCCTTCGCACTGATCTTGATTTAATTTACATTTAAGATTCATTTCACTAACACCATTTGTTTTATAGATCTATGAATGAAATGTTTTTGTGGAATCTCTGAACTATCTTCGAACCTAGAATTGCATCCTTCATGGTAATTTTTGCACTTTGGCTTCGTACTTTTGTAATCACATATCCTTTCGATGACCAGGTTGTTATATATGCTTGTCACATTGGACCTGGAGTTTTGGTGGGGCAAGCATGGCAAGAGGGAAAGGAATTATAGCAAGTTCCTAGGAATCTATGTGGTGAGATCTCAATGGTTGAAAATTATGGCGCGTCTGCCTCGGGTGGCTGAGAAAACCTCTTGTATGATGTATCTTTCCCATTACACCACCACATTGATCAATGCCAAATTTCTTGAGCCTACAAGTAGAAGTCTTCTGGAAATGCGTATGCTTTCTGCCATGGTTATGGAATTGACAACCCAAGCAGGGCTTTGAACCACACAAGTTGATCGATGATTAGATAAAAAGGGGTAAAGAAAGAAGATTATGTAGCTTCTGGCATAATCCCTTCTTATTTAACTAATTTTGATCTTAGCTTTGCACATGTTTGAAATGCCTTCTAATGTAGAATCAAATAGAAGTACTTTGTAATGTATGGATTTGTTTTTATCACATTCAAGATGATATCCATTTGTGGCGGGTTCGCACATTTTTGGTATGAGCATGTCTGCAGGTGAAATCTGGGGAAATTTCTTTGCTTTTTGGTCCTAAGGCACAGCGTGCCTACCTGTGGGAAGTTTGCTGTAATGTATTCCTCGAATTTATGAAAAATATTTTAAAAGCTTTAATTATAAATCATGTAAGGAAAGTTTATAAATTTATTGAATTCAAAATATTGATCAAATAAATTTAGGACTCGCAAAATGAATTTTTCCTTTACATCACATATAAAACAAAACCATTACTCCTATGCCAATCACTTGAGAATCACAAACCTGAATAAAAAATAATCTCATTTTTGTTTTTTATTCCAACATCCAATTCTCAATCATCACTTCCAAAAGCTGCATTGTCATTCATCTGGACATGTTAATGACATCTTATCCACTGAGTCTACCAGAAAAGCTGACATATGTAGAGTTACAATTGCTATCTGTAACACAAAAATCACATTGATATAATAGTCCAAGAGTAAGAACCTAAAGAAGTCCTACATTAACCAAAACTTTTGCTTTAATACTCATATCAATCTGAAAGCTACTAAATTCTTATAAAATAAAATGATCAGCCACATCCCATAAAAATTCAATCAAGAACTTAAAAGTGTTGCTGGTTTCTAGAAGGAACTTGTAATAAACAAGCTATTTAAGAGTGGGAATTTATTTTACGAACTTGAAAATTTACCTATTTATTCAAGGAACTGGCTTAGGCTGATTAGCTATTTGGAAGAGGGGGGTTTATCAACAGAAGGAACCTTTTGAATTGTTGAAGTTGGTGAGTCTTGAGACTCAATGAGTTTGCAGAGTCTATCTTGAAGACCACGTACTCTGTCCTCAGTCTTCTGCAGTTTTCTCCACCTGTAGGCAAACCATAAGCCAAAACCACCATATACCACAATATAAGATGCCCACACAGATGGATAAGTTTCTGCATGCTCTTTGATATCCCGATACTTTTTCTCTGCCATTTCCCTAAGGCCAAGCTGATTTGTAGTTTTCTCATCCTTCTTGCTTTCATTCTGAGTGGCCATTTCTTTTGTTGCTTTTCTATTAAAGATTAAGAAAAACAAGAATCAAAACCAAACCAACTATAAAGACAGCATATAATAGCGAAATTAACATTGGAAAAACATGAAAGCAGTGGTGTCCATCAAACGATGGCAGCAAAAATAAAGGCTTTGATTTGAGGCAGCCACATGGTGGCAAACAAACTGACCTCTATAGATAATACATGATCACAAAATTACCATGAAGAAGCTATCATATAAAGTAGTGGTGTCCGTCAAATGATGGCATTTTATAAGAGGCCTACGTTTGAAGCAGCCAGTTGATGAGAAAAAAAATGATCTAGAAAGGACTAAAATTAACTACATATTCAATCTTAAAGAAGATGACAGAAAATAAAAATAGCAATATCAGTATGCATGGCAGCTAAATAAATTTTAAGCCCATGAAAGAGATGGCATAATTAGTTCAACTAGCTAGTCAACTGCTATGGTCACTTTAACAAATTACATATCATCAAACAGTTTGGCACTAGTAAGTTTAAGTGTGTTGGTGATGGGCTTTGCTACGGTATTAGAACAGACATAAAGCACGATCATTCAATATGGAACTCTCAGATAAGCATATTATACTCTAAAGGAACCAGATTCAATTAGAATTTCTAATACAATGTAAAATTTAGGCTAATTCAAACAGACATATTCAACAAGTTTAGTAAAAGAGTTGCATTTCTTGACTCACACATGCAACACAATAAATTAATCTATTTACCGAAAATAGAATTGAAGAATTATAGTTTAATTTGCTTCTAATTTGTACACAACCAAACAGTCAAATAAATTCAAAATAGAACCAACCAAAAAAACACAATGAAAGAAGAAACCGCATAGTATTGAAGATACGTTCTTTCAAAGTTCACTAGTCTGGATGGGGTGTTTTGGCACTAAAGTAATCTGCAGAAACACAAGCTGTATACATAAAAGATTACAAACATGGACTTTGAGGTTTCTAAAAGAGTGATAATTTGAGAAGAATATTAGAATATCCATTTGCATTTAGTTAAACTCATCAGAAAAGAAACTGAAAATTCTTACTCTCCAACACAGAAAATGGTGAGACCCTAGAGGAGACCGAGCCACAGCCTCTCTGTAGAAATGCTTTTTCTGATTCATTCTTGAATTATATATCAAAAATAACACCATTTTTTCTTTTCTTCTAAAATAAGGGAGAGAAACCCTCAAAAGTTATTAGTTTTATAAAAATCATTTTAATGGAAAATAAAAAAAAACAACACCATGGAAGCAAAATTAAGCAAATTCTTCTAGTCTGCTCCAAACTACTACACCAGCCCCGATTAGGTGCCATGGTGCGATCGTGACATCATCACTACAACGTTCCTCTATGTGAAATTTCTTAATTTCAAGAATGATTAATGGTGATATTGACATAACTTGACCTTATAAACAATTAGATGTAACGAGTAATTCATGACGATTATAGCAATTATGACTTTGCTGAAATTATTGTCTCACTTAGATGATATTTGTATGAAATATTTTTTAATATTTTATTTTAGTTGAAGAACATTTTGTCTTTCATGGATTTCAACCATTCTACTAGATGATGAATAACATTAGATGGTACAATGAAATGCTTTCTCATGCTTTCTTCAATTAAAATAAAATATTAAAAAACATACACATATGCAAATCATATGTGTGTCCTTTTGCACAGTTGTCTGTTTTCCATATCTCATACAATGCACAACTTGTGCCATAGTAATAAAGTTAAAACATACGTATCATATGTTCATAAGCCATCTCAAGCCTATTGGCATTAGGTTATTTAAACCAGGTCATTTCCCATTTAATCATACTTTTCCTCATTCAAAATTTTCATTTTTCTTTCTAGTTATCATAATCAACAACCAAGACTACACAATTACACCTTCGAGATTCATTTAAACACTAAAAGCCTAACAACCATTAACTTACGTAAGCACATCTTAACCCAAGTTGAACTTCATATACATGTACTTGCTTCAATTATACTTATAAATCATTATACATTCTATTTTCAAGTAATATTCATCAATTTAGACAAGCAATATCCCCTTTTTATCCCATTTACTGATACCATGTGATATAGCCTATTATTTAGTCTGTATTTTCTTTTATTTAAGTAGCTAAGTGTGAATATTATATAGATTTTATGTGTTTTTATTTAATTATTGTGTTTAATTGTATTGTAGGATAAGGTGGATGTAAAAGTGGAGAAAGGGGACAAATATTCACGAGTCGTGAAGGGATTCACGACTCGTACAACTTTGCGTGACTCATGAAGAGCCTCACGCGTGGAGAAGGAGTGAAGAAGGAAGCTCTCTTCATGACTCGGACAGACATTCACGAGTCGTGAAAGGAGTCACGACTTGGTAGGCAGAGGGATCACGAGTCAAACCTGAATTCACGAGAGAAGACATATGTTCACGAGTGATATAGTGTGTAAAGATGCACGACTCGTGAAGGCATTCACGAGTTGGACATCGCAACTATTCTCAAGCGACATCATTCTTCAGCATACATTTTCTCAACCAACCATCATGACCTTTCATGGCAACTTTTCACATTGACAACCATTATAAAGAAACATATTTATAGAGTTATTCCCTCTATAAATATGGAGGGCATTAACTGAAGAAAGGGAGATCGATCAGTGTTTAGTTTCTTTAAATACAATTTATTTTGGATAAACATTTTTACTTAGTTTTTATTATATGATTAGAAAGGGAGAAAGCCAAAGGAACAAGGGATAAGTTTCTTTCTCTTGTTTATCTTTAATTCAAGTATATGTATTTGGCTAGTTTCCTTTGTACATTATAAATATGCACTAGTATTAATTTGTTTAAGACATGTTTATTATTACAATGAATGAAGTATGATTTACATCCATTTGTGTGCATTGATTTGCTATGTATGCTTGACCATCATATTTGGCATGTTAGTCAATTCATTCATAACGAGAGTTGGAATTCTTTGATGGAAAAACAAATGAATGTACTTAAAGCATTGAATTACTTTAATTTGACTTAAGGAATTCACTTTGATGGGTTAAAGAATTGGCATAGAGCTTCATAATTTTTGTTTATCTTTATAATGACACGAGAGTGCTTACAGACTCTAAATGAAAACATCTTTACTGGCAACGAGAGCTGCTTTAAAGAATCTTTGCTAAATTCTGCAGTCACTTTATTTATACAATTACTTATACTTGTTCTTAGATAAATTACTATTTCATATTTCTAATGTATGTTTATACCATCATTTAAGTCATCTTTAATTCAATTTGATTTAATATATACAAAGTAGTTTAAGTATTTAATTAAATACATAATTTTCATTTTATTCATTACCTATCCATCTACTCTATGTGGTATCTCATGTTGCTTTTGAAGCTCCGAGGACATAGCAACCAGCATCAAACATGCTGCTGCTTCACTATCCTCCATGTATTTACGATAAGTGCCTTTGATCTCATTAATGGCATCATCTGATGGAAGTGGTGGTGGATCTTTATCCAAGACATAATGAATCTTTTCAGCTTTGAAAATAATTCTCACTTGCCTAATCCAGTCAGAATAGTTACTGCCAACCATCTTTGAGAACAACCTTTGATTTTTGTTAAACAGTTGATTTTCCTTCTCACCGGGTTGTCGCAAACCACAGTGTCCAAAATCGAATACCTCCAATGAGTAATCCACACAAGAGAAGGATAGAATGAACCAACAATTGGAAGAAACAAGGGATGACCGAAAACCCTAGATGCTAGCTAAGGAAGGTGGTGGCTATAGCTTTTTGAATGAGAGAAAAACTTTTCTCTTAATTATTCACACTTGGCCCTAATATCCTATCACTTGGATTTTTATAGTTAGGTTATAAATCCAACTTCATAATAGAATTGGACTCTTTAAAATTTCTGGAGAAATATTAATTGGGCTTGTGGAATTATTAATAATTTATTTGGGCTTAATTAAATCCAATTTAAGCCTTTTCACAAAAGACTATGCACAAAACCCACAAACTAGGCCTTTTGTGCATATACTTGGATTTAATTCCCCAAATGAATTTTAAATAAAAAAATTAAATATGTAGGCTCCACAATACTTATGAAATATATTTAATTTATTTTGGTCCAAGAATTAGGCCTCTAAGGCCTTCTATTTGTAGTTGGCATGTAACCCTTTCTTTAAAGGATTTATGCGCCAACTTCACTTCTTTGGGCCTCTTTAACTCCTCCAAAGGATCTATTAATTATTACATCAGCCCTATAACACTTATAGTTCAATAATAATTAATTATTAAACACATTATTTCAATTAGGTCCATTTTTATAGAATATTTCAAAAAAAGTTATTCGAACAATTTTACTTGATCATAATTAATTAAACTCTTTAATTAATTATTCTCTTATTTACTTCTCTATCCCCATAATAATATCAAATATTATTATCCTTGTTATTTTATCATTTTATCCTTTTCTCTATATGTGTGTGACCTATTGGGTTCCTGTCCATGTTGGAGTATAATATGTAATTGTGAGTTCTATTCAAAACTCACATGATTTAAACTCCTTTAAATCATTTTATCAATCCCTATTGATATTTATGATATATTATTATACAAGTCATGATTGGCCTCTAGCTAGACATCATGACTACCCAAATGTCAGGAAAATCAAATGGTTTGACTATACCCTTCCATAGAAAAGTTATCGTGCAATTATTCATTCCACAATTAGATTTTGAGTATGGATTTTTGTTAACTCATATAAATCTAATTATGTATGTTCTATTAATTAACCATTGTTTTCAAAATACCCTTTATGGATCTCTATCCATCTTGGCATATTACTCAGGCCAGAGATTCTTTGAATAAGGCAATTATAGAATCATGCGAGATAACTTCCCTCATTAAATCTGGGATGGTGAATCCTTTGTCAATCACTCAACTATCTTCAAGAAGGTCATGATATACCCAATCTCTTAACTATGTTCACTGCCAGGTGGAAGTAATCATTTATGTAGTCAAAATATACCACTTGCTACTTAAGATAACTTTGGTGATCTCAAGTCTCAGGATACGTACACAACTGCTATGAAGAGATTCCTCACTAACATAGATTTAATATCCATGTGAGGATTCTCTTTGCAGGTCTCCAATGAACTTGTTCTTCTAATAAGCATCCACATTTTAGCTTTCATTATCTTGTATAATTACAGTTATGAGAATCACTGCTTGAACCATTCAAGAAGTATAACATGTGCTAGTCTATCCGAATTAACAATGTCCTATCATGTTAATTCTATGACTAGAGATATTTAGATATTAACACATTTGTATGCAATAGACACCTCATATCATGAACACTTTCATGATTGCCTTTGCACTGTGTTTATAATATCAATGACTTCATTTATTAATTTAAGATTTACAAACTCATGTATTTAAACATAGCATTAATAAATGAATAATGCCTTTTATTAAGAATATAAATTCATATATATGAAATTCAACCCTTTTACATTGGCTCTAGGGCATACTCTCTAACATCTTTTTCTTTTTCCCATCATGGTGAGAACAAAGAACCCATCATCTTCAAGAGGACAACAAGTGGGAGATGAGGCACAACCTGAAACTTTCTCATCCCAATTTGGTGTTCGGTTTATCATTTCTTCTGTGCATAAAGGGACTTCTACTCCATAAGAAGCTACTGTGGAGAGCACTTCGGATGAGACAAGGCAAGAGGAGCAGGGACAAAGTGATGATACCATGGATGATGTCCCTAGTGATGAGGCTATTGTTTCACCTACTATTGGATCTTCTTCAAATATCATTCATTACATGTTCACCCAATTTATGCAAAATTAGTCCACCATTCAGCATCAACTCACATCTTTGGAGTAATTTACATTACAATTGATTCGACGTCAGCGACGAATTGAGCACAAGGTGGATACCTTCATTGCCCAATCGGGTTATGTGGTGTCCCCTCCTCCACCTTCACCATGATTTTTAGGGTAGTTTCTTTCCTCTATTCTTTAGTTTGTTTCTTGTTCTTTTTATTTTTGTTTTTTTTCTTCACAGAGGACAATGTTTGTTCTAAGTGTGGGGGAGAGTATGTTATGTGTTGCATATTTTGTTTTGCATTATAGTTGTATGTGTGTTTGTTTGTGTATCTTTTTCTTCATTTAGACTAGACCTTTTAGTTTGTTTTATTATAAATCATTGTTCACTTTGTATATTATATAGGTTGTTATGTTAAATCATTTACCTTTTAGGCTTATTTTATTAGTCTTTCAAAGCTTTTAGTATGTGTTTTACATTTTTCAAGTTATCTCTTTTTACTTCTTTCAACATTTTAGGTTATTTAGTGTCTTTACTAACTATACTTTAAAGTTAGGAATTGCTCATTTAGTTTAAGATTTTTGGGTTTTAGTTGCCTCATTGAAACTATAGCCATAATTCTTACCCTTAGGTCTTTCAATAATGGATGAGGACTAGTGGAAATAAGAAAAACATTAAAATAAAATAAAATGAAGCATGATGCATATCCAAAAATTTCAATAGAGTATGGGATGGAGATTAAAACTCACCCAATACTACATTCTCTTGCTATTTTAAAATTCATGGGATAGAGTCTAAAAGTATACCCATGTAAAAAAAATAAAGTCTAAAAATGCCATGAGATTGGATTAAGGGTATTTGAGCTTGCAATTGTCCTAAAAGGCAACTAATAATCTTAGAAGTTTAAAGTTTATGATCAATGTTCTCTCTTGAGCATGTTTAGTTTTGAGACTCTATACTCTTAATGTTGAAATTAGTAAATTTAGGTGACTTGTTAATTTATAATGAATGCTTTAAGATTTGATTTACTGATATTTTGAGTGTTTAAGGTCTTTCATTTCATTTCAATCCTATCACATATGCATATTGAACAATGCTCTATAGTACAACTTAGTTTAATTTGGAATTAAATTTTCTCGTTCTTTTCTCTTGTTTGAGGACAAGCAAGGTTTAAGTGTGGGAAAATTTGATACCATATGATATAGTCTATTATTTAGTGTGTATTTTCTTTCATTGAAGTAGCTAAGTGTGAATATTATATATATTTTATGTGTTTTTGTTTAATTATTTTGTTTAATTGTATTGTAGGATAAGGTGGGTGTAAAAGTCGAGAAAGGGGAAAAATATTCATGAGTCGTTAAGGGATTCACGACTCAAACAACTTTACGTAACTTGTGAAAAGCCCCACGAGTGAAGAAGGAAGCTCTCTTCATGACTCGGACGGACATTCACGAGTCATGAAAGGAGTCACAACTTGGTAGGCAGAAGGATCATGAGTCGAACCTAAATTCATGAGAGAAGACACGTGTTTAAGTGATACAGTGTGTGAAGATGCACAACTCGTGAAGGCATTCACAAGTTGGACATCGTAACTGTTCTCAAGCAACATCATTCTTCAGCATACATTTTCTCAACCAACCATCATGACCTTTTATGACAACTTTTCACATTGACAACCATTATGAAGAGACATGTTTATAGAGCTATTCCCTCTATAAATATGGAGGGCATTAACTAAAGAAAGGGAGATTGATTAGTGTTTAGTTTCTTGAAATACAATTTATTTTGGATAAATATTTTTACTTAGTTTTTATTATATGATTACAAAGGGACAAAGCCAAAGGAATAAGGGATAAGTTTCTTTCTCTTGTTTATCTTTAATTCAAGTATATGTATTTGGCTAGTTTCCTTTGTACATTATAAATATGCACTAGTATTAATTTGTTTAAGACATGTTTATTATTACAATGAATGAAGTATGATTTACATCCATTTGTGTGCATTGATTTGCTATGTATGCTTGGCCACCATATTTGGCATGTTAGTCAATTTATTCGTAACGAGAGTTGGAATTCTTTGATGGAAAAACAAATGAATGTACTTAAAGCATTGAATTCCTTTAATTTGACTTAAGGAATTCACTTTGAGGGGTTAAAGAATTGGCATAGAGTTTTATAATTTTTGTTTATCTCTATAATTACACGAGAGTGCTTATAGACTCTAAATGAAAACATTTTTACTGACAACGAAAGTTTCTTTAAAGAATCTTGACTAAATTCTCGAGTCACTTTATTTATACAATTACTTGTACTTGTTCTTAGATAAATTACTATTTCATATTTCTAATGTATGTTCATACCATCATTTAAGTCATCTTTAATCCAATTTGATTTAATATATGCAAAGTAGTTTAGATATTTAATTAAATACATAATCTTCATTTTATTCGTTACCTGTCCATCTACTATTTGTGGTTTCAATACAAAATTTACCCTGTTCCCTTTGAAATGATACCTTACTCATCCTATCCGCAGTCTAGTGAGACTAAGGGTTCAATTAAATCCCCATCATTTACATGCATAAGTCATTAATATACAATTTTGAGTAATATTTATCAATCACACAAGTAAAAGCACAATTTCTTACATCGATAACATTTGTAAATTATCATATAATTGGAACTTTATAGGATTCGACTACCATAGTGTAACCTCACATATCCAATTGCTTCATTTACATTGCATTAAAATTACCATGTACATGCCAATTAACAAAGCCTTAAACAAATTTATCAGAATCACAGAGCAATGATGATTTCTAGTTCAAACATATCCTAAATAAAATTACAAAAAATGTATTTGGAGGTCTATTAACCTTGTTGATGCCAAAATAATCCTTCGAAAGCTTCGAAATCACAAAAACTCCACAAATTCAAGCTTCTACCTATTTAATCTTCTCTCTTATTCTTGTCTTTTCTTCTTTTTCTTCGTTGAAACCACAATAATCATCATCAACACAAAAAAACTAAAATACAATGTAAATTAAAGAGATTTTCTCCAAGGAATTCAACTTACCCAATGCTTTTAACCCCAAATTTTTAATTGCCCTATCTTGATGCAATGGAAGCAAGTTCTCTCACTCTCTTTGAGTTTCAGCGCCTTGGGCTTGGATTGGACCTGAGGTGCACTCCCACTTGACTTGAACCGAGCCAGGTCATTCTTTGGTTTTGCCTTTCCCTTTCCCTTTCCCTTAGCGGGTCCCTTCTTAATGCCCCCTTGAACCATCAATACGGGGATTAGTCTTTCGAATGTTCTCTTCAGCATTCTTAAGCATCCCATGAAGCTCAGTGACTGATTTGTTCATTGCATACGTGTTATAATTCATCACGAATGGATCATAATCATCAGTCAATGAACCTAAGATCAAGTCAGTAGCCAATTCCTTTGGCACTAGTACCTCAAGCTTCTCAAGAGTATCAAGATACCCTTTCATCTTGAGTACATAGGTACTAACAGGAGTACCCACAGCCATCTTACAAGAAATTAAGGCCTTTGTTGTCACGAACATCTCGTGACGAGCTTGCTCTTAGAACATATCCTTGAGGTGCACCATGATCGCATAAGCCTCTTGGTCCATAAATTGCTTTTGCAAGCCAAGCACCATAGTGGCCAGCATCAGACAGTTCACATCATTGGAGTCACTCTTCTTGGTCTCAAAAGTTTCCTTTTGAACCGCAGAGGCATTCCTGCCAGGTTCTTCAGGCAAGGGTGCATCCAAAACATACGACTTTTTCTCTTGCTTAAGAACTATTCTTTAAGTTTCAAGACCAGTCTATGAAATTGGAGCCATTCAGTTTGTCCTTTTCAAGGACCGATCGTAATGAGAAACTGTTGTTTGAAGATGCCATTTTCAATCTACAATAAAATTTAGCAAGATTAAATGAAGTCTTATTTATGATCCCACAAACCAGATTAATATCCCTTTAAATAATTCGCGTTAGTGATTTAATGTGGGCCAAGATCCACTTTTCACAACAACTTATTAGTCAAGCTGAGCTTGTATACCTAATAAGTTAAGTTACTTAGGTAGGAAAACTCCAATCATGTCTCGTACATGACTCTTGGATCAAATGGGCTAACATCTTAAGATGTTATCGCACAACCCATTTATTAGTTGCCTAGGTCTGGGCATCCCTTTCCATGTTAAGTCCAACCTAAATTCACAACCCATGCCTTACAAAGATAATCGGGCGCATCTAGGACTCCTAGTCTACGTGACCAATGATCGATGCCTTGACATGTTTCGAATTAGGAAGGCAACTTTGTGACTTACTATTTTTTAGGGATTCATTTTATTACGGCTTACATGGAATATGTTTTTTCATCCATACATAGCATGCATATATGTAATTGCATAAAGTAAAGCGCGACAAACATGGGCCTAAAAACTTACAACTAAGATTCTATACTATTACATAAGAATCTTCGAGTTGGGCTTCTCCACTCCGGTGGGCTTCGTCTTGATTTACAAAGTCTTAAAATAAATTCTATTCTAAGAAATAAATGAAACTTTTACAATAAAATATAATGGCACGTAGGCCATATTTAATTACAAAAACCCAGGGCCCATGAATGCACCATGCATATCCATTCATCACAGTAAACAAGCAAATAAATATACATAGCATTCATGGATCAAATAAAGTCCAATTTTAATTAATTTAGCCAAGCCCATTAATGGAAATTGTGTACTTGAACCTTTAATAGATGACCCCATGATGGGCCTGGGCCGAAGCCCAATGGACTAAATCCTCTTATTGAATAAGTTCTCTTAAAAGCCCAAAACACAAACTAGTTAGATTTGTGCCATAAATCAACTCTAGTATAATTTCCAATTTTGTCATTTTTAATTTTATGTCATACAGCCCATAAACATTAAAAATACATATAATATGTGCTAACATGAATTAAAAATAAAATCATGAAGAACACATATATAGTACACGGCATTCTTACAAAAACAAACAAACAACAAAAACTAGTTGTTTAATGCTTATGTAATGCCATAAAATGCACAAACATTTAAACCAATTTTATGAGTCATTTAATAATCTTAATAAGTCCATAAATATTGATTTAATATTCTGTACCATTTTAATCTAAATGTGTTTTTACCATTTTAATCAAAACAAAACAAACAATGTTGATTAAACATGTAACAAACACAAACTAGTCATAGTTTTAATTGATTTTAAAATTAATCAATTAAATTGTCATGGACCAAAATTAAAACCAAATTTAAAACATGTCCAGACCTGATATTTAATCTTTAAAAATCACTTACAAACATTCAAAAAACGTTTTTACATTTAATATTTAAAACTAGTTCTTAAACTTACAATTAACATGCCAAAATGCACCTAGTTTTAATATTAACATGTACCATCAGGTATTAGCAATTAAATCTGACCATTAATAGCTCCTAGAATATCTTAGGACAGTATATTAACATGCCATATTAATTATAATACCTATCTAATCAATTAAAATTGTTTTTACACCACAACAATACAAAAAACTCAAAACAGAAAATTTCAGATTTGCATGTTTTCATAATGACGATTTTTAATTAATTTTTTCATGCTTCCAAAGCACTAAAATAAGCATGTTTAGGCTCTGATACCACTGATGGAATATGACTTGGTATGAATGAGATGATAACACAGCAGAAAAACAAAAATTTTCATCATACATACCATACAAATCCAAAGCAAGAAACGAAACATGCAATTTTAGGGTTGTAAAACTTACAACTGTTGATGCACTTAAATATTTGGTTTGATGAAGACCAGCAACCAAGAGTGATATATCAACCTTTGATCTTCTCCACCAATGCCAAAAGAATAGCCTTTACGCCACTCTTCTCTATGTTCACACACACAATTGCAAAGACGACTTAAAATTGAGATTGCCAGCTCTCTATTTAAGTATCGTGTAAAGGCAATTGATTTGAAGCTACAAAATTTGATTTTTTACTTCTATAGGTTGCTATTACTACCCAATAACACAAGATAATGAGGAACAATCCTTTCTCCTTGTGAAAAATTGGCCAAAAGAAATTCTTGAGAGGGAGATGAAATTCACGCCACTTTAGAGAAGAAATTAGGTTACACACTTTTCTCTCTCATCCAATATATATATTATCTTATTTATTAAGTGATAAATCTCAAATATACTACCTTAAGATAATTAATATTTGCCTTTATCACTTAATTAAAATAAGTAATATTTATTGATAAAAACTCTTTTAATTTATCCAAGATAAAAACAAAAGACATTTAATCAAATAATATCACTTAATTTAGGATAAAAGATAAGACACTTAAATCTAATAAACCACTTAAATAAAAATAATACATGTGCCGAAATTCCTTGGTATTTCCCTAGGAATTTTGGCCACATCAAATTCCATTTAAATAATTAAATTAGATAAATATATCTTTAGGCTTTAATACTCAATTAATTAAATTAATACATGACATTTAATTAATTGAAATTAAACCTTGTGGGCTGAATTTCTCTCTCTCATGGGCCAAGGTCCAATAGCAATCTAATAACCCATTACACACATTAATTTGACTTTAATTAAAAGCCCAAATTAATGTCCAATACTTAAGTTAAATATTTTAAGCCCAATGTTTTATGTGCGATCCTATAGGTCCATTTAATGTTGGCAATGAATTAATAAATTAATTCAAAGGCTATATATATTCTCTAGCAAGATATTATAGCAATCCAAATGAAATGAAAATGCATATGGCATTTAGTGACCTAATGCAATTTTGCATAGTCCCTTACCCATAAATATCAAAATTAATATAAGGCATGGAATTAGTCATCCTTATATATATTAATTCCTTTCTTGATATTACAGTGACATTAAACTCTCAGATAAATAATGATTACTCATTATTTCATCTCAGTATGGCCATACACTTCTTAGTTCACTGATCAAGTGGCCGATGATATTTTTTTCTCATATCGAGAGGGGTAATCCCTTCACTTCTCTCATGCTCTCTAACATGAATCAATGCATACCCGTACTTGTCACTTTGTCACGAGCAAGTTAGGTGTATGTCAAAGCACACATTAATTCATAAAGAGTTTCATAGAGATTTTAGGTCTAAGAACTCCGATACAAAACTTGCATATGAGAAACACTTATGACTTGTACCATGTAGTGTTCTCATGAGCGGATCGAATCCAGATATCATGTTCTAAACATGTATCTATGATCTCTGATTGACACTCTTGTCCTTATGATCCGTAAGACAGAACTCAACTTATCAGAGAGAGCATACTAGTATTAATTCATATGTTATTCCCATAACAATGACTGACTAGGGATATTTAGAATGAAGTCTCATTTGTTTCAAGGTCTTGCAACCATATGCCTCACACATGATAACTTAAACTGAAATAACATTCTTGGATGGTTTTATCAATTGATATGCACGGGAATACAATAGATAAAACAATTGCCTCATTTTATTAATTAAAGTGTTTTATTACAATGCATTGGGGCTAGGGCTTACACTAACAAGATCTACATATTTAAAGCTCATTTTTCCTGTAAGCTTTGGAGAAAGAGATTGAAGAGCTTGGATTCAGCTGGGTTTTCTTCACCAAGAATTTCAGGGGTTATTCTATCTTTTTCTCTTTTCATTTTATTATGGATTGTGAGTAATCCTTTTTGTTGCTTGGGGATCTTTGAATCCCCTACTCATAATGTGAATCTTGAACTTAATTTGATTTTTACATGAATGGATGGTCTATTTTACATGCACTTATTTGTATATCATTGGTTTTTCGATCTATTAAGTTATTTTGTATCCGTGGATGAATGGTGTTTATCATATGTCTTGATGGGTATTGAGCCTAATAGATTGGAGTTTATGAATGATTTTGCTCAGCTTTTCTATCATGAATATTGTCTATTTTTTATGGCTCTGAAATGGGACTCTAGATGTATGGTATTTGTGATTTTAAAATAAGAGTAGGGAGTGAAATAGATGGGTTTTGGGTTGCCTGGCTTTGGAATGGGACGGTAGACCGAACTTAGGATTTTAGACCCGTGTTTAGGCTAGTTGTTAGGCTGGCTTCGGAATAGGACGTTTAGCAACTAGAATAGCTGGCTTCGATATGGGACGCTTGGGTTAAGAAGGTTTATCCCGGGCTCATTCATATATACTTTTAGGTGAAAATTTATGCACATTTGGGTATGGGGTGGATAAGTGTACCCGAGCAATGCTTGATTTCTATAGATTTCTACACTTGCTAATTTTTTAGAATTTAATACACTGAATTTAAATTTCTCTACATTGCATACTTAAGCTTTAAAGTTACATTATATTAATCAAACAACTCATACACACAAACAATTAGGAATTATTTATCATACAATTAATCTTCACAGTCTTCACACACACATTTCCCTCAGGAAGTTCCCTCTCCCCTTTTCTCGAGTTTGCAATTTATATTTGTACCTTGCTGCAGACAGCAAGTTTTTAATTAGGGGTGAGAGAGAGAATATTTTAATTGTATTGATATTGAATTTTAAACATGTGGGTTAAAAAAAAAGGTTTGAACAATTTTTGGAAGTTAACTTTTTATGAAGAATTTGTTTTGTGCATATTATCTTTTCAAAGGAAGAATTTGGGATTCAAATGGTAGAAATTGTGAAACTCTTGAACCACAACTTTTTTTAATTTTTCAGTTGTTTAGTCTTTCTTTATAAATTTTGCATTATGAATGTTCATTTGTGTTGATTTAATGGAGTTTGTTTTGCTTCAAGTGAATTTACTTTATGTTTTGCATTTCCTTCTGGTTTTAAGTAGATCATTTTGTTATAAAATATTTAATTTAAGTTAGAATAAAAATTTTTCCATTGAATTATTAATCACCTTACCTTTAGCTTGAGCTGCCAGTTAATCTTGAATTGAATTAGCTTAGACTCGTTTTGAACTGATAAGTTGAAAATACTGAGTAGCCAGAGAGCAGTAGTTTATTCAGGAAAGATTGTTATTTAAATTGATCTCAGTTAATCATATATCATTCAATTTCTTATTTATTGAGTACATTAGGCTAACATAAAATAAATAAATAAATAGCTAGTGAGTGATAGCAGTTGAGTGAAGGAATTCTGGAATAGCTAGAATCTTCCTCATCCCCTTCGAAATGAATATTCAACTCAGATGAGATTAGGATATGACCCAGGCAGCCTTCTTTGGTAACCAATTTTTTTAAATGACTTTTGACCTATCCTTGGTAAATTTTATAATTGTTAGCCCTTTTAAGCTTAATTGGTATGCTAAAAGCATACTATTTAATTTTTCTTGATTACACTTATGCTAAACCATGCAACCTAGAATGCCTTTGTCTGTCCCATTTTGGAATTGGCCACTCTAGGTTGGGAAAAGCAATTTGCATGTTAGGTTTGATAAAATTTTGATTATCAGTTGAGAAGAAAAGGAAAGTTTAATTTTTTTAGGGATTATTGAGCTTAAACGTTCTAAATATCTTGGGATAAGGTTGATAAACAATTAGTGTTTTTGGTGCCCTTCTTAGTAAGTGAATGAAAATTTCACTGTACAAAAAAAATTAAAATAAAAATTCAGTTATTATGCTGCTGAAAATAAGTGTGGGGTACCTAGCATTTATAGGAAGTGTCATTTGTCTTGCTTCCTACAATTTTTAGAATCCAACTAATGTCCTGAGATTAGTTTCGCTTCTTACAATGATAGAGCATGAATTTTGAAGGGGTTATTTTCTTGAGAAAGTTAGGTGAGTGGTATTTCTGGATAGTGTGGCTAATTTTGTTTCATTAACCTTACTAATTCGTTAGAGCCTTTGCCTTAACCTCATTACAACCTTAATGTAAGACCCGGTGATTCTATCTTGTTCTGAGTTGTTTAGTAAAGATGACCCTTGTGGTTTAGGTGCTAAAGGTGAGACTTATGGCTATTCTAAGTAGAATGCACAAATTTTTCATAATTCTCTTATTGCTTTATTGCTAGAATTCACTGGTAATTTTGGTCTTGGAAGAAAATAAATCTGTTTTAGCCTCACACACACACACGAGAAATTGTTTGATATAGATCAATTTGAGTCATTTCGATTAAGTTCATCTTTTGAGTGTCTTCTGCTAAGTGTTGCTCTGACACTTCTGATTTTTCTTGTTCTAAATCAGAGTCTTGAGTTTTTCAAGATTGTGGATAATTCATTTGCTTGAGGGCAAGCAAGGTCTAAGTGTGGGGTATTTTGATAACTCAAATTTAGTACTTAGTTTTTGTTTAATTTTAGTCTAGTTTTCATTGTTTTCTAACATTTTTTGTTTTATTTTTTTGTTTGCATTTAATAATTTATCCAATTCTCAGTTGATTCTAATTTTTGTGCGAATTTGGAAGCTTTTGATGGAATTTTGTGATTTTTGTAGGTACCTCATGGTTACCAAGAATTTCCTAGTAATCGTGACCAAAGTATTCTGTCAAAACACACCGTTTTGAAGCTTGTCACGGTCAGCATGGAAACTGTGCATGATAGGGTGGTAATCGTGACCTATGGAGTTTTCAATACAGAAGCTAAAGGAGAAGAATCTCACGGTTACTAAGGATTTCATAGTAACCATAAGGGACGCATAATTTCAGTCCAGAATGAAGAGGAGAGTTATCTCACGGTTACCAGGAATTTCATGGTAACCATGACCAAATTTCAAATTTCAGCTTCAAGCCATCTCACGGTTACTAAGGATTTCATAGTAACCGTGACCTATTTTAATCAAAAGAGGGTTTTTCATTAGAGGTCACGGTTACCATGGATTTAATAGTAATCGTGACCTATGTTGACCTATATAAAGCAGAGTTTTCAGCAAAATCGGGGGAGATTGAGTTTTTGGGTAATTTTTAGGTTTTAGGTTTTCTTTCTTCTTTCTTTGAGTTTTTTGTTCATTTTACATACATAAATACATAGATATACTTGAAAATAGTGGGATTTACACAAAAACACTTAGATTAAACATAGATATATAGTTTACAAGTATAGATCTACATATTTAAAGCTCATTTTTCCTGTAAGCTTTAGAGAAAGAGATTGAAGAGCTTGGATTCAGCTGGGTTTTCTTCACCATGAATTTCAGGGGTTATTCTATGTTTTTCTCTTTTCATTTTATTATGGATTGTGAGTAGTCTTTTTTGTTGCTTGGGGATCTTTGAATCCCCTACTCATAATGTGAATCTTGAACTTAATTTGATTTTTACATGTATGGATGGTCTTTTTTACATGCACTTATTTGTATATCATTGATTTTTTTATCTATTAAGTTATTTTGTATCCGTGGATGAATGGTGTTTATCATATGTCTTTATGGGTATTGAGCCTAATAGATTGGAGTTTATGAATAATTTTGCTCAATTTTTCTATCATGAATATCGTCTATTTTGGATGGCTCCGGAATGGGACTCTAGAAGTATGGTATTTGTGATTTTGAAACTAGAGTAGGGAGTGAAATAGATTGGTTTTGGGTTGCCTGGCTCCAAAATGGGACGGTAGACCGAACTTAGGATTTTAGACCTGTGTTTATGCTAGTTATTGGGCTGGCTCCAGAATGGGACGTTTAGCAACTAGAATAGCTGGCTTCGGAATGGGACACTTAGGTTAAGAAGGGTTATCCCGTGTTCATTCATGTATACTTTTAGGTGAAAATTTATTCACATTTAAGTATGGGGTGGATAAGTGTACCCGAGCAACGCTTGATTTATGTATATTTTTACACTTGCTAATTTTTCAGAATTTAATACACTGAATTTAAATTTCTCTACATTGCATACTTAAGCTTTAATGTTAAATTATATAAATCAAACAACTCATACACACAAACAATTGGGAATTCTTTAGCATACAATTAATCTTCACAGTCTTCACACACACATTTCCCTCAAGAAGTTCCCTCTCCCCTCTTCCCGAGTTTGCGATTTATATTTGTACATTGCTGCAGATAGCAAGTTTTTAAGTGGGGGATTAGAGAGAGAATATTTTAATTGTGTTGATATTGAATTTTAAACATGTGGGTTAAAAAAAGGTTTGAACAATTTTTTAAAGTTAACTTTTTGTGAAGAATTTGTTTTATACATATTATCTTTTCAAAGGAAGAATTTGGGATTCAAATGGTGGAAATTGTGAAACTCTTGAACCACAACTCTTTTTAATTTTTTAGTTGTTTAGTCTTTCTTTATAAATTTTGCATTATGAATGTTCGTTTGTGTTGATTTAATGAAGTTTGCTTTGCTTCAAGTGAATTTACTTTACGTTTTGCATTTCCTTCTGGTTTTAAGTAGATTGTTTTGTTCTAAAATCTTTAATTTAAGTTAGAATAAAAATTTTTCCATTGAGTTATTAATCACCTTACCTTTAGCTTGAGCTGCCAATTAATCTTGAATTGAATTAGCTTAGACTCATTTTGAACTGATAAGTTGAAAATACTGAGTAGCCAAAGAGCAGTAGTTTATTCAGGAAAGATTGTTATTTAAATTGATCTCAGTTAATCATATATCATTCAATTTCTTATTTATTGAGCACATTAGGCTAACATAAAATAAATAAATAAATAGCCAGTGAGTGATAGCAGTTGAGTGAATGAATTCTGGAATATCTAGAATCTTCCTCATCACCCTTCGAAATGAATATTCAACTCAGATGAGATTAGGATATGACCCATGCAGCCTTCTTTGGTAACCAATTTTTTTTAAATGACTTTTGACCTACCCTTAGTAAATTTTACCATTGTTAGCCCTTTTGAGCTTAATTGGTATGCTAAAAGCGTACTATTTAATTTTTCTTGATTACACTTATGCTAAACCATGCAGCCTAAAATGCCTTTGTCTGTCCCATTTTGGAATTGGCCACTCTAGGTTGGGAAAAGAAATTTGCATGTTAGGTTTGATAAAATTTTGATTATCAGTTGAGAAGAAAAGGAAAGTTGAAATTTTTTAGGGATTATTGAGCTTAAACGTTCTAAATATCTTGGGATAAGGTTGATAAACAATTAGTGTTTTTGGTGCCCTTCTTAGTAAGTGAATGAAAATTTCACTGTACAAAAAAAATTAAAATAAAAATTCAGTTATTATGTTGCAAAAAATAAGTGTGGGGTACCTAGCATTTATAGGAAGTGTCATTTGTCTTGCTTCCTACACTTTTTAGAATCCAACTAATGTCCTGAGATTAGTTTCCCTTCTTACAATGATAGAGCATGAATTTTGAAGGGGTTATTTTCTTAAGAAAGTTAGGTGAGTTGTATTTCTAGATAGTGTGTCTAATTCTATTTTGTTAACCTTATCAATTCATTGGAGCCTTCTCCTTAACCTCAATACAACCTTAATGTAAGACCTGGTGATTCTATCTTATTTTGAGTTGTTTAGTGGAGATGACCCTTGTGGTTTAGCTGCTAAAGGAGAGACTTATGGCTATTCTGAGTAGAATGCGCAAATTTGTCGTAATTCGCTGATTGCTTGATTGCTGGAATTCACTGGTAATTTTGGTCTTGGAAGAAAATAAATCTTTTTTAGCCTCGCACACACACCAGAAATTGTTTGATATAGATCAATTTGAGTCATTTTGATTAAGTTCTTCTTCTGAGTGTCTTCTGCTAAGTGTTACTCTGACACTTCTTATTTTTCTTGTTCTAAATCGGAGTCTTGACTTTTTCAAGATTGTGGATAATTTATTTGCTTGAGGGCAAGCAAGGTCTAAATGTGAGGTATTTTGATAACTCAAATTCAGTACTTAGTTTTTGTTTAATTTTAGTCTAGTTTTCATTGTTTTCTAACATCTTTTGTTTTATTTTTTTACTTGAATTTAATAATTTATCCAATTCTCAGTTGATTCTAATTTTTGTGCGAATTTGGAAGCTTTTGATGGAATTTTGTGATTTTTGTAGGTACCTCACAGTTACCAAGAATTTCCTAGTAATCGTGACCCAAGTATTCTGTCAAAACGCACCGTTTTGAAGCTTGTCACGGTCAGCATGGAAAATGTGCATGATAGGGTGGTAACCGTGACCTATGGAGTTTTCAATACAGAAGCTAAAGGAGAAACATCTCACGGTTACTAAGGATTTCATATGAACCGTGAGGGAGGCATAATTTCAGTCCACAATGAAGAGGAGAGTTATCTCATGGTTACCAAGAATTTCATGGTAACCGTGACCAAATTTTGAATTTCAGCTCCGAGCCATCTCACGGTTACTAAGGATTTCATAGTAACCGTGACCTATTTTGATCAAAAGAGGGTTTTTCATTAGAGGTCACGGTTACCACAGATTTAATAGTAATCGTGACCCATGTTGACCTATATAAGGCAGAGTTTTCTGCAAAATTGGGGGAGATTGAGTTTTTGGGTAATTTTTAGGTTTTAGGGTTTCTTTCTTCTTTCTTTGAGTTTTTTGTTCATTTTACATACATAAATACATAGATATACTTGAAAATAGTGGGATTTACACAAAAACACATAGATTAAACATAGATATATAGTTTACAAGTATAGATCTACATATTGGAAGCTCATTTTTCCTGTAAGCTTTAGAGAAAGAGATTGAAGAGCTTGGATTCAGCTGGGTTTTCTTCACCATGAATTTCAGGGGTTATTTTATCTTTTTCTCTTTTCATTTTATTATGGATTGTGAGTAGTCCTTTTTGTTGCTTGGGGATCTTTGAATCCCCTACTCATAATGTGAATCTTGAACTTAATTTGATTTTTATATGAATAGATGGTCTATTTTACATGCACTTATTTGTATATCATTGATGTTTCGATCTATTAAGTTATTTTGTATTCATGGATAAATGGTGTTTATCATATGTCTTAATGGGTATTGAGCCTAATAGATTGGAGTTTATGAATGATTTTGCTCAGTTTTTCTATCATGAATATCATCTATTTTGGATGGCTCCGGAATGAGACTCTAGATGTGTGGTATTTGTGATTTTAAAACTAGAGTAGGTAGTGAAATAGATGGGTTTTGGTTTGTCTGGCTCTGAAATGGGACGGTAGACCGAACTTAGGATTTTAGACCCGTGTTTAGGCTAGTTGTTTGGCTGGTTTTGGAATGGGACGTTTAGCAACTAGAATAGCTGGCTTCGGAATAGGACTGATAAGTGTGAATTATATATAGTTTTTGATATATTTTTAGTTGTGTTATTTAGTTGTTTTAGTTTTATTTATGTTAAATTAGAGTTGATTTATTGATATTTATGTTTTTGGGGTTAATTCTTTGTTTTGTGTGATTTTCAGGATTAGATTGATATAAAAGGGCTTGAAGTGTAAAAAGTGGAAAGTTTACGGTCATAAGTGCAAATATGAAGAATTTAGGTGAAAAACCAGCATTCAGTCCAGAGCCTTCACACGTGACCACGTAAGAATACTGAAGAATTTCACACATGGCCATGTGAAGGTTTGATACATAAAGCTGTGGCTACGTGAAGGGATGGAGGTTGAAGGGACGTGGCCACGTGAAGAACTTTTGGAAGAAGAATAAGGAAAACATGTGACCACGTGGATTCCAGTGAAGGACCACACGTGGCCACGTGTGGAGGAAGAAGAAGGGGAGCCGTGGTCACATGTAGAGAAGGCATAGTAAGAGCCGTGGCCACGGGATCCAGTTCTCCTATATCGCGAAGGATTTTCGAGCTTCCTGTTTTAGCAGAATTTGATTCCTATTTTGCGATTGGAGTTTAACAAGGAGTCTACTATAATTTTTCCTATAAATAGCAGTCCAAAACACAGAAGAAATCATCATCAATCATTAGGATTAAGCTTTGTCTACTACAATTAACCTCACCACCAACCCTTTGAGATTAAACCCGCTACCATCACTATGGTACAAGAAAACCAATTTTCGGGTTCGGACATAGAGGATCTTGCACAACATTTGGATATGTTCTTAGAAGTAAGTGACACTGTGCAAATTCCTAATGTATCAACTTATGCAATTAGGTTGAAACTCTTTCCATTTACCCTCATAGGAAAAGCTAGGGATTGGCTACAAATGCTACCAAATCAATCTATCCATTCTTGGCATCAAATGCAAGAAAAATTTCTTTGCAAATTCTTCCCACCTACTAAGACTGCCCTCATTAGGAAACAAATTAGTGACTTCCAGCAATTTTATGAGGAGCCATTCCATGAAGCATGGGAAAGATTTAGAAGACTTTTGAAGAATTGTCCACATCATGAAGTTTCTATTTTTCAATTAATGCATATTTTCTATGCAGGTGCCCATCCATCAACAAGATCTTTGTTAGATGCAGCTTCAAATGAAAGTTTCATGAATCAAATTCCCGAGGATGCATTTTTACTCCTTGATGAGATGGCCACCAATGATGCTCAATGGGCAACCTCTAGAGCAACTCAAAAGAAACAGGGAGTTCATAATATTGATGAAGTAGCCATGCTAAAAGCTCAATTAGAATTAATGGAAAAAAGGCATTTAAAAGAAATAAATGAGCTTAAAGCTAAAAATGTTTCTATGTTATCTAATGAAGGTGATTCTTATGCAGGAATTCAAGGACCCTTGGGAATGAAGAATAATGAAGGAATGATGGAAGAAGTCAATGCCTTGAACCCATATAGCAACACTTACAATGCAGGATGGAGAAGCCATCCGAATTTTTCATGGAGGGGAGGTAATCAAGGTTCTTCTTCTAACCCCAATCCTAGACCCCAATTTAACCACAATCAAACTTCCAACAATCAACTTCTGTACCAAAACCAAGCTCCACCTCATTACCCAAATCATTACCCATCACAAACATACCACTAACCACCCGATTTTCAAAAACCTCAACCTCCCCCTCCTCAAGAAAAGAAATCTAATATTGAAGAAATGATTGCAAATTTTATGGCTTCCCAAAACTCAATTTTAGCTAGTCAAGATGCTAGGTGGAAATCGTAAGATATTTGGATGAGAAACCAAGAGGCACCCATTAGGAACCTAGAAAACCAAATGGGGCAACTTGCTAGTTTTTTATCAAACCGTGCTCAAGGGACATTTCCATCCAATGTAGATCGAAATCCAAAAGAGGAAGCCAAAGCAATCACCTTAAGGAGTGGGAAAGAGTTAGAAAAGACTGAACTTGGTAAGAATTCTTCTAAAAAGGTGGAACCGACAACGGATGTAAGTGTTTCTAATTCTGAAAATACTGAAAAAGTATTTCCAACAGTTGAGAAGGGTAAAGGTAAGGACAAACTTGTTTCCACTGTTCTTGATGAGTCTCAATTACCATTTCCTATTCTAGCTAGAAAAGAGAAACAAAATGAACAATTGAGTAGATTTTTGGACATGTTTAAAAAGCTACATATAAACTTACCATTTGCTGAAGCTTTATTACACATGCCTAAATATGCTAAATTTATGAAAGAATTGTGCTCTAATAAGAAAAAGCTAGAAGGCATAGGAACGGTTCAATTGTCCGGTAATTGTAGTGCTATATTAACCAATAAAATTCTGGAAAAATTAGAAGATCCAGGTAGTTTTACATTACCTTGTGAATTAGGAGGTAATTTTGTTGGAAATGCTTTATGCGATTTGGGTGCTAGTATTAATTTGATGCCTTATTCAATTTGCAGGAAATTGAATCTAGGTGATTTAAAGGAAACCCGAATGACACTTCAATTGGCGGATAGATCGGTGAAGAGGCCAAAAGGAATCATTGAGGACCTACTGGTAAAAGTAGGAAATTTCATATTTCCGGTTGATTTCGTGGTGATGGACATGAAGAAGATAGAAAAGTACCATTAATTATGGGGAGACCATTCTTGAACACAGCAAGAGCATTAATTGATGTTCATGGACAAACGGTTACTTTAAGATTTAACGAGGAGGAAATGGTTTTTAATGTTAATAAAATTCTAAAACACCCCTCGTATGATTTTGAAGAATCCATTTACTTTGTTGATAAGGTTCAAGAATGTGCCAACATAAAGCAAGAGGAAATCATTCTCAAAGATGAACTTCAAAGTTGCTTGATGCATCCAAAGAATATGGAAGAGTTTGATACAAAGGAGAAAAAGTTGATACAAATTCTGGAACAAGAGCATAGTGAAGATAATAAAATGGAGGATGAACCATCCCCTCCTAAGGAAGATTCTGAACTTAAAACACTTCCATCTCATTTGAAATATGCATTTTTAAGTGATAATGCTGATTCGGTAATTATTTCATCATTGTTGACAGATTTGGAAGAAGAAATGCTCATTGGAGTACTCAAAAAGCATAAGGGAGCAATTGGTTAGGCAACATCCGACTTAAAAGGAATTAGCCCAAGCTATTGTACACATCGCATACCTATGGAGGACAACTTTAAACTGATGGTGCAACCTCAACGAAGGCTCAACCCAACTATGCAAGAGGTAGTGAAAAATGAGGTATTAAAACTACTTGATGCAGGTATTATCTATCCTATCTCCGATAGTAATTGGGTAAGTCCTGTTCAATGCGTGCCTAAAAAGGGGGGAATGACTGTAGTAATAAATGAAAATAATGAATTAATTCCTACACGCACGATAACGGGATGGAGGGTATGTATTGACTATAGAAGATTAAACAATGCCACTAGAAAAGACCATTTTCCATTACCGTTTATTGACCAAATGTTAGAAAGATTAGCAGGAAATAAATTTTATTATTTCTTAGATGGGTATTCGGGATATATGCAAATACCTATAGCCCCGAAAGACCAAGAAAAGACCACATTCACATGTCCGTATGGAACATTTGCATATAGGAGAATGCCTTTTGGTCTTTGTAATGCACCTGCCACATTTCAACGATGCATGATGGCCATATTTCATGACTTTATTGAAAAATTTATGGAAGTTTTCATGGACGATTTCACTATTTATGGTCATGATTTTGAATCTTGTTTGCATAATCTAGCATTGGTTTTGAAAAGGTGTCAAGAAACAAATCTTGTGCTAAATTGGGAAAAATGCCATTTTATGGTTAGAGAAGGCATTGTTTTAGGGCATAAAATTTCTGAAAAAGGCATTGAGGTTGACAAAGAAAAAGTTGATGTGATAGAGAAATTACCTCCACCAACTAGTGTAAAGGGCATTAGGAGTTTCCTTGGTCATGCTGGGTTCTATCGTCGGTTTATTAAGGATTTTTCTAAAATTGCCAAACCATTTTCTAATTTATTGGTTAAAGATGCTGCATTTAATTTTAATGCTGAGTGTTTGCAGGCCTTTAACCTATTGAAGCAAAAATTAGTTAGTGCACCGGTCATTGCATCACTCGATTGGAGCTTACCATTTGAAATTATGTGTGATGCAAGTGACTATGCAGTTGGAGCAGTCTTAGGACAACAAAAGGAGAAGATTTTCTACACCATCTATTATGCAAGTCATACACTCATCGGAGCCCAAGTAAATTACACCACTACGGAGAAGGAACTCTTGGCAATAGTCTTTTCCTTTGAGTAATTCAGGTCTTATCTCTTAGGATCCAAAATTACGGTGTGGTCGGACCATGCCGTATTGAGACATCTTTTTGCAAAGAAGGATTCTAAACCAAGACTTATCCGATGGGTGTTACTACTTTAAGAATTTGATGTTGAAATTAAAGATAAAAAAAGGCCCAAAAAATTTGGTGGCTGACCATCTATCTAGATTGGATCATGCTAGTATTGAAAAGGGAGAAATTTTTGACTTATTTTCGGATGAGCATATTTGTGCTTGTTATACTTATGCAAATGCAGTTCCATGGTACGCTAATATAGTTAATTTTCTTGCAGGTGGCTATCTTCCTAAGGAATTCACTTGGCAACAAAAGAAAAAGCTCATAGCGGATGCCAAGCACTACCTTTGGGACGATCCATACCTTATCAAGATATGTCCAGATCAAATACTAAGAAGATGTGTACCAAAATCGGAGCAAGTAACTGTCATGAACCAATGTCATGGAGGAGAAGTTGAAGGTCATCACGGACCCAATAAAATAGTTCGAAAGATACTCCAATCAGGTTTTTTCTGGCCTACTTTGTTTGAGGATGTGAGATCTTTTATAGCTACTTGTGATAGATGCCAACGAGTAGGGAATATATCCAAAAGAGATGAGATGCCTATGAACAATGTACTAGAAGTAGAAATTTTTTATGTTTGGGGCATTGATTTTATGGGACCTTCTCCAAATTCATTTGGGTTTGAGTATATTTTGGTAGCAGTGGATTATGTGAGTAAATGGGTGGAGGCAATAGCTACTAGGACATGTGATGCAAAAATTATGCTGGAATTCATTAGAAAAAAATATTTTCACTAGATTTGGAGCACCTAGAGCTATTATAAGTGATGGAGACAAACATTTTGTCAACCATCAATTTAGGATCTTACTTAAGAAATTTGGTGTTAAGCACAAAATCACAACCCCATACCATCCTCAAGCCAACGGATAAGTGAAAGTATCTAATAGGGAGTTGAAATCAATCTTAGAAAAAATAATAAATAACTCTAGAAAAGATTGGTCTCTTAGGTTAGATGAGGCTTTGTGGGCTTATCGAACTACATTTAAAACTCCTATAGGTATGTCTCCCTTTAGAATTGTTTTTGGAAAAGCATGTCACCTTCCAGTCGAATTAGAACATAAAGCATATTGGGCTACCAAATTTCTTAACTTTGATTTGAGAAATGCAGGAGAAAGGAGAAAATTACAGCTCAATGAACTCGATGAAATTCGACAATGGTCATATAACAATCCTGCACTTTATAAAGAAAAGACCAAACAATGGCATGACAAGCATCTAAGGGTAAAAGATTTTGCTCCGAAAATGTTAGTGCTTTTTTATAATAGTCATCTTCGTTTGTTTCCAGAAAAGCTGAAATCAAAGTGGCTTGGACCATATCAAGTGATATCAAGCAGTAATTTTGGTGTAGTGATGATCAAAAGCTTAAAAGATGGACGTGAATTTACAATTAATGGTCATCGACTGAAACCATACCAAATCGGACAACAAGTGGTTGCTGAAGCAACCATAGTTTTTCAAGATACTTAAAAATGGTCTGAAAAGTCTAGCTGGAGACTTTTAAAAACTCAGAACTTCTAATCTTTCTCTCTTTTCTCTCTTTTCTATTTACAGTTAAGTTTTAGTTAAGTGTGTTTTTGCATTTTTTTTTTAGTGTTTGAGTGTTTTTGATTCATGAAAAGAAGTGAGTAAGTCAAGGTTTATAAAAGAGGACATGCTTCATATTTTCAAATCTTAAAATAAAAAAAATTGCATTTAAGGAAGAGTTTTGTTTCAAAAAAACGAATTAATTGAGGTAGGAAAAAGCATGTACACGTGACCACGTGTGCTTCTCTCTATACCATCACGTGGCCATGGGTTGATGAGGGGAAAACTTCATTTGATACACGTGACCACATGTATTTCTCAAGAGAAACATCACGTGGCCACGGGTTCACTTTCTGCTCCCCCATTTTCTATTCATGTGACCATGTGAAGTTCAAAGGAGAACCATCACATGGCCATGCATGCCCAAAGAACAAAGGCACACGTGACCATGTGTGGTTCTTCCCATGAACCTCACGTGGCCACGTCTTTTCCCACTGCCTATATACATGCTTTCACGACATTTTTTTTTCCTTCTCCTCATTTTCTTTACTCTAACCCGTGCCCACGCCTCACCACCACGAAATTCACCCATGCCCACGGATTTTCACTCCCCACTGATCATTGCCATCTCCATTTGCTTTCTCTTTAGTTTTCTCTCTCTTCTACCCATCATCTCTTCCTTCTCCATAGTGACTTCATTGTTTTAGGTTTTTCACAACTCACACACCACCTCAACCTTGTGCTGCAATTGTAGTGTGATTCTCACTTCCAAGTAAGTATTTACTCTCATTACTCCTTAATTATTATTTGCTTATCATCCATTGTTGTGTTTTGTGCAATTTTTGTTCATGAATGTCTAGTTTTTAGGTTACTTTGCACCTCACATTTTGTTTGCATATTAATTCCTTTTGTTTCTTTGGATGATTATGAGCATTATATGCATGTTATAAATGCTTGGTATGAAATTGGATAGTCAACAATCTTTGTTATGCTCTTCAAATTAATGCTCAAATTTGTGCTCATAACATGCTTGATAAAATGCCTCAATGAGTTTTTTCTTTACAACCATTTAACTTTCACTCTTAGATAGCATGTTTATGTTTTGCAAGGATACATTATGACTTAATTCACCTCTTCCAATATTGGTTCATAGGGTTATTCATGCACGATAGGCATTATGTTTAACATAATCTTTGTATGTTTTGTTATGACTATCATTTTGATCGTCACATATGTTGTGCACACCTCTCATAACACCCAAGAGTGTTTCACCTTTTTCATTTCATTACTCCTTAAATCAATGCATGCTTCCTGTGGTTACATCTTAGTCTATTATGGGTTAAAAGTTGATACTTACAATGTGTTTTTCTTTATTTGTAGTGGCACCTTGAAGGACTAAATACCCTGATGTAGCAAGTTCATCCGGTGTATGAATTCCATCGTATATGGATAGGGCAAAGATCAATAAATTTGATTACTTCAGCAAATGTATCTATGTCCAACCCGCCTATTTAAGCCACTTGTTCATCAATATCCCAGCTGGAAATTTATGGAATCATGATATAGAACCTTTGATTCAAAGTATTGGCTGGGGGAAGTTCGTTGAAAAGAAACCTAAAGTATATCCAGATATGGCACGGGATTTCTTGTATTCTTTTGAGTGCTATTTTAAGAGAGATGCAGACGACGGCACAGTCGGTTTTAAGTTTGGTAAGAAAGGATATTCTTTGACTTTCAGTCAATTTTCTAAAATTTTAGGATTTGTGCCAAATGCCCCAACTGAATTGGAAGATGCATCCCCTGTGGAAAATTAGGAACGAATCAAGGATCTTGAATTAGATGAACCATGGGTAGGGGGACAATGCAAGGTCCATGCTTTAAGGTCTCATGCATTAAGAATCATTCATCGTTTTCTTGCAAAGAGTATGTACAACAATTTGAAGAATGCAAGCACTATTAGTGTATCTCAAGCAATGGTTCTCCGATGCATGATGGATGGAATAGCACTAAACGGAGCAGGCATTTTAGCTACTCGAATTAGGGACTTGCAGAAAATGCCAGGACACATTGATAATATTTTTATAGGATGGATAGCTACAGTTTTAGCTTCTGCCATTGCGCATCCGGTTTATGGAGAATCACTTGAAGGAGATTTGCCTTGTATTGATAATAAAATGCTGAAAAGGATGAAAATTCTGATCCCTAAGCCTTGTGGTCATTGGGCAACTCGGGAGGAATATTTAAGAGAAAACAATATTCGGGTTAAGGAGCAAGAGGAACCAAATGAGGAGTATGTTGCCACAGCTGTGCCTTCCCCCATCAATGAGCCTACAACACCGGAATGGGAAGCACCATTTAATTAATTAAGTAGCCGGATGGATGCTCAGCAGATTAGACTCGATCAAATGTAAGGAAGAATGGATATGCTTTGTGATACAGTCATGGAAGGAAATAGGAGAGTTGAGCATTTTATCCATCACTTTTGGCAACGGTTTCCTCCACCACCACCTCCACCGGAATAGATCATCATTTGCTGTGGGCAGCAGACTTTTGAGGAGGGGGTAGCCTCCTTTCAGGGCGTCTTTTTTCTACTTTCTTTTCTTCTTCATGAATCAAACTTTGTTATTTTGTGTTTTGTGTTTTGTTTTTGTTTCTTTTATTTTGTTTTCTTTTCTTAAGTTTGCAAATTATATTAAAGACTTATATAGTTCACCTTTTCATTGAATTCGCATGAAAACTTAGTTTGCCTTAGTTAACTTCAAAACTTGGAACACCTTGAGCTTGGATATGGAATATGCATGTTTTGGACCTTTGCTTAGCAAGAGAACATTTATGTTGTTTAATATGCCTTTGGATAGGTTAGTCTTCAACTGGATAAATATTTGTTAGTTTCCAAATTCTTCAATGCACTTAGACCAGTTTTAACTTAGGATTTTAGACCCGTGTTTAGGCTAGTTGTTGGGCTGGCTCCGGAATGGGACGTTTAGCAACTAGAATAGCCGGCTCCGGAATGGGACACTTGGGTTAAGAAGGATTATCCTGAGTTCATTCATGTATACTTTTAGGTGAAAATTTATTCACATTTGGGTATAGAGTGGATAAGTGTACTCGAGCAACACTTGATTTCTATAGATTTTTACACTTACTAATTTTTCAAAATTTAATACACTGAATTTAAATTTCTCTACATTGCATACTTAAGCTTTAAAGTTACATTATATAAATCAAACAACTCATACACACAAACAATTGGGAATTCTTTAGCATATAATTAATATTCACAGTCTTCACACACACATTTCCCTTGGGTTCAATATTGAAGGTCCTAACTATACCCCACTTTATTACTTGTCGATCTAGTGCACTTGCTAGGGTCGCAACAAATAGTATTTTTGGTCATTAATGTAGCGTCAAAAGTTTGTTACCTCTACAGGAGCCTGTCCAACATGAAAAAGCAATAAGTGCAATACGTGGCTACATTATCAGAAGTGGTAAAATCCGATCCCCAAGTACGTGAAACTGACGTCAACTCCGACGAATGCACACCAACAAGCCAAATCATATTGACTGTCCAAAATAATTTATTTAATATTATTTATACAATATATAAACATTCCTCCATGTTCTTCTATTTTAACTTTGCTTTGCCTCTTTCACTTAGGCCATGTTTGGTTCTATGTATTAGATAGAAGACTATATAATATAATATAATATAATATAATATAATATAATATAATATAATATAATATAATATAATATAATATAATATAATATAATATAATATAATATAATATAATATAATATAATATAATATAATATAATATAATATATTTGGTGATTTTTTTAAAAAACTAGTACATGAATTAAATTATACATAATTAGGTATTTTATCCCTCGTATACGAGATAAAAAAATACCCCAATATCCATTGAATTTATATAATAGAGTGTTACCATATTATACTGGCATCGATTTCAGCATCACTGTTACCTTTGATTCTTCTGATCTCCGACCACCATCATCTCTAATAAATTTCAAATTTTTTTAAGGTAAAATAATAAAACCAAAAGTCCTAATCTCTATGGTTCAATTTTTGTTCTTTATCACCTCTGTTATTCTCTCACTCAGCCACCATCATCGTAGCTTTCATGGCTGGCCATTGATTGTATCATCCATTATTGACCAGGTCTGTATAATATTTTTTTATATTTTCTATCTCTTATTTTCTAGTATTTGTTTCTCTGGATCATAGTTATAAGTTCTCGTTTTCCAGCTGCAAGTTCTCTCTTTCTCTATTTTTTTTATTTTTTTTAATATAATAGTTGCTTTTGCTTTTATGTGTTTTATTGCTTTTGCTTCAAATAAGGTTCTTCTTTTTTTTGTCTTGTAGAAACAGCAGCTATATTAGAAATTCATACTTTTTTTATTCATCAACCTTCCTTCAACCACCTAAGGTATGTTTTTTTTTTTGCTTTCTAAAATCTGCTAATGTTATTTAGGATGTCTATTATTTTTGCTATAATATAGTTGTATTGGTTTTAATTTGAGAATTAATTGAATTTTCATGAAATTATGTGATTCAGATTCACATTTGGGTTCTCTATGAGGGAAGTTCTTTTTCTTCTTTCTTTTTGTTGCTAGATGAATATATCTGAGTCTTCGTGCGGTTGTCTTCCTTTTAACTTCAGTCAGTCTTTATTTTTGGGTAGGTAGTATTGTTTTGTTGGCTGTCTATCTCTTGGCTGGTATCAGGCTCTTTTGCTGGCTGTTAGATTGGGTTCACGACTGACTACCCTATTTGTGGGATTAGTCAATCCAGTTCTTGGTTGGTGATTGATTATTCCATCTGTAGTTTGATCCAAAGATAGGATGTCATGCTCTATAGTTTTGTATTTGTTCCATTTTTACTCTCTATAATAATACCATCAGCTTATCAAAAACCTCCATCTCCTATCAAGTTCTTGCTGCTGAAGTTTTTGGTCACTGCCTAAAGTTCTTTGAATTGAAACTTCTTCAGGTTTTCGAGATTGAGTTCTTTAAAGTAAACTTAAAAGCATTAAATTAAACTCAAAAGCGTTACATATTTAACCAAAAAAAATTTAAAGAACTTTAAATTAAACTCAAAAGCATTACATATTTGACTAAAAAGGACATAAAATGACTGCTTTTAGAGCAGAAAGATTCAAAATTTAAAGTGAGTAGAAGTGATGAGATTAATTACTTTGTGATGAAGTATTCAAGGATAAAGATTGAGGAGTTTGTATAGTTCCAAAACATTCTTGCTCAATTCCACATATCTGAGTGTTTCCTACAATGCTATGTCAAATTCATATTAAAAACAAATTAAGTACAACTTCATTTTATGATCTAGAGGGAAAAGGAAAATTTTCAAGATTCACTTACTTGAATGTTCTAGCATGAAAAGCATGTACAGGAGCACTCAGATTATTATATGACAAGTCCCTAGAACATTAAACAAAACCCACATAAATTCTGCTTGGAATTTCAGAAAAATTAAATAATTAAAAAGATACATGGTTTATGGTATATACATGGTTTTATCTATGGTATATACATGGTTTTATCTTGTTAGTTGTCTAAGTTTGTTATTTATTGTATATAAATGGTTTTATCTAACTTAAATCATGGAATTTTCCAATCTCTTTTAGTACACGATTTTGTTTTACTGAAACATAGTATTCTCTTTTAGTAGCAAACTGAAGGGACTTACTAATTATACCAGATATGCTTGGTATAAAATTAATGTTACTCATTAGTGTTTATGGTACTGGAAGATGAATTCAACTATTTTTTTTATATCATTTTGGCGACAATGTAGATGTTCTATAAGGGCATGAGTTTTAGCTCTAAAGTGGATTAGTTGTTTGTTGTTTAGGATGACTGGATCTAAGTATAAAATTGTAGTGTTTGTGCGGCAATTGCTATTTTGTAGGAGTAGTGTTTTTTGATGTTTATGTCTAGTGGACTAGAAATCAATATGGTGGCCGTAGATTGTGGAGGTTGAATGGCAACTTTTTGGTAGAAGTTAATTTTGCATCCAAAGTTTGCTTACTAAAGTACTTGTGCATTCAAATTTTAGACATCAATTGGTTGAATTATTAAATGTTTTTTTTATTTTTTATCATGTATTGGTTTTATCTAACTTAAATGATGGAATTTTCCAATCTTTTCGTGGCACTGAGAGAAGATGGGTTGGGCTATTTTGAGGTTATTGTATGGTTTTAATGATTTTTAATGAGTTGCCTTATATTTTAGGCTTTTGATTCTGTAAATTCAATTTGATAGGTTTTATTATTGCTAAATTTATGACTTTTGTTTCGCTCTGACAGCAAACTGTGATTTGTTATTAAATTCAACAAATGAAGTTTTCATTGGTTTTAAGAATTGTTTAGTCTGTGAGGCCGCACTTAGAGAATGAATTCAATGAATATGTTTTTGTTTCAAAATCACCATTTTTTTCTAAATTTAGTTAAGTTTTTTTATTTATCTTTTTTTTTTGCTTCCTCTTTACTTTTTGCTTCCTCCGTTATAGGTGCATTTAACATGCATTTTTTTATCTCATTTATCTATGTATTGATCATTTTTTTTAATTTATTCATTTTTTAATTATTTGAGTAAATATGGATCAAATAAATGTTATGTTTTACATAACCATAAGGACATGGCATTTGCACATGATGTGTTTGCTATTGATGATGATGATTTATATGGAAAATATGAAGAAAAGGTGAATTAGGAGCAAAGTGCTTAAAGATAAATGCATTGATAGGGATCAAGTTCGTTTTATTTATATAAATAACATAATTGGGAACAATGACTTACATTGTATTATTAATCAATTAAGAATGGATAAAAGAACATTTCAAATACTATGTGACCTTCTTCGAACTCGTAGAAAGATTAAAGATGATGGACCAATACGATTAGAGGAGAAAGTATGTATGTTTTTACATATTCTTACCCATCACATGAAAAATCGTACAATTATCTCTAGATTTTTGAGGTCGGGTGAAAAAGTATTAGTAGACATTTTAATTGTATTTTAAATTAAGTTTTACGACTAAAAAGTATTTTGCTTCATATTCCAGAACATGTCCAAGATAATTGTACTGATGATAGGTGGAAAATGGTTTAAGGTTAGTTAATAAAAATTAAATGTATACACTAATTTATAATTCAAGAAATTTTTTTATCATCACTAATAGTTAGCATTTGTTTATTGATTGTTCCATATAAAAAAATTAGAATTATTTAGGAGCATTGGATGGAACTTATATTAAGATTCGTATGGGCAAAAGTGATAAACCTAGATATTGTACTAGAAAAGGAGAGATTGCACCAAATGTACTCGGTGTTTGTTCACGTGATATGAAGTTTATATTTGTTTTACTTGGATGGAAAGGATCTGTATTTGATTCTAGAGTGCTTCAAGATGTATCAAATGAAGAAGAGTCATTGTTAAAAATTCTTGAAGAAATAGTTACTAATGGTGTTAAATGTGAAAATGGTACCTTCAGATCTAGAATGATGAAAGCCATTGAAAAAGAGATGCAAGAGTTACATCTAGATTGTGGATTAAAACTTAATCCCCATATAGATTGAAAGATAAGAAAATGAAAAAAAAAATTATGCAATAGTTTATGACATGATGAACAATAGTTAAGGAAAAAAGGAAAAAAAAAGATAAAAAGAAAGAAAAGAAGAGGGCGAGAAGAAAGATCGGGAAAGAGGCATAATAGAGGAGAGGGAAGGTTCTTCCCCACCGTTCAATAGAGCTATGTCAATTGCCCATTGTTGATGATTTTTATGCCGAAGCTGTCCTCCATTGTCGATGCTACTTTTCCCCCATGGTGTTTCCTTCTATGGTTCGTTCCTCCTTAATTTTCTTACTATAACCAAATGCTTCACTTCCTCTCTTCGATGGTTTGCAATGGCAACTGGTGACACATCTAGTATCATCAAGTTCTTAAGGATAAGACACTTACTCCAGTGTCCTCTCATCCTCCCTATTTGTTGGCAATGGATAGATCGGAGAAGGAATGGTCGCAATAATTCTAACATGATTTTCGACAAAACCACACTACCTTAAGGTACGTGCCTAACGATTATGGTGGCAGTAAAGGTATAGCTCCGACGAGGCTCCAATGACTATGGTGATAGGCAAAAATGAGGAAAATATAGAAATTTCACTCTAACTGATAGAAATTTAACCCATCGTAAATGCATAGCAGGACCACTTTCCATGATCCAACTACTCCATGATGAATGGGTGGAGGGACCACAACTTAATATGATCTAGCTAACCCATCGAAAATACATGGAAGACCATTTGTTGTGATCCAATAGCTCCACAATGAATAGGTGTAGAGACAGCTTGCCATGATCCAACTGCTCCACAATAAGTACGTAGAGGGACCGCTTTCTATGATTCGATGGCTTCACAATATATGAATAGTGAAAGGATCGCTTGCCGCAATACAACAACTCCACAATGTGTAGTGGAGGGATCACTTGATGTGACCTAACTACTCCACAAGGTATATGTATGAAATACTTACATATATATGTTGAAATATATATATATATATATATATATATATAGGTGGTAATTCATGTATAGGTCCAATGCAATTATGCTATACATACATCATGTATATAAATATGCATAATACACTGCCCCCCGTACTTATGCATTGTAAAAGTAAATAACTATTATCCATATTGTAAGTTTTACTACTTCTCTTTTCTTTTTAAGTCGCCAGTAGATTGTAATATTTGGTACGTTTTATTATCATTGAGATGCATGATGTAATTATTATTATGGTTTTCTATCTAGAGTTTACTATATTTACCATTTGACTAGTAAACAAACATATTCCTTTTTTCCATAATTTTCATATTTTGTGGGAGGTTCTTATTTAGACTTTAACCATTATCCATTATCTATTATCTCGATCTAGTTCTCTTTCCTTCTAACTCTAGAATAATGGAGACAAGTGTATGATATTCTTTCTTAGTCACCTTGTCATTGTATCCTTTATGGCATGTACATGTATTAGTTTAACATACATCTATGCTTATATGCTTACTCCGATCTTAGGATCATCTAAACTTTGCTTTGATACCACTTAATGTAACACCCTACTTCAATTCATGATTTCTGTACTTTGTATATTAAAGTTGATTGCATCATATGATTCCCAATAAAATTATCCCTTTTTCCATTATTGGTTAATATCCTAACTTGTCCTTAATATTCATATTTGCATTTTAGAGTTATATAGTTACTATTTATTTGGTATAAATTTCAGCATCATAACGACTTGTAAACTGTGCTATGCAAACCTGCAAATTGGCAAATTAGCACTCTCAAAGTCAATCTCCACCTCTAATACTCTAATAACATTCTTTGTATTTCTAATATCATCCCACAATCATCATCACAACACAATCCCAATCCACTATTCATGCACTTCCAATACGCATATAAATGCACAATTAAATAACATCCATAATACAATGTATTATATATTACATGCCAAGTTTCCAAAATCTATTACATAAGATATCTAATTTCTACATCCTTAAAGGTGACACAAGTACATGCCATTTTCACTGTGTATTTATCACGTCCTTAATTACCCGTCCCCATGACATGCTAAGCAACATGGTTGCCTATTGGCAGATAAGACTTTACAAGATTTCATCTAATGAAATTATGTTTAATAGATTATCGTTTTGCCCTTTTATATTACTTTTTGTTAATTTAAATCAATTAATCCTCTTACTATCTAAATTTTACTATTTAATCATTTTTATACTTTTTTTTATTATTAATTCTCACATGATTCTTGCTTGAATGTAAAATTATAATTTAGCCCCTAAAATTTTTATTTCATCTTTATTGACTTAGTTTGATCTCAATTTTTACTCTTCTTTCTTCCTTTCACTTTTATTTTCTTTTAAGTGCAAAATTTACTCTTTGGTCCTTATATTTGCACATAAAGTGATAAATTACATTTTGATTCCTAAAATTTTTCATTAATTATGATTTTTCTCTTTTCGCTTATTTGACTATTTTAACCCTTTTAATCACCTTTTTTATACCAAATTACGCTTTTACCCCTAACTTATCGCGTAATTACATTTTTACCCTTCCGAACTTATTAATCTTGCTTTCAATATTATTTTTTGTTTAATAACATTTATGACATCTTCCATGCTTAAATTACCATTTAATTCTTATTTTTATACATAATTACAATTTTTCCCTTCCTGAAAATATTAATCACATACTTTACATTATTACTTATTTAATCATCTTTATGCATGATTTACTATTTGACCCATGTTTTCTTGTATATTTACAGTTTTGCCCTTAATTTATCACGTAATTATATTTTTACCCTTTCTGAATCTATTATTCATGTTAATCACATTGCTTCCTATTTGTTCATATTTATAACATATTTCATACATAAGTTACCATTATATATCGTATCATTCATTTTTATTCTTCATACATTCATCCATATTACAAGTAAAACCATAACGTATATAGTAAATAACATCCAGACGTGATGAAATTATTGTTAGTGGTTATGTCCTAAGCCATATATTTGGTTTTGTATGTAATTTCATATTTCATTTTATAAGATTGGGTTTTCTTTATGTTATTATATTATTTGGCATGTTACAATATAATAATGTTTGTAAATAAAAATTTTAATGTTATTTTGATTATCCCTAGTTATTTATCATTAAAGGAATAATGATAAATAAAATATAGTACGAGTTTGATTGATAATCATAGGATGATTATATATAGTGAGATAAATCAAACTTGTAGGTACTCATTGGAGAACAGAGTACTAGATAGACCCGCTATGAGACACTACATGGATTAATGTCATTAGTGATCTCATAATAGTTATGTTATCAATCCTTAGACCTAAGATTATTATAGTATCCTACAAGATGAACATTATATTTTGACATAATTAAATGTTATCTTTAGTCGGATAATAATAAATGTTATGATTGGACATGATGAGAATCATGTAGAGGATAATGAATAGTCAAAATGAAATTTATCTCTCTTTTATAAGAGAGATATCTATTGAGTCCCTCAATAAATAGGATTGAGAAATGCATGACCATGCTTAAATGAATTGATGGAGTGATCAATATGATTTGATATTATCAGTCTACTTAGTGATCGAGAAATTATATGTTTGAACAAAAAAGTTTGATATGGACTATGACTTATGTTCAAATAAGATATCATGTGATAAATGGATTATAATATGTTTTATTAGGTTGAAATTGAATTATCGATATTCATATTATTTGGGTAATCGTAATTTTTTGCTAGAGGCTGCCTATGACTTGTGGGCTTATGATGAGATTGGAGCCCATGGCCAATATAATATGAATCTATTAGGTCGCACAAATAGAATATGATGAATGAACTAAGGGTTAATTCGGCATTTTGAATTTTATTTTGTGATAAATTAAAAATCAAAATAAATAAATAAAATAAATATTAATTAAGATTAATATTATAATTATTATTTTAAATAAGAAATAAAGTATTTCTTATTTTAATAAAAAATATGGGCCTAAAATTCTCTCTCTCTTAATTAGGGTTAGGTCAACTATATATTATGATATGTATGGTTTAAAAAATCCTAAGAAGACATACTAAAAGGTGTAAGCCATCATCCTTGAGAGAGTGAAAAAGAAAAAATCATTTTTCTCTATTACTCGAGTCGCCAAGGAAGGGAGTTAGCACCTCGAGAGAATTTGTTCATTGTGTTCGAGTGTGGATACCGATAAAGGATGTTCGTTTGGTGTGAGGCAGCATCTACAAGAGGATCTTACATTTCAAGAGGATAGTAATCGTTGCTTTCTCTTTATTAAATCAATTAGATTGCATGGATCTTGGTGGGTTTCATTTATCTGCTACAATTTTGTTTTATTTTTCCTTGTCAAAACCTAACAAATATGGCTTTATCAATTGGTATACCATTCGGCCTTAATAAGAACCCAAACATACCATCTGTTTTCTTATTCCTTGTTATGCCAAACATATTCATAAGACCATTTTATGTATTTATATGTTGGTATTTAACCACTTCATCTTAGTAATTCCTAGTCACATATATATTCGTCATTATGTTCATATACTAACCATTATATACACATATTATATTAAGCTCAAACTAGTCATAATATGCTTATTCATCTTGGCATTATATGTTTCGTGTTTAATATTCCAATTACCATCAAATTATCATATTATATCATGTGAGCAACCATTTAGTTACACTGTCTTTTTATACCTATAATATGACTTTTTCTCTACCTATATGCCACACATATATTTAAAATCATTCCAAACATTCACATGATAATACACCTCTAATGTACATTATAATTCTTAAGTTACCTTTAGTTACATCACTTTGTGCACATAATAATAAACATTATATCCATAAGTTATTTCAAGATCACATCATTTGATTTATTTTTATTCAACCTAATATTACTTATTTTATGCTTAATGTGCTAAATAATATCAAATTATCAAGTTATCCTACATGTTGTACACTTTGGCCACAACATGTTCTTTCATTCTAAGTTTGATTTCTTCCTCATTCCTTACTTATTTCATGTTAAAGCATCATTTGATAAAATTATCTTAAATTATTTCACATTTTCCTATAAATTCATATAGTTACATAATAATAATACATCATTATGGTCCTACAAATAATATTATGTTTAATTAAAATCCTAAGTCCTAATTTATCAATTTATGTTTATTCATCATTATAATGTCTCATTTATGTTAAATATTTAATTAATTATCAAAACGCAACATAGAACACCTTAAGATATAATTTAGCCACTATGGGTTTTCTCATTCCTAAATTTTTTTTCTTCATTAATTTACATTCATATGGCATTAATTCATCATTTTATCAAGTTATCTTAGATTAATTCACATTTATGCTCAAGTGTATATAGTTAAATAATGTAAATTATAGGTTAAACTCAAAGAAATAAATTAAATTAAATGAAATTTGCATCCATCAACCTCAAACTAGCTTGGAAATCACTTATTTTTCCTTCTTCTCTCCCTTTTTCTTCTTGCTTTTCTCTTTTCCTTAGAATTCCTCATTGGGTTGAAATGGGCAAGGATGAAATCATGACATTAAGCTATGTATTTTAACATATAAATACTTCTAACTAATCATAATAATAATACTCTGCACAACCATGTCAAAATCCCCAATTAAAACCAACAAAAACTCAACACTTTACCTCATTAAAGTAATTTCCTCTCACTAAAAACTCTTATATTCCAAGTTCCTTCTTGCTCTAATTTAATTTCTACGGTGAAGAGCAAGCTTTAAAGTAGATTTTGGTTAAATTAGGACTAAAGATTTGATGGAATGAGAGAGAAATAAAGAAAATTTGATAAATGACCCAAGGAATACACAATTCGGATTTCAAAGAAGAAAGGGGGAAAGATTATATAATTTTTGGTAGAATTATGAAGAATTCTAGACCCCTCTAGGCTGCCCTTACATACACCAAACCAATAGTCAAAATTCCTCCTTTTACTATTTAATCCAATAGCTTATTTTGAAGCCATTTATCATGATTTCATTAGTTCCTACACTTTTTTTACTATATTGATGCATGTAGATTACTATAAATAATTTCATAATGAAGATTATGCCTTAGATAAATTAAATATGGCTTTTAAGCCTATTAATTAATTTAACCTCGATTTTTCACCATTTTTTCTGAAATAGATGTTTCACTTATCAGAATGCTCTAAATTTTTTTTCTATGTGCAATAACATATTAGAAAGCTTGTATTTAAAATTTTAAGTCATTTTAATATTTTTTTTTGGCATACTTCCAATTCTAGAGGAAAAATCAGTCGGTCCAAAATCTGAAATTTTGAAACTGCTGTAAAACTTATTTTTCACTTCCAATAACTTATGTATGTTATTAATAATGGGTCTATGTAATTAAAATCATTTTTGGAGGTCTTTGAAATATTTTAAGACTTGGTAAAACTTTTGATCAGTCCTTTCTATGGTACCAAGCAAATCCTTTAAGTTTTGGGGACCTATATGAGCTCAGTTTATTCTCAAGTCATGCCACTGGACTCCATTTAATACATATTTTATTATTTTCTAATTAAGAAAAACTTTCCACTAGGTCATCCATCCTAGTATTTCCTTGAGTTGAGTAATTTTTAGACTTGTACACTTTCAAATTTTTTGTACTATTCTACTGTAATCACTTTAAAAACTATCCTGCCATTACTATTCATGCTCTAGAATGTACCATGCATGTCGGATACAAATTTTGAAATTTTACAACAATACTTGTAATACAAGGTTAATTATACATAATATATAATTATTTAATATTTATTTTATCTTTCAATTATTTTCTGTGAATGCCTGTCTATGTTCTATAGGTGTAGATAGTAGGTATTTTGGATACCTATAGATGTCAATCATGTGAATACCTGTAGGTATTAATCTTATAGATATCTGAAACTTCAAACTTGTGAACCCAAAGGGGATCAAGAATATGGTCCCAAATGGAGATAAATTACGAACCCAAATGCAATCAAACCGTGGCAGCTGCAACTATACCCTATAGGCATGCCTATTTATTCATAACCAAGCTCTAAGTTCAGGCATTGAATCAAATTCTTACATATTTCACTCATCATGCTCAAGCCTTTGCAATACATTTACATATCTATACAATCATCCATACATAATTATAAAATTTGTAACTGTAATCAATAATGTAAATTCTCTAGAATATAAACATTTTTCACACACATAATGCTCAATGTTCTGGCCTAAATTAGGAAAGTCTCTTCCTTGCCCACATTTGTAGGAGTTGTAGATATTGAGCAATTTTCTTAGAATCAAGATGTGTTACCCTATATAATTCTCTATACATCCAAGCTAGACAAGCCGATCCTTAACTATATTGGCCAACAGTTTTCAAATTCTCCAAAAGAGATAGGAATATCAGGTGGATCGTGCTCGATGATTGCAAAGAAAATAACAGTCTACCAAAACATATCAATATCCATGCACGAACATGCTATCGTAATAGCTCAGGTGTTGGATTGTTAAGAATATCAACAAATGCATAATCTAACCATGTTATTTTAATTTTACCACTACACACATTTATAGAGGGAGTAACTGCTTCAAATAAATTATAACATATTTTCATCCAATCACGATATGTTCTTTTGGTTTCATGTTGTCCCTCAATCAATAACCCTATCAAAATCCTTACATCTTGAAGTGTTATTATCGTTTTACCACATGTGAGATGAAGCTTGCGCATTTTCGATCTCCACCTTTCAATAAGTCAAACTAAATAGATTAAAAATATCATTATTAGTATGTCTATATATATATATATATATATATATATATATATATATATATATATATATATATATATATATATATATATATATATATATATATATATATATATGTGTGTGTGTGTCATTTTATATTCTTAGTTGATGACTTTATTATTGTAACTTTTACATCAATATTATATTGTCAAGCGAAAATTATTATTAATTAAAAATTTTAATTATGGGAAAATTTCATTGAATAATTAAACATAATAATTAATAAAAATAACTTCAATGAAAATTAACTGCATGAGTATTATATGATTCTCATTGATATTAGCTAATAATTTTATATTATAATTTAATAAATATAATCGTTAGGCCATTTATTATAATTATACCACTTAAAATGTTTTTTTGATAAACTAGCACAATATACCTTTTTTTACTAATATCTATTACATATTTCACATATATCAGAACTTATTGCTCATATTTTTTTCCATGCTCATTATTTCAAATTGTCATTATACACTTTAAATAAAATTTAAGTAGTGTCATGCAAATAGTTTCTACCATCTTTATTTCAGTTATCATATATCCTCTTATAGTAATTCATTGTAATTTTTTTTATTTATTTTAATAATATGCTCGAATATTGTTATGTCATTTTTAATTCGGAAGTTGTACAAGTCCTTCCATTTCTAGTTGATAATTTCTCTAACAATATCATTCATCATTACTCTTAGAGCTAAATATATATGCATCATCTATCATTTAAAATTAATAAAAATAAATATTATATTTAAAAAAAGTTTTTCATTTTCTTTTATCATATGAAAATTTATCATAATATGTTTTTGTTATATATTTAAAATATATAGAACAATTAGATCTGTGAGAAATATGAATTTCTATATAAAAATAAACAAAAAAATTATATATGCAAAGACAACTTTTTAATTTAGTCATATAACACATGCCAAAATAACAATGGACTCGATTACAATTTTTAATTTTTACATTTTTAGTTTTTGATTACAATTTAATTATTTAAATACCAATTAATTCTTAATCCATGGTTAACCGATTCATATATATATATTATTTTTTGTTATTATATCTTAAAAATTTTCATTTTTCCTATTTCTCTTTAAAATTCACTTTATACCTTAATTTGTTATATTTTTCTATAAAATTTATTTAATACTTTAAACTAAATTTATATTATGTTATTTTCTTTAATAGTGTAGTAATATTTATATATAGTATTCGATTAACTTTTATATATATTTTTTATAATATGTTGGTATTCATATTTTGCATAATAGCATTTAATTATATATTTTTTATATTTTAAAATTTATGCTATGACATTTAATATTATCAAAAGTTTTATTTGATTTAGAATCAACTATATGAATTTATAACAAATATCAAATATATTTTATAATATTAGCTATTAATTTATAGAACTTAAATTTTGACTAGTAATTTATATTTGTTTTGTGATTTTTATTTTGAATTACTTTGTACATTTAAATTTGAATTGAATTTTAACTAATTTTTTTATATAATTTTATATTATAAATTTTAATGGTTAACCAGAAAATATTAATTAATCAAACTGAAAAATCAAAACCGATGGATTGGTTAATTGAATATAACAAACTAATTAATATTTTGTTATTTTAAAAAAATGATATTAATAGACTGATTAATTTTTTTGCTCATATGTCGGCTAACCGGTGCATGCTCATCCCTATCCTTACCTGCACATTATATGCCTATATTTCTTAGATAACATAAGCTAATGAATCATATTTAATTATATATTTTTATAAATCATTTTACCATTTTTTTTAATTTAATTGTGATGTTTAGTCTTAAAAATATCAAAAATTTGGACTTGAGCAATTTATCTATTAAAATCAATTATTTAGAGTAATCATTATTTACAAATTTTGTTATTTGATTCCAAATTTTTTTTTTTCAAATTTGGTTGTGCATATGTTACTGCTAATCAACTTAAACTCAAGCTATTTTTCAAAAAAAAAAATAGTAATGTCTTACCTTTAATGTTGAAACTAGATAATCTTTAAAATTATCACCACCTACAAATTAAATATAAGGATAAGATTAATAATAATATAAATTTTATTTAACAAAATTAATACTGTATTACAATAATATTACCTAATTAGAGTTTGATTGTATATAAATTAAAACAATAAATTTTGAAAATGGGTAGAATGAGAATGCTGAAATAGTTGATTAAAGAAAGAAAGGAATGAGAGAGTGATGAATCAAAGAAAAGAGAATATGATGGAAAAGAGATTGAAATTGAATGAAAGAGTAGTGTGTTTAAT